>OZ020192.1:16287079-16620579 GCA_963971165.1 Philopedon plagiatum
TTGTGTTGGTGGTGAGTTGGTTACCTATTAAACAAGAAATCTGTAGACTGGAAACAATGTATTGTGTCATTGTGTAAACTATGGACTTTAAATAAACTAAAGAAAATGTTATTTACTATTCAGAGCAATCAGTCATTGAATTTGCACTAAAAACTGGTGGATTGATTGACTGGTCAACTGCAGATGATTGCCAAAGTGTAGGTACAAAATGTCCTGATTGATGCCATCCAAACAATACAGTATTACACGAAATTTATTTGACTATATTATCATCTAATAAAATTAGCATAAATAAGTATTAAGTAATAAAAAAAATAATAATCCCGTTGTGTTCTATTTTATACATCATAGCCGAATAATCTTTTATTCCCTTCTCACTGTGATAATTTTTTAAGTTTTTATGATTTGAAAAGTGATGCAAGCGACCATTCATGAAATCCGTTGACATTTGCTACATTATTATATAGAAATGTAGACAATTTACTTTGTTTGATATCACTTTATTTTATTTTAACAGAATAGTGACTGCAGTTTCGTAGTACTACTACATTATCAAACTGAATAACTTAAAAACTACGGTGTATGTTTATATATAACAGGCCGGTACTCTAAAGGAACTATTTAACAAAGGAAGGTTTATTGATGATCAATATAAAGGACTGTGAACAGCTGGGAATTCCACAGGTCCGTTTGGTCATTTAATAGATTTATATTAGGGTTTCTATTATGCTTAAAAATTTCAATTGATTCTAGGACATTGAGCTTTCTTCCTTTAGGTAAGGTATATAAAATTTTTAAATCATTAACGTCCGGAAAGGTATGACCTGTCTCTAAACAATGTTTGGCGAAGTTTGAATTTTCTTTGTTTAACAAAAAAGATGTTTTATGTTCCTTAAATCTAACGTTAAAATTTCTCCCGGTTTGGCCTATATATAAACTCCTGAATTTTTAAGGGGTGATGTTTTGTCTTTGGCATTAAAAAGTAATTGGGATATTTTTTGTGCTGGTGTAAAAGCTACTTTTATGTTATTTTTTGAGATGATGTGTGCTATTTTATCAGAGATTTGACCAAAATATGTTATCTTAGTATACTGAAACTTTTCATTGGCTTTTATACGTGAATATATTTGGTTAATAGTTATTTGTTTTTGTTTTTTGTTTATTAATGTATTTATTGTATTCTCATTTGATATTTATAGAAAACCCACGTTTACAGACATAGCAATTCCTAACCACTCAACACATCCCACTTCCCACAAAACTGCAGCTTATAAATCTATGATACATAGAGCTTTCGCAATCCCTTTAAAAGAAGACAGCCGAAAAAATGAATTAAACAATATAATTAAAATAGCCAAAAACAACGGGTTTAACTCAACCACAATAAATACATTAATAAACAAAAAACAAAAACAAATAACTATTAACCAAATATACCCACGTATAAAAACCAATGAAAAGTTTCAGTATACTAAGATAACATATTTTGGTCAAATCTCTGATAAAATAGCACACATCATCTCAAAAAATAACATAAAAGTAGCTTTTACACCAGCACAAAAAATATCCCAATTACTTTTTAATGCCAAAGACAAAACATCACCCTTAAAAATTCAGGAGTTTATAGGTTGTAATGAGTGCAATAGCCCGTATATAGGCCAAACCGGGAGAAATTTTAACGTTAGATTTAAGGAAAATAAGACATCTTTTTTGTTAAACAAAGAACATTCAAACTTCGCCAAACATTGTTTAGAGACAGGTCATACCTTTCCGGGCGTTAATGATTTAAAAATTTTATATACCGTACCTAAAGGAACAAATCTCAATGTCCTAGAATCAATTGAAATTTATAAGCATAATAGAAACCCTAATATAAATCTATTAAAAGACCAAACGGACCTGTGGAATTCCCAGCTATTCACAGTCCTTTATAATGACCATCAATAAACCTTCCTTTGTTAAATAGTTCCTTTAGAGTACCGGCCTGTTATATATAAACATACATCGTAGTTTTTAAGTTATTCCGTTTGATAATGTAGTAGTACTACGAAACTGCAGTCACTATTCTGTTAAAATAAAATAAAGTGATATTAAACAAAGTAAATTGTCTATATAAAAATGCAATATGACAAAGTAACGGACTACTCAATCCAATATTTGCTACATTGTTCGAAAGTGGAATTGTGATATTTTGTGTTTGCGAGAAGCATTTAAGTCTTTTTCTTTAAAGAAGCTGACATTATTTTGCGAAAAAACATTTAAATATGGTACGGCAGTGTCAAGTTTGCAAAAAATTGAACTATTTAAACCGATAAGTTCAGTTTCACAAGCCAGTGAGGTTGTATTCTATTCACTTGTATCGAATCCACTGGTGTAGTTTTACATATATCTACACATTAGTAATATTACTGTTGTTGGAAGAGGCAGCCGCCAGGAATATTGGACAGTTGCTATGTTTTGTACTGTGTCTACCTCTCTTAGTCGCATCCATTGCATATTTTAAACGGATGAATGAGTTGGCGCGAAACGATTTTATAAATGAAATACTTTGTCTATAGTTTTGTTTTTTTAATGTCAGTGTTAGTTACATGAGGACTGCGCCAACTTCTTGAATATTTGTCAGCCCTGGGGCCATTTCGCTGCTAAGCAAAAATGGATTTACCTCCTAACTCTGTATCACCAACTTACCCCTACCCCCTACTCCTATCACCATCTAAACCAGATCTAGTAGGGTTAGGTGGTGATGACACAATTTTTTTTTAAGTAGGGGTTTCTTTATTACATTTTAAAAATTTGTCCCTTAGGGCACTTAGCATAATCTTGTTTATGTTCAAACAAATATTTGTGTTTTTTTGCAAATTTCAATAAATTCAGGTTAAACATTTATAAAAGCATTTACAATTTTTATCACCATCTATCCCTGGTCTACCCTACACTAATCGTACCTATGTACATATAGGGTATCTCGGTTGTTATTAAATATAGAGGGTTGCGGCTTTCGCGAAGTGTGGCTACTTTTTGATGAAACGAAAGATGGCATACAAATATTTTTCATGGCCCCCTTCGTTTTTGACATACAGGACGAAATTGATTTTTTTCCATTTTCGGACCCCCTCGCATTTCAGTTATCTTGTAACTTATAAAAAAGGTAAAAATGGATCCTATTAGAGTTTTCTACGTAGAGTCGAGTGGCGTGGTTAGATTTTTTTTTATCAGATGTGATATTTCTCGAGATATTAACCAAACAGATCTTTGTTTAAATGGAACACCCTGTATATTTCTTAACCATTAAGTTTCCCCTTTCGAGAGTTTTTCAAAAATATATAACACTTTATAGTTATTTTTTATTTTTAGCCCTTAAATCGAACTATTTAATTTTAAACTTTAATTTTGCATAGTAGTTGGCTGAGACGGGAAGAGTCAGTTATTGTCATTAAGTTACTAGTTTTATATTACTTATCTCTAATCCATTATTTATCAATTTTAAATAACAATATGGCGGTAAATGACAATTTTACCAATAACGAAAAGTATATGTTGGAATGCCTTACAAAATGCGACGAAAATAGTGATCATCACTGATCAGGCGTCTGATATGTATTTAGAAAGGTATATATTTTCTTACTATGTCTGGTAATTTATATATGCTACATTATTCCATTATTGCATACAGGTACCCTGCAAGGAGGCAACCGAATAAAACCATATTCTGTAGAATTAAAACAAAGCTTATAACTTTTGAATCCTTTGCAAACCTCGCTCAAAAAATTATATCAAACTTCAACAGGAAGTCGAAGAAATTCATGTTTTGGCTAGTGTAGAAAACACCCCTGCAACTTCCTGCAAAAAGAGTGAATAAACAGACAAAATAACAGATACCTATTGGTCACCATGGGGGGACCCATGGCCCCCAAAGATGGCCCCCAAAGTCACCAGATTTATCAGTTCTCGATTTTTTCTTTTGGGGTATTTGGAAAATAAAATATATCGTACTCAACATCGAACAGTGCAAGATCTCCGCAACGCAACGGAGCAATAATTTAGAGATTTGCAAGGCCGCCCATTAATATTAATAAATGCCTTACGCAGAATAAGAAAACTGTATCATAAATGCATTTTGGTTTGCAGTTTCAGCAATACATATAGAGGCTTTAATATAATAGGTGTTACTTTCAAAGGAATGGATTAAATGAACTAACTCTTTTCGTTACCTAAAGTTGTGTATGTTTTGTTTTTAAATTTGACTTTTATTTGCTATTAATAATTCAAGACAACTAACTTAATCTGCAAATGATTAAAAACTAAGCAGTTTTAGTTCGGGTTAGGATTTTCTATATATCTAGATAACAAGTAGTGTTGTAGCTGTAAAAAATAATTCCAATTTTAATAAATTAATGAAAATACAGGATTTAACCAGTTTCCTTTTTAAATCTAAATACTTGAATTGACGTTAAACATATTAAACACGGCCTACTACGTAAAATTTAAGTTTAAAATTAAATAGTTCGATTTAAGGGCTAAAAATAAAAAATAACCACAAGTTGTATATATTTTTGAAAAGCTCTCGAAAGGGGAAACTTTATGGTTAAGAAATATACAGGGTGTTCTATTAAAAAAACATATGTTTGGTTAATATCTCGAAAAATATCACATCAGGTGAAAATCTAACCACGCCACTCGATTCTGCGTAGAAAACTCTAATAGGATCCATTTTTACTTTTTTTTATAAGTTACAAGATAACTGAAATGCGAGGGGCGTCCTAAAATGGAAAAAAAGTCAATTTCGTCCTGTATGTCAAAAACGAAGGGGGCCATGAAAAATGTTTTTATGCCATCTTTCGTTTTATCAAAAAGTAGCAACACTTCGCGAAAGCCGCAATCCTCTATATTTAATAACAACCGAGATACCCTGCAATTACAATGAAATCCGGTCACCCTGTACATTGGTATATCTTGGTAATCCTTAGTCACATGCTTTAGCATGTTAGGATTGCAGATATTAACTTCCAGTAATTGCGTTATTTTAGTACAGATTATTAATCTGCAAATATGCCACATAACTTGAAGCTTAACAACAGTCATTCTCAAGAAGTAGGTGGGGGACCATATCGTTGGCCGGGATATAAATAACTTAGGAATCCCTGATCAGAACTTCTGTAGAAGCACTTTTCCTCCCCTGACCTCTGACAACGAAGTTATCTCCACCTCTAAAGGGAAAGCAGAACTACTCGCCAAACAATTCGCTGCCAATTCCACCCTGATCCCTCCCCCCAATTTCGCACTTCCAACCGCTAAGTCTGTACTCCACAAAATGCCCGATATAATACTTAAGGTCAAACAAGTTCAAAAAATTCTTCTATCCCTTGACACCAAAAAGTCCTCTGGTCTGGATGGCATACCAGCAATTGTTCTAAAAAAATGCCCTCCAGAACTTGCACCCATCTTAACTCGTCTTTTCCAGATCTCTTATGACAAGGGTATCTTCCCAGATAGCTGGAAGACGGCTCGTGTGCAGCCTGTCCCGAAGAAAGGTTCCAAGTCGCTTCCATCCAATTATAGACCTATCTCTCTTCTCTCCGTTGTCAGCAAAGTTATGGAGAAAGTAATCAACTTGCACATTCTAAAATACCTAGAAAAACCATGACAGACAGTACGGATTTCGTCACCAAAGATCTACAGCTGATCTCCTTAGCTTTGTTACACATAACTGGAACAAGTCTCTTGAATTTCATGGCGAATCTCAGATTTTTGCTCTCGATAGTTCCAAGGCCTTTGACCAAGTATGGCATGCCGCACTCCTCAACAAACTACCTTCTTACGGTCTTCCTACCAAACTATGTACCTGGATCGGCAGCTTCCTCTCTAATCGGCGCATATCTGTTGTGGTTGGCGGTCACTCATCTAACTTCCATCCTATCAATGCTGGTGTCCCCCAAGGTCCAGTCCTGGCACCGACCCTGTTTCTTCTTCACATTAATGACCTGCTCTCTTCAACTACTAATCCCATCCACAGTTATGCTGACGATAATACTCTTCACTTCAATATTCATTTTTCCAGACAAGTTTCGAATCAGGAGTTGGATAATGGACGCAGATCTATGTACCTATCCCTTTCCCAAGATCTTCAATTAATCTTAGACTGGGGTGCCAAGAACCTTGTTCAGTTCAATGCCTCCAAAACCCAGTCTTGCTCCCTCTCACGCAAAAAATCTGGCAACGCTTACCCCATCCACATGAATGGCCAAGCCCTACACAACAATGAAACATTCGATCTCGTTGACGTCGCTTTCGAACATGATCTCAGCTGGCACAAAGATATTACTTCAGTAGCCACATCGGCAGCTAAAAAGCTTGGTTTCCTCTTTCGAGTCAGAAAATACTTCTCCTCTTCCAACTTATACACTCTCTATGTTTCCCAAATAAGACCTAACCTAGAGTACTGCTCCCACATCTGGGGAGCGGCATCACCTTCGACACTTAAGATCCTTGATTCTATCCAAAAGAGAGCCATTCGACTTATCAATGACCCAGCCCTCACGAGAAAACTCCCTTCTCTCGCTCATCGCCGCGCTGTTGGGGATTTATCCCTTTTCTACCTCTACTTCCACGGATTTTGCTCTGAAGAACTAGCCAGTATTATTCCCCCCTTGAATGTCCCTAACAGAACAACAAGAGGCGCGTTACGTAAGCATTCCTTTACAGTCGAGCTACAAAAGCCTAGAACAGACCACTTCTCTCGCTCATTCATATCTAGGGTCTCCAGATTATGGAACAAATTGCCTGCAGATGTTTTCCCGTCCCAACCTCCAATCCTTCAAGTCCCGTGTCAATAGACTACATTTCCGTTCTCTTCAGACGCCCACGGTACGTTAGTACTTAGGCCTGAAGTCTACGTGGGATGTCTTAGATAAAACAAAAAAAAATCGCTCTAAAAGTATCTTGCCCTTATTTGTAAATCAATGGTTCTACCGCATTATAATGAACAGGGGTTTGACTGAAATGAATTAACAGCCACTCGGTACCATTAGATTGACAAACTTGCTTAATGCAGGATACGTTGCTGAAAATAATAAAGTTATTATATTATTATATTCAATACTTTCTTACAATCCTGTACAATATGAAGTTTTTAATAAAGCATGTAATAAAATTGATGGTCCGTGCATTTTGTCATAAAAAATACGTACACAGAAACCTTGCTATACGCGATTACTAATTATTTTCACGCGCACTGTATTTGGACTGTGATTTTTACAATTTTTATTAAATGAACGCTACGTTTTATTTATTTAAATAAAGCGATTCAGTTGCAAGAATAACAATTTATATAAAAATAGTCGCTTGTGTCTGGTGGGGAATTCTGTTCGTTAAGGTCATCGAGTCTAAACTGTAATGAAAAGATAGGGAGATTACAATAGTATTAAAATTAACGTTCAATACGGGCAAGTTTCTCTCGAAACGCTCGAAAGTCGCGACATGTGTGCGGTATTTCCATAAATTTCAGTATATTTACGTAAAAATAACCTTTAAAACATACGTGTGCACCAAATAATGATACTAGATATTCATAGGTTTACTGATATAAATTAAAGAACATTTTTGTATTTTGAATTTGTGTATATATCATTTAAATACGGTAAGTTACTTATATCTTTGTACTGTCATTGTAAAAACCAGTATACATTGACGATCCTTTTTATATCTGTCTTATAAAGAAAATACTACTATAATTAATTGTGATAAGGTCAAATGTTTCGCAATTTTTATAAATTTTAGCGATTTTTTCGATTAAATATTTATATTTATCAAGTTCTTTATATGCAAATAGGTTAAGTTAGGTTAAGTAACAACGCAGATATACAGGGTGTTTCACGGTGAGTGAATAACCCTGTATTTTATATATTTCGCGCACGTTGTCACGTTAAGGCAAAAAAAGATTTTCCATGTCAGGAAGTGTCATTTCGGACATTCGGAAATTAATGCGCGAACATTGTCTTTTGTGACGATTGTAGAATATAGTATATTGTACAACAAGTGAGAAAAATGACATATTTCTCCCGAGCGCAGAAGTTTGCGCAAATCAAGCGAGGGAGAAATATGTCGTTTTCTCACGTGTCGTACATAGTACTTTTTCTACGGATGCGTTGTTTTTACGTGTTCAAAACATCGGATGCTTTTTGAACAATATCTGGAGGTGTATTTTCAAACTCTAAATCTTCGTATTCCATTATAATTAATATTTAACAAATCTGAATTGTTTTAGTATAAAAATCAACAATAAAAACTATTCCCGTTTGGCAAGTTGAGAGCAATAATAATTGTGCAGTGTTTTGGTTGTTTGTTATGGAAACGTCAGTAAATGTTTTTATGGCCTAAGTAGATATTGCCCCCTACTCGTCGGCGTTGCGTTGTCAACATGGAAAACGTGCCGTATTAATTTGATATGTAACAATTCATGACTGATTTAGATTATCATAATAACAGTGAGAAATTATTTCTCACTATAATGACCGACATTTCCCACTGGGTGAGAAATTCTCCGTTTTGAACGTATGGAAGCGATGAGAGAAGTGGAACATTTTATAGCATCCGTAGAAAAAATACATTTTTCTATGAGCGTGCGGAAAGCAACTACTTTTTGCACTTACATGCGTGCTGAAAGTTGCACTTTTCCGCATTGTCGGTGAAAATATTTTCAGCACTAGTACTGAAAGTTTTTTTAGCACTGACGCGGCAAACAATACATCAACAATTACATACCTATATCGCCACTTAATTAGACTTCGTGGGCTAATAATTAATGTCACTGGACCCGGACCGAAGAGGTCCAATTTGACATATTTAGTAAAAAATTGGTGGGAAATACCCAAAAAATATCCATCCAAAAATTCTGAATCCACTAAGTAATTACGAGGCCTTTCTACTTATATCGTTGATATGCAATTACGATTGTGTTAGTCACCTATTTGTTGATTGTCAGTATAAACGTCAAAGTGAAAATACATCGGTTATTTGACTATTATCCAACTTTTAAATAGAAATAATATGATTGAAGAAGTACCGAAGACATTCTCGAAGAAGCCAAGAATATGAACGTTGAACTGTTACAAAAAAAACCGTAATGTCAAAGAATTGGAAACATTTAGTAAACGGTGTGCAAAAAAGAAAGTAAATAATTTCAAGAAAGAAGAGGTGATTGCTTTTCCGACATTTCAAAAACTTGCAAACCATCTACGTCATGGTCAAGTTACTCAATGTCAAAATCTATGTTAAAATTAAAACATAATTTGGATAAAAGCAAATATTATAAAGTGTAAAGCGTACCTTACACGATCAATAATATTGATATCAATCAATACTGACAATATTTCAACAATCCACTTCAATCTCTTAAACAATATTCTTCAACCTTACACGATAAGTATTATTGTCAATATTTCCTTCAGTAGATAAGCTATTTTCCGTGCCTGTTGAAAATGGATCCTCAACAGAGAGCATGTATTACGATAATTTTAAGTTTAGGTATAAAACGTACAGTAAAGCGTAAGCGTAAGCGCTGCATGAACGATTGGTTAAAAAAGCGTGCTTTCTGCTTCCATTGTTGACAGCAGCTGACGTTACACTAGGGTTTGATTCAATATTGACAGCGTACCCTAGACGATCAATAATACTGATAGTATCCCCCTACTCGCTGATATTCGGAAATTCGAATTCGCGTCAGTTCAATCCATCAAACCATCAATATATCCACCTTACACGGTCAATATTTTTGTCAATATAATAACATATTGTCAGTATTATTGACCGTGTAAGGTATGCTTAACTGTTTTTTACCAATAATATTGTTAATAACAAATGAAAATAATATAAGTTTGAATTTTGAATTGTATTTTTGATTTTGACGTCTAAAAAAAAATGTTTAAAAAAATAACAAAACTCGATATTTCTTTTCACGCTCGTGTAAAAAACATTGTATCCAACACATACGGAAAATGCCTTTTCGGCACTCGACTGCAGTCAGTAAATAGCTATTTTAAAATTTTGTTCAAATCCATAGAAGATTGTAATTTAGTTTTTAACAATACTTTTAAAGCTGCACCGTTCCCAGCTCTACCAGTACATGGCAACAATTTTTGAATTTTGAACGGGGCACTCTGTATCCTATTAAATTCTTTAATTCATTCCAAATATATTTTGTATGAGTGACTGTATGTTTACCTTAATGGTTTTCAAGATATTAACATTTAGTATTGACAGCTTCCAGTTTGACTATCAGAGCATATTTCTGTCTAGATTGAGCCTAAATTATCAGGATTAAAACATTCTAGCTCGATTAATTGTTATAAACAATTTAAATATTTATTTCCTTATAACTGCTGAACCATTGGTTTTAGAGAAAAAGTTTTTCGCCAAAAAATATTTCGCACGATGTAAGCAATTCCTACACATTTTATAAATTTTGAATTTGGCTCGGTCGAAACGCTCCCCACTCAGCTCCGCGCATGCGCATACGCATACGCGATGTGATACGTGTGATACGGCAGATGGGCGGAGATCGGTCGGCCGAGGCTTGGGTGGGGGGCTGATGGCACGGAACACTAATTCAAATTGAAATTCAAATTCAAAAAGCCTTTATTAATGCGGGGCTCAGCCGATGGCTGCTTAGGCCTAACCTGAAATACACATTATATTACAGTATTAAGGATTACGGTATAATACACAATAAATCATTAAGCTTTATAAATGATTATAACTATACATCCCGATATGAAAATATAAAGTAAAATGTTACACTATTATTGAATATTAAAAAGGACATTGACTGAGGACAGCCATAACTAAACATTGTTAAAAATTTTCAATGATCTCTGTAGTAATCCTTAACTTTCTTCTTAAATGAGTTTGTATTAGTGATCATTTTTAAATTATTAGATAAAGAATTAAATATGAAACTCGAGTAGTACGTAAAAGAACCCTTGAAAGCGGTGGTGGTGTGTAATGAAACAATTATCAAGCTAGGCTGTCTTCTGGGTCTTTCATAGATTCTATCACCAAACAGTTAATTTTTCATAAAGATGTGTAGGTTTACGTGTAGTAATAATTCTATGCAAAAAACAAGCAAAGTGAATAGTACGTCTTTCCTTCGTTCTCAACCAGTTCAACTGCAAGTATGATGGTGTGATGGGGTATTTTCTTTTGGCGCACGCGGCTTACCTCACGCGTTCTGCAATACTTATATCCTATGTTGGTCCTGGCCTGAAAGGCAGAGACCACAAACAACATTGCAGTAATCAAACAAGGATAAAATAACCGATTTGGTTAATTTTAGTTTAGTTTGAGTATCCAATATGTATTTAAATCTATCCAGAGACTTAAGTCGGCCATAGGCCAGCTTTAGAACAGTATTAATATGTTCACTCGAGAATAATCCCAAGGTTTTTAGATTTATTTTTAAATTGAATTGTTACTCCGCTTAAGAAATTTTTATTAGTTATATTAGCTTTGGCACGTTGTTTTTCTGTACCGATAAGTATTCCCGAGGTCTTACCTGGATTAAGAAGAAGACCGTTCTTTTTTGACCATACATTTATTTTTTCTAAATTGTCGTTAATCTCTGCGATGGGGAGAGAGTTTGATTGCTAGGTGGAAACGATAAATAAATCTGACAATCATCAGCATAAAGCTGGTAGCGTGTTGTTATTTCTTTAGGCAAGTCTGCAGTAAACAAAATAAAGTGGTCCCAAAATGGAACCCTGAGGCACGCCACTAGATATTATTAAATTACTGGATGCAACTAGCTCACCCCCAATATTCATGCTAACCTGCGGCCCGCGGTTTTGCCAGCATGAGCCCATGATCCAGGCAGTCAAAAGCATTGGAATAGTCAAGCAATATAAGAATAGCCCAGGACCCATCCACGGCAGGCAACAAATCATCAGTTAAATCAGACAAAGCCGATGCCGTGCTGTATCCCGACCTAAAACCGGATTGTCTGTGGGGTAAAAGATTTCAAGAATCAATATAATTTTTTATTTGTTGAGACACAACCTTTTCGGCAATTTTAGATGTTACAGTAAGTATACTTACGGGGCGCAATTCAGTCAATTCCGAAATGTTTTCTTCTTAGGCAGAGGAATCACAAGTGCATTTTTCCAACATTGTGGAACTTTTCTAGTTGAAAGTGAAGCGTTAACAATATGAGTTAATGATCTAATACAATATGGTACACATATTTTTAACATTGCAGAGATCCGATCAGCCTCCTTTGCATTACTCTTTATACTACACACTATACTGGAAATACTCTCCCCAGAGGCCGGGGAAAATTCGAAATCCCGAACGACAGCCGCATGCTTATGATTAATGAAATAATCTATGATATCCTAGGTAGGCGGTATGCGATTAATCAAATGTATAAAAAATTTATTTAATTTTTGGGGATCCAAAAGTTCCTGGGGAATATGAATTTTTTTATTTTTTATGAACGCCCAGTTTATCCAAAGTATTCCATAAAGTTTCGGAGTTTTTAAAAAAAAAATTTAATTCAGCATTTATATACGCCCTCTTTTCCCTACGTACTGAGGCGGTTACGAAATTTCTCATATTTTTATAAAATGACCGAGAGACGGCGTTGTAGTATGAACATTCTTAAGAAATTCGCTGTACTCAGATAAAGCTTTGTCTCTAATCCTCACCATAATTTTAATGGTGGGAGTAATCCAGGGGGGAAAATTCTTGGTATTGCGAACCTTTTTAATAGGAGCGTGGACATCAAATAAATCTATACTAATTTTTTCAAACTCGCTCATTTTTTTTATCTATATTACTCATATCAAATACACGTTCCCAGTCAGCACTCAATGCAATTATAGCTTGCACTTGGCCGAATTTAGTATTTTTAGAAATTATTATTTTATTGTTGTCTAAAGTTCAAGAACAGAGGAATAAATTATTATCGTTTTGTTCGGTTTGATTTATCATATCATCAAAAATGTTATGTTTTTCTTTTTTTTTATCTGAGACAGCCCACGTAGACTTCAAAACTAAGCACTAGCGTACTGTGGGCATCTGAAGAGAAGGGAAATGTAATCTATTGACACGAGATTTAAAGGGTTTGAGGTTAGGAGGGGAAGGAAAGACATCTGCATTCAATTTGTTCCAACTGGATCTGGAGGCTCTAGGTATGAATGAGCAAGAGAAGTGGAATGTTCTTGGCTTTTGTAGCTGGACAGTAAACGTAACGTGCCTCTTGTTGTTCTGTTAGGAACGGCCAAGGGGAGAAGTATCGGTAGAAAAGGGATAAATCCCCAACAGTGCGGCGAGCAAGAGAAGGGCGTTTTCTTGTGAGGACTGGGTCATTGATTAGTCGAATGGTTCTCTTTTGAATAGAATTAAGGATGTTAAGTGCAGAAGGTGATGTCGCTCCCCAGATGTGGGAGCTGTACTCTAGATTAGGTCTTCTGTGCTTTTCCCGGCACGAGTGTCAACCTGTAATGTGTGTGATGATTCGCCATATAATTTGTATGGACCACTCTGCAAATGTCACCCGACTTGGAAAAAATGTACACATCAACGTTCGACATTCGCCTAGTTGCTCATGTAATGGGACACTCGACGTAGACTTCAAGCCTAAGTACTAACGTACCGTGGGCGTCTGAAGAGAAGGAAAATGTAATCCATTGACACGAGATTTAAAAGATGGAAGGTTGGAAGGGGAAAGGAAAACATCTTCAGGCAATTTGTTCCATAATCTGGAGTACCTTATTTACAATAATGACACCTATGGACACGTCGGTCAATGTCCTTAAGTGCAATTTTTTAATAATACGAACATTTAATTAAACTCAAAAGCATATGATATAAACTTAGCAATACAAAAAAGATATTAAAATTCAAAAACTCCACCCCCATATGCAACACATTTTTCTAATTGCTTCCTTAGACATCTGAAGGCATTTCTGATTTCTTCCTGGGATATTGAACGAGCAGCCTGGGTAATTCTGCCTTTTAGCACATCAATATTATTTAGCATTGGAGTGGTATAAACAATTTGTTTTAAACGGCCCCATAGAAACATATCGGCCTACGCTAAGTCGGGGCTCCTTGGGAGCCACAAAATTGGGCCAGTTCTACCAATCCACCTTGGACCAAATCTGCGTTGAAGCCATTCTGTTACCTCACGAGCGCAATGTGCTGGGTAACCATCTTGTTGAAAATACATTTTTGGCGAAAATTTAATAACAATTGTGCATCACATGGTTACCATGATTTTGATTAAATTTGAAAAATTTGGTCCACAAAAATTAATATTTAGATTTACCTGCTAGTGTTGGTAAAATGGGAAAGAACATGAAGGTAAAACGGGATAAGAATTTCACACAGTAGATACAACGATTTATTTTTATAAAATGACCCGAAACAATAAAAGACTATTAGACATATTTGCACACATCACAAACAAATTTGTCTTCATTATCTTCTGCACCGGCGCAAGCATCACGTGCCCATTTATGACAACCAGAGCACCTTATCCAACCCTCGCCTGTCTTCTAAGAATTTGTTGCAGCAAAATAAACAGTCGACGTCCTCTTCGTCACTTTCGGATTCACTGCTATTTTCTCTCCTCATACACTTCTTCCCTTTCCCTCGTGTAACTTCAGTATTCTTCACCTCCATTGACTTGTTTCTATTTTTGATCTTTATTTCTAAAGACTTTTTATTCCGGTATTTTCATGAAAAGATTTAATTTTTGTATTAGCATTAATATTTTTGACGCTCACTTTTTTCTTTTTGCTTTCTTGCTTTTTGAAAGACTTCTCTAGCTCTTCTTTGTAAGGGGTACTCGTGAGAACCACCGCTTTGCCTTTCTTCACATTTCTTGTTTTCGCTAAAAAAAGTATCCATCATTTCTAAGTAAGATATTTTATTGCAGGTGTTATTAAAAAATATATTGGCCTATAATGCCATCGACAGATATCGGGCACCACACGTTTACTGTTGTAAAATATGTTCTTCGCCTCATTACTCAAAATTTGGGGTTTTCTCGAAACCAGTACCTGACATGCTGGGATGCTACAGTTCCTTTAGTATGAAATGTACTCAAGCAAACCCAAGCAAACACAAACAAGAGCGTTGGCTCGAGAAAAATGCAGAAATACTTAGAAACACTTAAAAATCAATTATGTGAATTTATTGTATTATAAAATTCATTAATTAAACTGCTCCACAGTTCACAGGGGTTTGATAAGTTAAGAATAAACAATGTCATAGTGGTTTAATTTTTTATAAAAACTTAGTGGAAAAGTACAGGCTATTCTTGATAAAACAGCGACTCTTAACCGAAGACGGTCAACATTTTGAAAATTAAAGAAGTTAATTAACATCAAACTGCATTCAGATATTTTTAGTTTGCCTTTTTTACCATGATGCAGGTAGTATGTGGGTATATTTAGAAATTGATAGGTTACTCGTTTTAGTTTTAAGCTTTTGTTTTAGGTTCCCCAGTTGTATTTAATGTGGTGGTTCTCAGCCTCTAGTGCGCGATACCCTAGGCGGAAGGAGGCGGTTTCCATTTTTAAAAAAGTATACTTCCACTTTATTTTTTTAAATCAGAACTTAAAAAAATAGCTAAAATCGATGCATGTTCTTGAAACAAGTTGATTTGATGCCATCAAGCAGACTGCAATAAACCATTCTATCATCTCCATGGCCTACTATTCACCGGTTGTCTTGTTTTAACAAGTTCATGACCATCTCAGGTATTATATAAAAATTCAGCAAGGAAGCCATTTTAAAACAAATATCGCCAAAATGGAAATTTTCTGGACATTTCGAACATCGAAGAGAAACTTCGTTCTAAAATAAAAAAGTTGATATTACCATTAATCCGATCGTTGTCTTGAAGGTCTGATTGTACTAAAAAATGACAGTTAATATACTGGTAGCACCCTGAAGTTTTTATACTCTTATTTTGGAAACTACTAAAAACGTTAGGGGGCAATTATTACTCCCGGAGTCACCCGGTATACACTCAAATTTGTAAAGACATTTAGACCTTATGCACTATAAATGAAATAACTATACTAAATGGGAAGAAGTGTGACAAAATATGTATACAGAGTGATTACTTATTCATGCTACAATTTTGGCTTTAAAAAATTATTAGCAAATATGGCTAAAATAATTTGATTAAAAATATTTTTGAGTTACTAACTTTTTCCACTGGGTGGAGCATTTGCTATGGCGTAGCAAAAAATCGTCAATTTTTATAAATATCTTAGATATAATATAGGTTGAAAATAAACTTTTTATAATATCTGTGTAATTCTCTACAAATTTTGTTTAAACATTTTTCCTCCAAGTACCATGGCATCGGCATAATAAAGAGCAACAATTTAAAATATTTAGAATGCTGAAGCTTGGGTTTACCTTAACCGAATTTAACAAGCATCGCTCATGTTAAAGAGCTTTTTAATACGATTACGTTTTAGAATAAACGATTTAAATGTTAATTTGTTTGCTAAACGGCAGAGGGAGCTGCTTAAAAAATGTCATAGTCGTTACCATTTCTCCAAATGCTAATACAAGCCTATCGCTTTTGTTACAATCGTAGATGGACAATCAAATAAGAAAACTAAATCGGATATCCAGGGGTCGGAATCTCTTTTCGATTTAAAACTATGCAAAAATAGTAGGGAAATATAAGCGCCTGCTGTTATTCAATAGGGAATATAATCGTATTTTTTACTGCATAAATCGTTGAAGAAAGTCATTACAAACCCAAAAAAATCATTTGAAAGAAAATTACTAGGATAATAATTTAGCTAGAATTTTTTTTTCAGTATAATTTATTACAATTAAAAAAGCAGCCATTTGCCTTCAGTGCAAAATGACGCCAGGGCAGTGCAAAGTGACGTCAGGAGATCAGCAAAAATAATTTAAAGCTTAACCTAAAGTCGAACAGGTTTGTTCTTCTCGGAAACAGTCAGAGGGGGAGCAATTGAGAGGGATAATCAGACTTTACAATGAATACAGAATGGGTCATCCAGGAGCTTATTTTAAGGGATAAAAATGAAATTTTTTTGATTTTTTCCAACAAATCCTTTGTTCAACCGACATTATTCTACACTATTTCTCCTTTTCAGTGATTCTTTTTGGGTTTATTTTATCCGGTAATTATCTATGAATACCTCCCACTAATTTAAACCGCTTATTTTTTGTTATACATAAATAGGTTTATTTGCATCGGCGCATGCAAAATTTGAAACTTTTAAATGTTCAACCATTGCCATGAAATTTCAGTTTATATACGTCTAAATTACTAATATGTGATGCGTCAAAATTTCGCAAAAGATGCCAGTTTTTGTTGCAAGATTGGAAGGTTCCTGGACCGATTTCGGCTTGAAATATACATGAATAAGATTTTAGGAACTTATAATATTTCATTGGATGAGTTACGCATTAAAGGTCATTTTTATACATTTTTCGATGACCCTACAATACTGGAATTCGCCATGTACTTATTATAACACTTTTGACATCACAATGGGATCACGTTTTAAAAGTATCGAAATTGCAGTGAAACATTCTTTATTTTTGTTTGCTTGGGTAATTTTGTTAATTAAGACCAAAATAAATTGATTAAAACAATCACCACAAATGCTTAATTTATGTATGAAATTAAAAAAATATATATATTTCAGATTTATTTGGGTTATAAGCATATTTCCTATTAACCAATCAAAATTAACTTGCTTTTAATGACTAATATATAATAAATCTTTACAAAGTTAAGTCTTAAATAATTTATTATTATCTTTAATATTATTTTTTTCTAATAATTAGATTGCTTATTATTTTATTTTTACTAAGAAATCAAGTATTGATTAATTGAATATTTCTATTATGGTTTCATATCAAAGCTTTTTCGATATCGTTTTCAGTATCGTAACAAGCTTTTTATGAAACCGCTTTTTTATTCAATAATGCGGTGTATAATAATAGTCATGTATAATAAAGTGATTTGTTAATTTATCAAGGCTGCTGTGGTAAATAATTTGATAGTATTACCAATATACAATTTTGACATAAAAATTTTCAATATTTGTATGTCATATTTTCTCTTTAAATATGAATTTTTTATTGAAAAAGAAAATGCAAAATAGAAAAAACAGCATAAAGTACATGTTTTGTAAAGCTTCTAGCTGGTACCCGCGGGCTTTGCCAGCGTATTTTAATCATGAAATATGTTCCTAGAATAGATAATATTTGGAAATTAGCACTTCCTTGTAAATGACATGGGTTGTTTTTCGTAGAGGCTGCAAAATAGCGAAGCTGTTGAACAGTTAAGTAAATCTTTATAGTATGTGCAATTTTTTTAAAATTGTAGCTTCTGTGTATAACAATAAAGTATGCGGAAAATAAAAAAGGATGGCTGGATTACGCTAGGTCACGCGGCCCGAACATCTGAAAACACGGTTGCTAGATTTATTTAAGTATAAATGAACACAGTCCCTGTTATAGCAGTTAGCAAATCGACTGAAGAGGACGCCTCGTTCTTAATCTGAGTCCCCAATAATGGCTTCTTCAAATTATTTTAAGAGCCAGAAATGTTAGTATGACATTTGACGTGCCAATATTTTTTTATTATATCATGTTTTATTAGATCATGGCCTACTTCACCGAAGTGCAATAGGTTGCAAAAATTAAATTAATCCATTCCTTGTTGATTTCTTACCAAGAAAAAAATTATAAACCCTGTAATTATTGGAAACAAATTACATGGTAAACAATAATAAATTAGGTACTTAAGAGTAGAAGATGTATGAATCATTGGAGCAAGTTAATTTTGTTCAGAGAAGTAAGTAACCGCATTCCTTTACATTTTACTACTATTTTTGCAATAATTATAAAACGAAGCGAGATAGGTACTTCTGGTTTCTAGATTTAATTTCCTTAACTGTCTGTCAATGAATTGTAAAAAAGCTATAGGTTTGTTTTAATATTTTGGGGAAATCGCAACGAATATGACACTTTTTTGAATAACCACCCACGCACCGGCAAGCAATCAAATTAAAATTTTAATCCTTTATACTAAAACTTAATCGGATTAGAAGGTCCTTTAACACGAGCCATCGTTCGTTAAAACCCAAGTTACGGCTCTTTAAAATGTTTAAATTGTTGCTCCTTACTGTGCCGTTTCCATGGTACTTGGAGAAAAAGTGTTTAATTTAAATTTGTAAAGAATAAAACAAAAATTCTAAAAATTTTATTTTCAACCTACATTATATCTAAAATATTTGTAATAAATGTCGCTTTCTTGTTACGCCATGGCAAATGCGTTGGGAAAGTTGGGAAAATATTTTTAATCAAATTCTATTAACCATATTTCCTGATAAAATTTTTATTCCAAGACGTATCACAAATGATGTCCGAGATATAGCCGCTGCAAACCCTTAAGTATTCACCCCGTATATTAAAGGAAATACAAATAATACAAATAAGTTGTAAAGACTGGCCTAGGTGTTTTCAAAAACGTTAGTCTTGGAAAGAATTAAAGTTTTTAAAAATTAAAGAAGTTAAATTTAGTTTTTATTTTCTCATGAATGAAATCATTAAGACATAAAATTCTCTGTAATGAGTACATCATTGTTTGGTAAATAACGGAAATAGGCTAATGGTGGTAAAGTAGACCATTGCTCTAACAAAATTGCAAAATCAATTAAAGTATGATCAAAGCAAAAGCGGTATTGATGTAATTGAAATGGTATTGCTAAGTTACTTATGGTTTTATATGTTTCAGTTTTCAACAACAATTACCTAAAATAGAAAAAAAATTACACAAATACTCACTTATTGTACCGCCCTTATCGAATTCTTACTATAAAGTGTTTTCATGGTATTTTTCTATGCCAGGTACATACATTGGGACATGCTATTAGGTCAAACAATAAATGAATGCCACAAGCCTTCGCGAGAGTCACGTTACGGATGTAAGTGTATTAATGATCATTACTTGACAGTTGCATACACTATTTTTTTTCTCCATGATTCCGATTCAGAAATTGAGTTAGAGGAGGAAAATTGGGAAAATAACGAGGTTGAAGAAGCTGCGGATGACACGGTCGAAGTTGAAGATGAACAAGAATCGGATGATGATGATGCGACCCAAAAAAAGAGACGAAAAACATTTTATTTATGTTATAATTGTAAAAAACCCATTTGTTTGGAATGTTCGCATAAAATATGCAGAGAATATGTTATCCCAAAGTAATCAAATTTAACTGGTTGTGTTTTTTTTGAGAAAATATATTTAGAGTAGTTTTTTTATTACCAGTCGTTAAGTTAATGTTTATTTCTTACATTTAGAATGTTATTGTTTGTTATTTTTAATATTACTTAATAATATTTCACTCCTTTCATAAGGGTTTTTTTTCTTTGTCGTGTTTATCATATTTTATGGGTGGAGGTTAAAAATTTAAAAAAAATTGACACAAGCTATTTCATAAAGTTATAAAATAAACTCTAGAGAATGTACTACTATATATGTTGTTCTTAAATAAATTAGTCCGAAAATAGTTAGTAAAGTCCTAAACCTTATGGGCCTATTAGACCACACCCAGGTATTTACGTTACAGTTTTGATACCCAGGTAGTTAAGGGTTAAAACATACATGACAATTGTTTCGACACACAGTGTCTTCGTTGGATGGTTGGCATAAACTAAAAACTGTTCTTACATGTATTAAATACTCAACAAATTTTACCTACATTTTTACAATTACATACAATTTAATTAATTACAATTTTATGTTTACAATGCCATTAGGATTAGGTAAAGTCCTTTAATTTTACAATTTTAAGTTATGGAATGTACAACAATTCCGTTTTATTGTTGGTGGAATTTCGAACCAATTTTAAATTTAACAATGGGGAACTACTCAAGTCCAACTGGTCATATTATAATCATATGATTAATTTTTTACATTTATTTATTTCCATACTTTCTAAAAAATTAAGTTTTACAGATTTGTTTTCTGACTGTAATATTTCAAAATTATCATCAAAATTATGTCGTTCCTTATTCAAATGTAGAGCGTAATGGGAATTATTAATTTATTTGTTATAACTGGTTTTGCGTTCCTTAAGTCTTTTTTCAAAACTTTTACCAGTTTGTCCCATGTAAATTTTTGGGCAACCGCCACATTTAAGTTTATATACACCACATTTTTGTTCTTTTTTCATTTTCCTTTTGTTGCTTTTTATTAATTTACCTAATTTGTTATTCGTTTTGAAAGCAATATGCAAATCTAGTTTATTTAAATGTGTTTTGATATTTTGCGTAAGTTTACCGGTATATGTGAGTGCTTTGTACCTAAGTGTAGCTTTTGATTTTGTTGTAGGATATGCTAAATTGATAGCTTTTTTATATTGTTTTTTATTAATAATTTGGTCAATGGTATAATAGCCATTATTTACTGCTAGTTGTTTAATGTCATTTTTTATTATAATTTTCCTCTGACATTGGTATGTTAATAAGTCTATGGACAAAGAGTTGTGTACTTATCTCTTAATAGCTATCATTAAGTGCTCATTACATAACATACTATTTTTTACGACCATTCATTAATAAAAATTATATTGAACAACATTTATTAGATTTAGCAACAGTTAAAAAAATTAAATTCTTTACTCTCGCTTAGAGATGTGCCATGAGAATGTTCTCAAGTGCATATTTCCCTGCATAAATTCTCGAGAATTTATGATTTTATATAGAAATAAATATAAATTACTGGAAATTTACCGAGAATATTTCCGAGAACGAGAAAGTTCTCGGGAAAATTCATATTCTCCGAGAATTTATGACAATTTACGGAAATTTAAGGTAATTTATTTTTATTCCGCTATTGTATCATAGATTGAGCTTGGAGCACCTTTATATTTATTTCTTTTCTGTTTTGTTTTAAGCAACTTGTTTAGATATGTTATTTTATGCAATGCGTCTCTAAGTTGTGTTTTATAAATAAAGTTAGGAAATAATGTAAATAAAAATTTATTATTATTTTGACTAAAATGCGTAATCACGTTAATTTATAATTTAAATGTTTTCTAAATTACGTATTATGCAGTGCTACCTACTTTTTTCAGATAAAATTACTGTCAAAACAACTTTTGGTAAAAAATATGTTCTTTTAATTTATGAAGTCAAACAAAGCAAAATTCTCCAACATCTAAAATAAATTCTCGAGAATGATCCATCTCTACTCTCACTAATAGATACCATAATGCGACAGAATTTATAATTTAAATATTTTTGAAAGTTTTAATGAAAATGCATATTTTAGTAAAATAACTGTCAAAGTCAGATATCCTTTGTATTAATAAAATCTCATGGAAAAATTACTTTTTAAAAACAAGCTTGGATTACTTAGATGTACGAAGAAGGAGAAAAATAAGTATAGAATTTTCATTGTGGCAATGCTGAATGCTATTTATAAGTGGACGTAGTTCGCGTGGGTGGATCCTAGTAAAAGTAGTATCAAAGTTATCACTGAAACAGATATAATATATTATATTAAATTTATTGTTTTAAAAGCTTGTCGCGCTCGAAAAGATCATACCGGCATCAATTTTGTTTGGCAGAAATTGTAAGTATGTACAGGGTCTTCCAACTAATGAATATTTCATTTCGGCAATTTTATAGTAAATTTGTCAAATTTTTTGACTTTGGAGGATTTCAAGGTGATTTTACCTTTATTACCTGTATGTTTCAAACAGGTTGAAGTTAAATTATACTGGATAAAACATTAAAATTTAATAAAAATAGCTGTCACAATATTAAATATTTTAATCAGAACGGACATAAAAAAAATCACTCGTTCCGAAAATCGTATAAAAAAAGCTATGTTCCATTTAAAAAACACCTCATCCATAGCGTAACTCTTTTGTTTCTGGCTCAAATAAATTTTTGGGTTCATTTTGGAATTCTGCAGGAAAAAGTACATCGATTGGCTATTTTAGATTTTTCTTTAAATACAATTAAGCTCAAAAATGAGCCCCTGTTCACTCCTCGTTGGAAGACCCTGTACCTAAGTATGTATTTTCCTCTTTTCAATTAGTATCAATGTTTTCTATTAGTATCAATGTTATCACATTCAGTGAAAACTGTCTTACTATTTTTATTGGGATCCACACACACGAACTACATACACTTATAAATATCATTCAGCATTGCCACAATGAAATGACTATATTTATTTTTTCGTTTTAGCACATCTAAATAATAAAAGCTTGACTTTAAAAAGTTCTTTTTATGTAAGATTTTATTTTCAAATTTTTAGTTACGTCTTAACCTATGCATTTTTGATAATGCATCTTTAGTATATACCATTTGACCTGCTATCGTATTCTACTCGTAAAACCATTTCATTTAATACCCATATCAAGGGGATTAAAAGAAAACAGTAATACGCCATCTTGTGGCGTCCCCCATATTGGATTTAAAATAACGTCATAGAACTCATCGTATTCTATTTGTTAAACCATTTTGTTTGATACCTATGTCAAGGGAGTTGTGAAAAAAGGTAATCCGCCATCTTGAGGCGTCCGGCATATTGGGTCTAAAATTACGTCACATAGCTTTCCGTATTCCACTCGTCAAATCCTTTCATTTGATTCCTATGTCAAGGAGATTGGAAATAAAAAGGTAATCCACCATGTTAGGGCGTCCGCCTTATTGGATTTAGAACAATATTAAATATAGAATATTGCATTGTCCCCGGACTTATACACGTGTGCAAAATCTCATGGCTCTGGTTTAATTAGAACTAGTCGAAATTTTGATTGCAATATTTGACCTAAACATACTAACAGGTAAAGTTAAATAAAAGCTTCTAAAGGTGCGCGCACACTTAGGCGAAGCGTCGCGAAGAGAAGAGAATTTTATCCATCCAAGAACTTTACATGCAATCAAATGGGAGCCCGCACACTGAAGCGCCGAGAAGCGGTGTGCGGGCTTCCATTTGATTGCACGTAAGTTTCTTGGACGGATAAAATTCTCTTCTCTTCGCTTCGCGACGCTTCGCCTAAGTGTGCGCGCACCTTAATACTTTCTACTGCAGCGTGGGATATTGTATTGCTACTGGCTTTAGAAAGAAATTTACTCGCGATTACATATGACTGTTCAGACTGAATTAGATTTAAAGGTCCAACTATAATATTGACAATGTATCGTTCTCTGATTTCGGTAATTTCTTCGATACTGAACCATAACTTTTTCCGTGTAAGATTTTCTTTTTTCTGTTCATAGTTTTGCATTTGTTGATACATCTGGTACTGTGTGTGTAGTATTTCACCAAAAATATCTTCAAAAAAGGATTATTTATTTTTTGAAATGGGATATTATCTGCCACAAAGGCTTCACACACATCCATCTAGAACTATTTTTGCGTTATATCCTTTTGCCTTGGTTTGGATGGCCCAGGAAAAGATTTGAATTTCGTTTTCTTCGCCTTGCTTAAAGTCCTCCCTGTGTATAGACAGTCGTTCTTAGTCTATTTATGTTAACATGTTTCTGGAGAGTAAATTTTGGGAGGATACTTACATTGGATGGGGATCTAATTCTGGTGTTTTCCACATGCATTGCCCTGGTTTCCGCCGAGCTCTTTAACACTTGGCCTTCGTGTTCTCAGATCTCGTTTTAGAATTTAATTTTCGTTTCATTTTAATTAATTAATTTCCGGTTTTGAAAGTTAGGACGGCTGTGTGTATATTTTCGTTGGACGGAACTGTATGGCGGGACAGTATCAAGTTCGGACCGCGAGGTCGATTCACGTAGAAATGGTGCATCGGTGGTGAGAACCAATTGACCTGTTCGCATACACGAACGGTCCCAAAGTGCGTCCGGGAGCCGTCGATTTATGAACACAGCTGCTGCGGTGGCGGTTTCGCTCTTCTTTCATGCGTTTCGACGTTCTGGGTTTCAGTTCTGAGTATCTTCGGATACGTCCGTACTCTAATAGTGCGTCTCGATCGGTACAGGATTTGGTGTTGTTTGCTGTAGACCGTGATTTTATTGATTCACGCAAGGGACCTCTGTATGCTTTTAGTGTCTTTGTCGGATTGAGTGGCGACAATTAGAGTTCTTAGTTCCGGTAGTTTTTGCGTTTGTTTCTCAGTATGGGGTCCAAGACTTGTGCAATTCTGCATTCGGGGTCATTTGAAGGCGCAGCTTCCAATTCTTGCTTGGAATTGGTTGAAATTTAGTAATTCTTGTCGGTATGCCGTGGCGCCATCTTTAGACTATATCAATTACTGTCATGAGTTTCCACCCAGTGTAACCGCTTTCTCATTTTGTTTGTTTATGCAGATATCCAGGGACGGGCCATTTTGTTCAGGTCTAGAGGAAGGTCGGCCTGGCATTACCCTTTTGATTTTCGACGAGGTCGTTCGCAGTCTCGAGTTTTTTTTGGGTCAGTTTACGGCCCCAAGTGTTGGATTAATCCTGAGACTGCGATTAAAATTCTTCTGCTGAATTTTTACCTACAAGATGCAGGTTTTTGTTCGCGACTTCGTTCGTTAACATCGTATCAGCCATCAACATCGGCATGACGTTTGGAAACCGCTGGTACCTGCCCCCTTTTGGTGATTTGTCTGTGGAGTTTAGAATTTCGAGCCCTCTTTGTTTAAGGGGGCTTTTCCGCTGGGTGTAAAGAAGCCTCCCTATTGTCTTCCGTAGGGGCTACGAGCACCCCTAATTTCTTTCTTCGGTGGGTGCTAAGGAGCCACCTTATGAATTTTTGTTTCTGAGGACAGACTACCTCACGAAGTTTTTTTATTTTATTTAATTATTTTGCGGGGGCAAAATCGCCCAACATTTGTATAAACACTTGTAATTTCTTTTCTGTTCATGTGTGAATATATGCATATAGGGTTATATGTATTTAAGTTGATTTATTCAGCTCACTGCGCCCCTTTGTTTTGATTTTAAGTTATGAATATCAAGCTTGTTGTGTGTTGAAGCAGGTTCCTGGACCACCTAGGCGACTTCCAGTTTATGTCGGTGTAAAAAACTGGTGGCGTCCATAGAACCTATCCGGCTCACTGAGCTGAGCGCTAATTTGCACGCGCTCTACTACAAGTTGCTTCACTCAGAATACCCTGTTATTTCTGTTTCTTTCATAGAGTACCTTCCAGAATTAATTCAATATTCTTTTCAAGTTTTAAGCGGTAAGTACTTGGTCAACGATACTCATCATAGTATCTTTCGCAGTTTATAACTAAACACTTTTTCTTTAACAAAGTGCATCACAAGTGTGCATGCAATAAAAGAAAATAATTCATAACGACCAAGTTCAAAGGATTCTGTAATGATATTTGAAAGGCAATTAAGCATTTAGTGGCCTTCCACGTCAAATATTCTTAGAATATTTTATCTCTTTAAATTCCGACCTTTGGTTTTTTTATCACCAAATCCTTCTACCTATGTACCTAGGGCTATTACGACTACCTAGGTAGGTATACAGGTATTTACGTTACTACTGTTCAATGGAATATTGCAATTTCCAGGCCTTAATTCACTACACAACACAAGACAAACAATTTTAATAATTATTACCACAATAATATATTATGTCGAGGATGTACGCCCATGTCTGTCGAATTTATATTTCAGTGGAAACTTTTCAATTTCGAGCTCTAATACTGACAATCAACAAATAGGTAAATAACAGAAACTTAATTGCATAGCAACGATATAAGTAGAAAGGCCCTGTAATTATCTAGTGGATTCATAATTTTTGGATGGTTAATTTTTAGGTATTTCCCACCAATATTTTACTAACCTCTTCGGTCCTTTGGTCCAGCCCACCGCCATTTTGCAAATAATTCTATTACGGCGTCAATCCAATAAATCGCGGTTTCGAGCCCAGTGGCTCCTTTCGATGAAGAGGTTCGTCAGGAAAGCGAGAAAGAACATGAACATTTAGAAACTATTGAGTCAGATCTCCCTCAGATTATCCAGCCCCGGAACAAGGCAAAGTTATAGAGGTGCCATCAAAGGATGTAAGGCATACTGGGGCTGGCATCCCCCAAGGTTCAGTCCTGGCATCAAACCTATTTCTTTTTCACATTAATAACCTGCTCTGGTTCAGGTATAACCAATCCCATCCACAATTATGCTGATGATAGTACTCTTCACTCCAATATTCATTTTTTCAGACAAGTTTCGAATTAAGAGTTGGATAATAGATGCAGATATATGTACCTATCCATTTTTCAACACCCAGCCCTCACGAGAAAACTCCCTTCTCGCGCTCATCGCCGCGCTTTTGTGGATTTATCCCTTTTCTACCGCTACTTCCACGGATTTTGCTCTGAAGAATTAGCCGGTATTATTCCCTCCTTGACTGTTCCTGACAGAACAACAGGAGGCGTGTTACGTATGCATCAATTTACTGTCCAGCTACAAAAGCCTAGAATAGACCACTTCTCTCATTCATACCTAGGGTCTCCAGATTATGGAACAAATTGCCTGCAGATACTTTCCCTTCCCGTTGCAACCTCCAATCCTCCAAATTCCCGTGTCAATAGACTACATTTCCCTTCTCTCCAGACGCCCACGGTACGTTAGTACTTAGGCTTGAAGTCTACATGGGATGTCTTAGATAAAAAAATTGCCGTACCTTTAATGACAAAAATTCGTATATGCGGTGACAAAATCGAGACTGTACAAAAAAAACAAGATTTTACTGTGTAAAATATAAAGTTTATTTATGCATTTCTCCAGAAATACAATTCTGCTGAAAAGCGGAATGGAGCGGTGAAAGAAACATAAGTTGAAAATGCACTTACCATTTATCCAACTACGTTCTTCGAAAGTGGACTGTATAGCGGGTTCAGAAGCGTTCTTAGCGGCTCACTATTACCTAACAAGCGGGATAGTGAAAATTCTAACAAATTTTTAGCGCTAGCAGAGAAAAACTATTATTTCTAAAAACTAAAACTATTTTGTGCAATTTCTTTTACTTTATTGGACCCCTAACAAACATATTCTTTTACGAATTTCATAACGAAAACTTTAAAAAAGGGACCGAAGAGGCTAAATACGTTAAATTGGACTTCTTCGGTCCGGGCCCAGTGACCTTAATTAGCACACGAAGTCTAATTAAGTGTCGATATAGGTATGTGATTGTCGATGTATTGTTTCCCGCGTTAGTGTAAAAAAACATTCAGTACTAGTGCGAAAAAGGGCAACTTTCATAATGCATATAAGTGCGGAAAATAGTTACTTTCCGCCCGCTCGTAAAAAAAAAGGATTTTCTTGAAATTGTTAAAAAGGGACTTAACTTCTGCGTGGCTGCTTCTCATATTATAATCTAGAAAAAAAAATCAGAATTTTATTTCGCACTTTACTTTTAAAACCTCGCGTTGCAAAAATTCGAAGGTGTCGAAGTTTTTCGGTGCTCGGTTTTGAAGGAAAAGTACAAAACAATTAATGCATTTTTTTTATTTGGTTTTGCGTCATTGGGTTTTTTAATAACTGAGCATCAACAATGTTAAAAATAGAAAATATTGGGAATGGCCGCTGAATACTTTTAAAGTAAGTTATCCGTTTAGGGAATCACCATCTATATTGGGAAATACCCAAAAAATATCCATCCAAAAGTTATGAATCCGCCAAATAATTACAGGGCATTTCTACTTATATGGTTGCTATGCAATTAAGTTCGTGTTATTTACTTATTTGTTGATTGTCACTATAGACGTCAAAGTGAAAATGCAAAGGTTATTTAACTTTTATCCAACATTTAAGTAAAAAATAGAGATCGCGGCAAAAATTGAACAGAATATGATTGATGGAGTACCTACCGAAAGACATTGTCGAAGAAGCCCAGAATGTGATCTTCGAAGTGTTACCAGAGAAATCGAAATACCGTTATGGCAAAAAAATTGGGACGATATAGTAAATGGCGAGCAAAAAATGAAAATGAACAATTTTAAGAAAGAATAGGTTTCTAGAATCATTTTCCGACATTTCAAAACTTGCAAATCATCCACGTTATGCTCAAGGTACTCAATGTTAAAATCTATGTTAAAATTAAAACATAATTTGGGTACAAGAAAATATTATAAAATGATCGCCTGTCTCAAGCATTGAATTGTATTTTCACTTTGACGTCTATACAGAAATAAGATATTGAAAAAAAAAAACGTTCGGAAGTGTCATTTTCGCACTCGACTGCTGACCGAACTCCACTTCGCGTCGTTCGGTCAACTGTAGTCAAATGCGGAAAAGTTTCACTTTCCGCACTCGTTAAGTAAATAGCTATTTTTACTTTAATTTGTTTTAAATTTTTAAACAAAATAAATTTTTCAAGTTTATTTATTAAGATTAATATAGTCAAATTAGATTTATTATAAAGCTCCCTGTTGATGCATATCAGTAATCGAAACGTTAAGTTCTTGATTTGCTTTCCTCGTATTATTCCTATTCATGTTTACTGAAGGAAACGTATTGGGACCCGTATGGGACATCGAAGTAGTGGACAGCATTTTTGCTTCCACTTTCCCAGGCGTTTAAGTTGTAGGACATCTGCATCACTGTTAGCAAGTATTGTAATAGCAGTTTTTCGAAATGAGTAGCTGAATGTGCCCAAAATGACTGAATTGTGCCCAAAAGGGCGATTGGTTGCGTTTGCGTAGCGACACAAAATCTATCATTTTGAATATTTTCCCGAAGATTGAGATATGGTACCTGCAGTAGATAAAGCCCAGAGGCTAATAAGGCCCACAAGCTATAATCCCACAGCACCAACACTTTTCGGGAAATGGGGCAACACCGAATTACTCCCTTCCATGGGTCCCTCATAAACCAACACCATCACATAGCATGATTGTAAGTAAAATCGAGAACAGTACTAAAGAAATTATGGTCCTATACGTTTCATAATTTCACAGCACAAATTTCAGTTTGGATTTTTGGTTTCTTGGAGATTTTTTTTCTGATATTTGGTTATCCTGTTATCTTTGTTCTATGGACTATCTTCTTTTGTAGAAATATTTTTAAAAATGTAAAAAAGTTTTCAGATTTTTAATTTTTTTTCCTATAAATAACCATTTCGGGTAACAGGTCCATGAATTACTTGGTGGGCTTTTCATCTACCACATACAAACCTTCAAAACTAAAAATATCTAAAAAAAACCAAGCGCTTCCACATCAAAAGGTCACGTACGAAGAGACACCAGAAAAATAAACCTTGATGACAATGGTACGTATTTGTATAATAGTATCTATGGTATTGTCACTTTTCCCAGACTAAAGATAAGCTGGCCATGAGATGCTGTATAAAATGTGGCGATTGGTGTCACGAAACATGTGTAGGATTTGCCCATGATGACATTAGCAAGCTTATTTGTGCTAATCGCTACTAAAAACTAGTGTTTTTAATATGTGGTCTTTTTTTTACTGGTCCGTTTTATCCGACCTCACTTTTAGCAGTGGGCCTTAATAACCGAACCTTCCGTTAATAAGGCCCGTTTGCAATATATTTTTTAGGGCTTGTCAAACTGACAATTTTTATAAAAATTTTAAAATTGACACAACACTTTGTTAAAGAAGCCTAGTACTTTTGATGTTTTAGTTGCTTTTTGTCTGATTTGTGTTTCTGATGTTAATAAAGCATTTTGTTTCTTAGCTGGGCCTTATTTGCTGCAGGCACCTTATTCTTTTAGTATCTTAACTTATGTCAGTAAGTAGAAAGATCTGCTCCTGTAAGTCTTTGTCTCTGAAACCTCAATTAACACTTTTTCTTTTAAAAAAATAATTTTTAAAAATACATTGTAAAACTTCTTACCTTGAAAGGAAGAAATTCCTTCGGTGCGTTTTGTAGAACATCTTCTATATTATTACTTGAAAAATGTTAGACTTCGTTGACTTGTAGCCGACATTTTGTTTCTTCAGCAAGGCGAGGAGCTTTTCAAGTTTTGAAATATCAACTCACTTCCTAAGAGCTAAATGGTTTCTATCATGCTCTACGTTGACCAAAGTGTAGACGGTTTCTTATCGTTGACCAACCCAAGCTTGCTCCGGACTCGCCGTATTTTAAATTGACCTCATAGGTGTACCTCATAGGACTACATAAAATGCATTAAAGCTAAGAGAGAAACAAACATACGCGCTTGAGGAAGTTAAAAAGAAACAAAATTTGTCGACGGCCCACCAATAATATCGCTTTCGAGGCGCGGGTGGCCGTCAACGCCGATACGCGCCGGCTGTTGCAAATTCTGGCTCACTAATTTAAATCTGACCAATTTATTATTAGAACAATATTCGCGATAAATTTATACATTTATGCATTTAATATAAGCTTATTTAATTTTATTTTAAGATATTTTTGTCATTACTAATAATAATAATAATTGTAACTCGAGTTGTAACTGTACCTATCAAACATTAAAACCTACCAATTATGACTGACAATTAGTTGGCAACGTAGCAGCCCTTCTATTAATTTAAAACTGCGGGCTGCTAGGTTGTATTCTCCTTTCTTGTTGATGTGCAGAGTTGCCGATTTGCCAGTAATTACTGGCATTTTCAAGTAATTTAGGGCTCTGCCAATAAAACTGCCAGTATTAAGATAATGCCAGTAATTTGCCAGTAATCTGTTTTTTCATAAAAATACATACATTATCTAATGATATTATTTAACTATTTAAATGTTAAATAAAAATTATTCATTTTCGACATTTTTTTCTAACCAATAAAATAGCTCAAATGAAAGGATGATATTAGTGGCTTGGTGGTTGGTGGCCCATATCCCAGCTTTTTATATTTTTATTTTTATGCTTTATATTTGGGATTTTCGGGAACATTGATCCGATTAATCAGATCATCAGCTGTTATTATTTGTCTCCTTTTAATGGGTCAAACAAAAAGGATACGAGATGGTAAGGGTTGATCGGATTAATCGTTTTCGGGGCACGCTCATTATTGTATTATAATATGCTTTCATTTAACCTATCAAAAGTGCTAGTAATCGCAGAAAAAAAATGCCAGTAAATGCCAGTAATTTTAAAAAGTTTCACCAGTAAAAAGGTAACGACGCATTGGCAACGCTTTCAAATTGTTCAAAAACTTTAGTAAAGAGGTACCAAAAATACTGTTTAGTTTTGCTTTGGTGTTTTTTGTTATTTTTAAAATACTTTCATTTGTGTATATAGTAGTACTGTGCTGTTAGAGAGTCGTTAATCCACAAGAAGTGTAGAAAATGAGAATCTAAAGTGGCACAATGTATATTGGATTTCTATAAATCTTCTAACTTGAGAGCTTACGTTAAAAGGAAACATCCAGGTACCTACATTTCTCTTATGCAATAACCACTGTTTCTATCGTAAATAATTTTTGTTTGAGATGAGCTGGATATAATTGCACCAATAACCATAGGCGATTCTAGACCTCTATTTTTGGGGGGGGGGCTTAAGTCCCTAGTTTATATATAGGCGGCTAGGTCACTGAGTTGGATTTGTGGGGGCTAATCCGAGATTTGGGAGGGCTTAGCCCCCCCAAGCCCCCACCTAGAATCGCCTATGCCAATAACTAGGAAACCATTTGGTTCTGGTAACTATTATTCATGTAGAGAATGTAGTAAATGCTTTATAAGTTTTAGTAATCTTAGTAAGGTTTCATGTTCCTGTTTAATAGGTACTGTAGTACCTACACTACCTATTTTATGTCTTTTGCGGTGTTTATTTGTAGGTAAATAATTTCTTGGCGAAATTAGGCACATTTTTAAAAAACCTCTCTTGATTATAAAAGTGTATTTTGCTTGTTGCGTTGATATCACTAATTGTAAACAAAATATTTACCAGCCTGTAAACAAACTCACAGGCCGCGCCTGGAGCGAATAGAACAACAAATAAAAATACTACCAATACAAATGAATATTGTCATCTTAAAACTAACGTAGTCATGCCCGGAAAATCCTTGTTTCTATTAATTAGTAATTTATTTACATGTATTATATATCAGAAGGCGTTTATTTTATTTTTTATTAAATTATTGTCTAACTAATATATAATAATATTCGGGGATATTCCGATCCACTTTCAAAGATGTTGAAAAACGTGTTTCTGTTCGAGTTGAGTTTCAAAAAAATAACAAAAGAGATAGTACGCTAAAAGTTGTTGTTGCCATAGATTTGGTCATTGAATTTTACCCAATACTAAATTGAAAAGAATTGTTAAAAATACTTAAACATTATTACACTAGGTTATTAAAGTCAACCCAAGATATCTGTAACCGGCAAAAGAATTTAAAGAATGCAAGGGAAGGCTTAAACAACGTTGCAAATTTGTTTGTAAACCAGATGTGGTAAGAAAAGTTTAAATCTAATTAACGAAAAATTTTACCGTTGTTCAAAACTGGTTTACAAACAATTGGCAACGTTGTTTAAACCTTCCCTTCCACTCTTTAAATTCTTTTGCCGGTTGCAGATGGACAGACATATCAGCTTCCTTCCTCATAAACTGATTGAAATAAGTTAGGGGTATTGTGATTTCTCTGACAAAAAAATATTCCAAAAGGAATTGCTTGTTTATGATCCCTAATCTACTTTTCTAAAAAAAAAATGTTTATGCACATTTAAAATTGTACCAAAGAAAAGGATGCCTTATAGGCCTAACGAAATGTAGACCTATCTCGTTTAAATGATTTAAGATAGTTCTCGGGTTTTATGACCTCTGCTGGCAGCGAAAATGTCCTAACTCAAAATCGTGCTGTTTTTTGAAGGCTCCATCCTAGCTCCTCTGACTATAAAAGTAAATAATGTGGAATTTCGTTTCTAGGGTTCTGTTTTATCGTTGCTTAGTGATTCCATTGTGATTATTCTGTTTCACAATATGAATAAGCGTTGTTTAACTGAAGACAAAGCAAATCAAGCCATTGGGTTGCTACTTGGAGGTACGCGACAGATTGATGTTAGAACAACCAATTAATTAGACTAAAACTGCCAGGAAAAGGCCAAGAGAAAGCAGGCCAAGGTCAACGAATGCTAGGAAAGACTGATTAATAGCCTGAGGAGCTAGGATGGGGCCTTCAAAAAACAGCACGTTTTTGAGTTAGGATATTTTCGCTGCCAGCAGAGGTCATAAAACGCCGCGAACTATCTTAAATCGTTTAAATGAGACAGGTCTACATGTCGTTAGGCCTATAAGGCGTCCTTTGTTGACTACAGATCACAGAGCTCACTGTTTGCTTTCGTGCAATGAACGGGTAAACTGGCGTGATGAGTGGAAAACCCTGATGTTTACAGATGAAAGCCGCTAGTCTCTTCGTGATGACAGACGTACAGATCGTCTCTGGAGAGTGCTCAATTCACGAGTTAATGACCGATATGTCCAAGAAGTACATCCGTTTGGAGGTGGCGGTGCTATGGTATGGGGTGGAATTTTTTACAGAGGCTCAACGAAGGTGCATGTGTATGAACGTATGCCCGAGACGTCGTGAGCATCAAAATAGTACATGATTACCGTTGGAATTTGGAGCCCAATTTTAGATTTCTAGATGATAACGCTCGCCCACATAAAGCCAGGGTAGTTTTAGAACAGCTAGCATTGGATGAAATTGACCATTTGCCGTTACCCCCACTCTTTCCAGATCTAAGCTGTTTTAGACATGTCTGGGACATCATGTCCCATGACTCCCATGCTCTTCCAAGCATGTCCCGGACATGCTTGGAAGAGCAGTAATTGGTCGTCATTCGCCTCTTCATGACGTAAGGACACTAAGACAGGTTCTTCCGAATTTATGGGATGCCTGGATGGACTAAGGTGAGGTAAATCGTAAATCACTTAATTCTGTATGCCACGACGAGTCTAAACTATTATGGACAACAGAGGTGGAATTAGTCGCTATTAAATAAAATTTAAATTTTCCAAAATATTTTCTGTGTTGTTAAATATTGGAAAAACATATTGTCAAGTTCCGATTTTAAACATTTTTTAGTTAAATAAATGTATTTTATTTCTAAAAATGATGAGGAAACATGGACGTATATCATCTTTTTTTCCTGAACTTTTGTTTCGCAGAGAAACCACAATATCAGTTTGATATTGTGGTTTGATTTGATGAATAATTTCAAATGATAGCTAAATTTTTCGCTTGTTATTTATGACTGGGGAGTTGGATTTTTGATGTTAATAAATACTTACTTCTTGAATTTTATCTTTATCCATAATTATACAATAAAAAATAAAACTTAAAGGTTAAGAAAGAGAGAGTTCTGTCATTTGACAGCGAAACGCGCGCAGATGCGCGGGCCAAGACTTGTCAGGCAGGGACTCGTGCGGATGGTTAGGAAAAATATTTCTGCTGACGAGTATAAGAGAAAAAGAAGACGAGAGGGGAAAAAATGAGCGAGAAAGAACATGAGAGAGAGGCATTATTGATCTCTCCGTTGTAAAATGTGTTTCTGTCATCATTCTCAAATTGAATTGGATACGGTATAGTTAGATCATTATTTAGTAATAACACAACCTTCTGTAGTTAATTATCATACTTAATATTAAATGAAAACGCTATCTAAATTACTTGAAGAATTTCAAAAACGCCGCCATAACCTGACCAATCAGAGCGAGGTTGACCACGATCGTTAGTCGCTCATAGCTCTGTCAGTTAAAAGTCGATAACATGGAAGATTTTTACCCCGCTTTCTTAATTAAAATTAAGCACACCAAAAATAACATACGAAGGTCGTTTGCAGTAACCGAAAAAAGATTTTTCTTAAATTACAAAAATGGTAAATGTACCAAGCAAGTTGTAGGCATTAACAAAATTGGAGGTATGGCGAGGATATTGCTGTTTTCTAAATCTTCCGAACTCCGAAGAATATACATACAGGGCATTGTTCCCGGCGCGGCGGCGCGGCGGCAGTCCGCGGCTACAATGTTACGCGGGTGGTGATTTTCTAACCCTCAAACGCCATGGAGGATAGCGTTGTAGTGCCGTTGCTGAGGGATATATAAATTGAATAAAATTAAATTAAAATATAAAACAATCGATTCGTTTGGGCCAATCAACAAATTAATATTCAAACAAGCAGTAAGAATAATTACAAATATCAACAAATCCGCAGCCTTGATGTGCTATAAATAGAGAAATAACTGTCAAAAAATACCTGAAATAAATCCCCAACCGTCATGTTTTTCAAACAGTATTGCATTTATCACCAAAAATTTTTTCAAACGCCAGGAAATTCCTGCAACGAATTTTATAAATTGGTCAAATACAACAATAAATTACAATAATTACATTAAATCACAAATTATTTATAAATAAAAATATTCGTTGTTCTTACTTTAATATTTAAAACTACATTTTCTTAAAACTTTAAAATTTCTGTGTTTCACTCACAACACGATTAAAAAAAAACTTTTTTCTACGAATGTCAATAAAAACCTTTATTGTATGTTCAATAGTAATTTCGGAACATGGTTCATTGTGTTTTACACATTTTCATTGTGCTTCAATCACCATGGTGATTGAACTACAAAGTTCCCATTGTGCACGGGTATTTTTTACAAAGGTGGCGTTGACATCCAAAATCTTTATAATTTTTATTTGTGGAATGTCAGATTGACATTTTTTGACATCTTAAAAGGAAAAATATTACTAATCCCATTTTATGTAACAGTAACATTCGTAGAAAAAGTACAGTGTAAAACTCGCATGGAATGACCATTTCTTACTCGTATGATTTGCAGCATTCGCCTGCGGCTCATGCTGCAAACATCATACTCGTAGGAAATGCATGTCATTCCATGCTCGTTGTACAATATACTATTTCACACTCGTTCGACTTTTGGCCTGAGCCAACAAACATTTCACTCGTGTGAAAAGAGCCATTTTCAAAACGTACAATATCATACTATTTTGGCCCATTTTAAACCATTATAATTTCCGAATTAGACGTGCTAAAGAGGGCTACGATGACCCAACATAAAGCTGAATAGCATAGTGTAGTAGAATGAACCCATCTGAATAAGCAAATGGTTAAGAAAAAGTTGTAAAACGTGGTTTTCGTGTTACATTACACAAACCACATGTAAAATGGTACCGTTATAATTAGTGGAAAAATGATTTTAACAGCTTTTTAACCCTGTATATCGACTATATTTATAAATTATATTAACATCTAAGAAAAAACCAAACATCAAAAATATGTATTTCAAACAGACGTATTCTATTTTTTTCGTTTTATGGGGGTCACACATTCTCTCTTTAAAAACTAACAGTAATCACCCATCATGGCTGGATTCTATCGTTCTTGGTACCGAATTTCCATTGTCCGGATATCTTGATGGAACCTTTCACATTCCACGTCGCTGACAGCGCCCAAATTCTCAGGAAAAAATGATTGTAGGAGTCTAAAAGTTCATTAACTAGGTGTTCGTATTTTGCATCCATATTGTTGCCCAAAAATCCCCTCACAAATCAGTTCCAAGCTCTGAGTTCTTGCGTGGTGAGCTTTTCTATAAAATTACCATCGTTCAGCAATTTTCTAATTTGTGGTCCAATAAAAATGCCTTCTTTTAATTTGGCGTCACTTAACTGGGGAAAGACTTGTCTTAGGTATTTAAATCCGTCACGCTCTTTATTCATAGCCTTCACAAAGTTTTTCATCAGTCCAAGTTTAATATGAAAAGGAGGCAAAAGGACATTTTTTGGGTCTACAAGGGGCACATACTTAACATTTTGGGATCCCGGTCGAAATTCACTCCTTTCCGGCCAAAGTTTCGTTACATGATGTCCATTCACTGCACGACTGTCTTACAAACAAAGAAAACAGCAATATTGTAAATACTCCCTGAAGTCTCTCTAAAATTGCTATGACTTTTAAATCCCGACATATCTGCCATTTGCACCCGTTGTAGTTTATATTTTCTAAAAGGATGCGCACATTTTCATAGGTTTCTTTCATTGTCACTGAATGAGCAACTGGTATAGATGGTTTTAAATTTGTATTGTAATAACAGCTTTTAAACTCTATTTCGATGAGTCTATGAACAAGCGCCACTCACAAGGAGAATGCTCGATATTGAGTTCCTGCAGTAAACCAGCGATATCAGTACACGCACATAACGAATTTTCCATATTGTAAAATGCAGAAAACGTAGCATTTCTTTTCCTAAAAGTCGTAATTTTTGTTTCTTTGGTTAGTAATTTCCATACCTTAAGACGATAACCAAGAAGTTCTGACTGTTGCTTTGATATCCCCAAATCACGCACTAAATCAGTTAACTCACTTTGAACAATCAAATGTGGCTCGCCGGAACTGGGACCTGGAGTAAAAGTGGGGTCGGTACACTGTTCTTCGGATCTGCCTGATGATACGTTATTATCTCCATTATCTCCCAAAAGAATATCTTGCCAATCTAAAGGCGCAGTCGGCACTGGTAAGTCTGCATTGTGAGGTACCCCACTGCTTGTTTTGGTCTCCGATTAAAACACCAAAATACATGAAATAAGCTTTTCTCACATTTTCAGAAAATGGTCTGGCTGGTGACTTCACCAGAAATTCTCCAGAAATATAACAGAACTTGTCACGAGAAAAGTTGCAACTGCGGCGCGTTTAACTTGACATCTTCGTCGTTGACGAAGCTTTACAAGACAAAACTACACAGAAGCACTCAATTTGAAACTCAAAAGAAGACTGAATAAGAGAATAAGTTTAAGGCTATAACCAATCCATTTTAGGTTAACTTTCTGTTTTACAACGCATCCCTTTTAAATGACCCCTCATAAAATTTACTACCTGCCACTATAAAAGCGTCTAGTGAGCCTACTGAAAAGTGGTACGTATTAGGGCTTTAGGAATATTTTTTCTATTATTGGAAAGGAATCATCATTGTAAAAATAATGGGCTGAACTGTGTTACAAAAATCGTGTTAGAGTAATGGCGAGGCAGTTTACTTGCAGTTTTTGCTCATTAATGCCATATGCTAATGACCTATCAATATACTTACCTAGAATTGTACACTCTTCAATATCATTGGTGTGAGCCGCAAAACAGATTTTTTTATCTAAGACGTCCCACGTAGACTTCAAGCCTAAGACTAACGTACCGTGGGTGTCTGAAGAGAAGGGAAATGTAGTCTATTGACACGGGATTTGAAGGATTGGAGGTTGGGACGGGAAGGGAAAACATCTGCAGGCAATTTGGTCCACAATCTGGAGACCCTAGGTATGAATGAGTGAGAGATGTGGTCTTTCCTAGGCTTTTGTAGATGGGCAGTAAAGGGATGCATACGTAACGCGCCTCTTGTTGTTCTGTTAGGGACATTCAAGGGGGGAATAATACCGGCTAGTTCTTCACAGCAAAATCCGTGGAAGTAGCGGTAGAAAAGGGATAGATCCCCTACAGCGCGGCGGTGAGCGAGAGAAGGGAGTTTTCTCGTGAGGGCTGGGTCACTGATAAGTCGAATGGCTCTCTTTTGGATAGAATCAAGGATCTTAAGTGCCGAAGATGATGCCGCTCCCCAAATGTGGGAGCAGTACTCTAGGTTAGGTCTTATTTGGGAAACATAGAGAGTGTATAAGTTGGAAGGGGAGAAGTATTTTCTTGCTCGAAAGAGAAAACCAAGCTTTTTAGCTGCCGATGTGGCCACTGAAGTAATGTGTTTGTGCCAGCTGAGATCATGTTTGATCATGATTGAATGTTTCGTTGTTTTGTAGGGCTTGGCCGGCCATTCATGTGGATGGGGTAAGCGTTGCCAGATTTTTTGCGTGAGAGGGAGCAAGACTGGGTTTTGGAGGCGTTGAACTGAACAAGGTTCTTGGCACCACAGTCTAAGATTAACTGAAGATCTTGGGAAAGGGATAGGTACATAGATCTGCGTCCATTATCCAATTCCTGATTCGAAACTTGTCCGGAAAAATGATTATTGGAGTGGAGAGTACTATCGTCAGCATAACTGTGGATGGGATTAGTGCTTGAAGAAAGCAGGTCATTAATGTGAAGAAGAAACAGGGTTGGTGCCAGGACTGAACCTTGAAGGACACCAGCATTTAATTTGGCGCCACTTACAATATTAGAAATATATCAACAATTAAAATTCCTTTAAGTAAACTCAAAAAGTGTGCATTATGACCTTCTACATATTATATTTTGTCCTATTAAATAAACATCATTTATGCAATCATCGTAGTTATATTCTTATTGTGTTGAACGTTAACCAGTAACCAAGCTTTATTTTTTATTTTCAGATATGCATCAATCACTTAAATTATTGTCATTCATTGTTTTTATGAAATTAGTCACCGCCCTTGCACAGTTCAACAATGACCCCAGTGCGCTGTATTATCCAACAGAGAAAGGAGGAACTTTTCAACCACCCAATTACAATTTGGTTCAGGTATGTAAAATAGATTATTTAAACTTATCTGAAACACAATTTACATATACCTACGTAATAGTCCGAGAGCCCAGCGCCAAATTTCTTTGGTATTAAACACTCAAAAAACTTAATCGAAGAGTTAGCACATGGAGTCGTCGTTAATAAACTCGCTTTACACTTGGCGAGTTTTCGTTGCTGGAAATTTCAATTGCAGCAATTTTCTGTTAGGACCAATAATTAAATGCGCTTTATGTTTTACTTTACCTTAGACAACGTCATTCGTTAAATTGTGATTGGTCCTAATAAAGAAATTCTGAAATTATAATAAGCAATATGGGAATCTAAATAAGTCTGAAATATTTTTTTTTGTATTCTCTACATAAATTTAATATTTATGGCGGTTGTTTTTAACCCTTTAATAAGAAACAAAAATATTTTGTTTTATTTCCCACCATATAGTTAGGTAACATTGACATTTCTGACTTTTTAAAAGTTTGAAAGAGTCGCTTTTTTGACTTTTTCTTTCGGCCCATGGCACGAGTGCAAAGTTTACTTTCCACCCGTAGGTGAAAAATAAGTGAAAACGGAAAATTTTAGAAATAATTCTTTTTTCTTTAATTTTTTTGTAACTTTTAAACAAAGTGCATTTTTGCAACAACTGATATTAAACATAATAAAGGAAGTTTATTTATTAAAATAGTCCAAGGCAGTCAGTAATGTAACCACAAGTGATGTCAAAATTCTATGTTCCAGTTAAATTAGCATCTTAACAACGGTGACTTTATGTTCGTCTATATCAATACTAACTCACACATGCTAAGCTATTTGTGTGTTTAATACATTTTTTCGACGTCTTTCAAAAGTTCCCTTTTTTGAAAATCTGAGTGCACGTTTTTTGAAAGACGCGCTTTTTGAAAAATCCTATATAGAAAATAATGTAGTTATGGCACAAGAATAAACGTTTATTCTTGTCGTTATGGTCTACTAGCCAATACTAATACGTTCAGAACATATTGTTGAGGTAACAATAATAATAATAATGCTGATTAGGCTTTTTATACAGAGCGTTCGGAAAATGCGTCAGGATATTTGAAGAAGTAATTCTATGTGGTAAAATAAAGGTAGAAACCCATGCAACAAAAATTCGAACTCTCAATATTTTACCGTTACAGCCTGTCCAATTTCAATTCTTTTTCTTATTTTTAACATATTTCGATTAGTTCTTAACAAATAAAATTGATATTTGGCACAGAGACTCAGCTTGGTTATTTATATAATTTTGTTGAAAAAATTTTTCTCTACTGTGCCGCCACAGGGCACTTTACCTGAAACTAAAATTTTATTTTTCCCATATCTGTTTTGTTTTCACAGATATTGCAAAAACATGTCAAAAACAATAAAATACGAAACACAAAAGAATCTCTTTATCCGAGTCGATAAACCTCACCATTTGGTCGCAAATTGGAATTAAAATAGTATATTACATAACAAGTGTTGAAAGTGACATTTTTCACACGAGTGGGAATGTTGTCGCACGAGGCGATAGCCGAGTGCGATAATCCCACGAGTGTGCGAAAATTACTTTCACACGAGTAATGTACAGTACTTTTCCTACGACCACAAAAATATTTACAAAAAAACCTCAATTTCTGTCTTTTAAAACCCTTATTTCAACACTAATATTTTCATCAAGTGTGCTGAAAATAAAACAAATGAAATTGGCACCATCTATTTCAATGTCATGTTGACAAGTACTTTTCAACACGTGTGTTGTAAAGTACTTTTCAACGCGCGTGTGATATAAGGCACTTTCTCGCCAAGTTAACCGTGCTTTTTTTCTCACTTTCATAGGTGGTCGTAGGAAAATTTTATTATCATTAAATCAGTTTTTCCAATGGAAGTAAAAAATCAAGTTACCACGGTTCAAATTTAGTTAAATCTGACAATAAACTAATTGAAATGTTACTACTAAAAATTATATGATATCTGGAACGTTACCGGATAATTACATAACAACGATAATCATTTTTTTGTTTTTATTTTTTCCTAATTTTATTTAATTACTAATATTAATAATAATGATAATACTGTTTATTTCAAATTTGTTACAATAACAAAATGAAATGACGTCAAATAGTCAAATAGAAAATCAGAAGTGTCATATAACTACCAACTACCATACCAATCCACTACACATTAACATAATCGTTTAGACAATAGGGTTCCAGCTCAATTAACAATTTTTTAATTTTCATTTTGAACAAGCGTTGTTCAAAATGAAAAATACGTTTAATGCATAGTGGAAATTTATTACACAATTTAACACACATACAGGGTCCTGCAATAGTGCGTCGGGCTTCCATAGCTCCTACACGAATTAAGTTAGGAATTTCATTCATATGGTGACTTATACTGTATTGCAGGCTGCATTTTAGGAAAATATTTTCGCATATACAGGGCGGACCAAGAAAGTGTGATAACATAAAGTTGTATTTTTTTTAATGGGACACCCCGTGTTTTTTTGCATATTTAGGTTTGTATTAGTGTCCTTCATAATTGCCTAAAATTTTATTTAATTTGCTTCGGTACTTTAAGAGCAATAAATTAAAAACTAAAAAAAAAAAGTTTTACAGCCCTGGAAAAAAAGATAAAAAAAAACAATCTAAAAGCATTTTTTTACCACGGCATTGTGTGAGATTTATAACAAGGGGGCTAGAAACATCATGAATTAAATAGTTTTTACCTATTTCATACAGGGTGTTCACAATAAGATTTTAAAAATGACACATTTTAAACTAATTTTTCTCAAGTTTTTTAAATGGAACACCTTGTATATTATTTTACCATTTGATCAAGAATTTCAAAACAAATATTTTTTGTAATTGCAATTTATTTCAAATTCCAAACCGTTTTCAAAATATTTATCAAAAATCATAAATGTCGCTATTCGTAATAAAGTTTTATGAACAAAATAGGTAGGCGGCCATGGAAAAACAAGCATGTTTAGCAATTAAATACTTTTTGACATTATTTGCCAGAAATGAGTAGGTGTACTTAAACGAATAATATTTTGTTCAAAAAATGAATTTTTCAAGGGAAGAGCTCATTGATATGGTTTTTGTATTGGGTGAGAGTGAGAAAAACTGTTTCCTCGCTAGTAGAAATTATGCAGCTCGGTTTCCGGAAAGGCGACACCCAGAAGCGTTAAGTTTTAGCAGACTTCTTGAGCGCTTTATTGAAACGGGAAGCGTAGACTACAAAAAGGTGGAAAGAACAAAGACGGCACTAAATGAGGAAAATCAGTTAGCAGTTTTATTGACAGTTATTGAAAAGCCAAATATTAATCAAGAATGTGTGGAACAAGAAGGTGGAATAAGTGAGAGGTCAGTCCAAAGAATTTTGAAAAAACATCATTTTCATGCATATCACATTCAATTGCATCAGGCTCTGAGTGAAAATGATTTTCAGCGAAGGGCAGAGTTTTGTGCCTGGGCACAATTGCGCCTCCAAGAAAATCTTTTTTTCTTTATGAACGTCCTTTTTTCCGACGAAGCAACTTTCCACAACACTGGATGTGTCAACAGACATAATTTTCACTATTATTCTGTCGAAAATCCAAGAATATTGCGGCAAATAGATTGCCAACAACGTTGGTCAATAAACGTTTGGGGAGGTATTGTTGGAGAACATGTGGTGGGCCCACATTTTTTTAATGGCCACCTTAACGGTCAAATGTATTTGGAATTTTTGGAAAACGACTTACCAGGATTGCTTCAGAATTTACCTCCAAACATCCAGGCACAAAATATGTGGTTACAACAGGATGGAGCCCCAGCCCTGTTGGAGAACTCTCCAACTAGATTTACGTTTTTCTCAAATATTTGGACCACTCGGTATAAAAATAAAATAAGATTCTCTTTCATAAAAATTCGATCTAAAAGCATAAAAATGTTTTATTCTGCAACAGAAATTTCCCTTAATATTCGCATTACAACGCGTAGCGACTAGTCAAAATGCTAAAAATAGACATTTTATTGCCTCAAAACTCAGTTAAACAGATAGCATAAATTCTTAGAATCCTTTGAGATCTACCGCGGACCAACGCAGTCAGCCGTGAGCCGTTTTCTGACGCGACCTAGTTGAGCCAATGAAATGCATGACTTTTACCCTCGTGACCCGACTCAAGAAGGCTTGTTGGAAAGAAAACGTAAAACGCCCGTAGCACTCGCTCTCCAGTCGTATAGCCAGCAAGTCGCTGCGCTCTCTCTCTGTAAACCGCGTATTTTTCTCGCGGACTCTAGTAAATTGCTCTACGTTCAACAAGCAGCAAAGTTGCTGCAAGTTTCTCTGAAAGTTCTCTCTTTTGATTCGTTTACGCTCTAACGATCAAACTCAAGTAAAATTAGTGAAAGTTCTCTCTTTTGATTCGTTTATTCTCTAACGATCAAACTCCCGGAAAATCAGTGAAAAGCACTCTCTCTCAAGTCGTAAAGGCAGCCAGTTGCTGCAGCTCTCTCTGTAAAATCTCGCGGCCCGCTTACGCTCTAGCTGGGTCGCTTCTCTGTTCTCTGAAAGTGAAAAACTCTCACTACAAAAGCCGTAAATGCAGCAAGTTGCTTTACGGGCTTTCTATGATTGAAATTTTACCGTTGTTTTTATTCGTGTTGAATACTCGTGTTTGTACTCATGTTTTTTACTCTTGTTTGAAACTCATATTGAATTCCGTTTATTCTCTAACGGTATTAGTCGCATACTCTATTGTCACAACCCAAGTTAAATTAACTGCTTCACTCTAGCAGTTAAGCAAAAGCTAATTCAACAGTGCAACGGTGAACTACGAAAGTTATTATTCTCTGAAGTCTCTAATCCGCCTATGTTCTGGCAGTCCTCAAGTGTTAAGTAATGGAAAATAGTTGTGATTTCCTCTGAAGGCCTTAAAGAAAAGACACCACCAGTTGGCTGAAATTAAGGTAGGATAAACCCAGTTATAATGTGCAGAAAGTTTATGCAAGTAACTTCTCTTATGTAAAAACATTTTTTACTCTTGTGTTTGAGCAAACAAATCAAACTGCTTCTCTTTTTTTAATATAAAAAATGGTCCTTCGAACCCAACACAGACTAGTGATTAAAAGTTGAAATATCAACATAACTCTGTTGATTCAAATTGAAGTTGAATTAAATAAACACCCACTGACTTACAACCAGTGCAGTGCGCTTAAAATTGTCAACCGTTTTGAATTATTTCCGCAAATTAAAAACATTGCTACGAATTTTTGACTGATTTATTACAGTGCGTCCGCCTTTTTATTATTGTCGGGCAAGGTACTTAGGTACTTGTATTTTCTTTTATTTGGTAATATTTGTGCAACATGTTTAATGTAGTAGTTAGATACTAACCCACAGTAATCATTTTAATTTATTTATATATTTAAAGGTAAATATTTTCTTTGTTTTTTAAAGTATAATAAAGATACTTTATATTGTTGTTTTGTTAGAAAACATACTTGTATTTTTGAACCACCCTCATACAGTCTAAATTCCCGGTTACTTATTCAAATAAGTAACCACCCCAAATTTGTGTTTGTGAAGTCTTCATAGGTTTTTCAAATATAAAAATGGTCCTTCGAGCCGGATTCAAAATGGCGGCCAATAATTGCCATTTTTTGTAAAATTTTGATGTAAAAATTTCTCTCTATTTACTGTTGGGTGTGCGCAAATATTTTGTCTCGCTGAATAAGCTCTCTAATAATTTATAGATCTCTTCTCTGTTGTAAAGGCTGCTTGCATAAACACTTGTGTTTCTTTTAAAGAAAAAACTCTCACAAATTTTTTGAAATTTGATATTTTATTTGATTTAAAATGACTGAAAAGGAGGAACTTGTTCGCCAACGTGGTGGTTATAAAGGTACTATAACCAGAATTAGCAACTGGTTTGATGCTAACCAAAACACGGAAGAAAATGATTGTCAATTTAGAGTTAGATTTGAAACGTTAACCAAAGTTTTTTCAGATTATGAAAGGGTACAGGGTGAAATCGAAAAGTTTGATCCGACGGACGATGATCGACAAACAGTCGAGGAGAAATATTTTAATTTATATGCAAATTTAGAAAACAAAATTAGGTCTCTTTTAGAAGTACGGAACGCACGCCCAGTTAGCCCTACATCTAGTGTACGGTCTCTCTCTCCGCCTAACGTAAGGCTACCTGAATTGAATATAAAACATTTTAAGGGTGATATCACAGAATGGGTATCATTTTATCAGTTATTCTCAGCTCTTGTAATAGACAACTCTTCTCTAAGCGATATTCAAAAGTTTATGTATTTAAAGTCGTTTTTAAAAGACGAGCCCTTAAAATTAATTGACACTCTCTCTGTAACGAATGAAAATTTCTCCACGGCCATAAATATTTTAAAAGACAGGTACGAAAATAAAGTTTCTATAATAAATAATCTCTTAATCGGTTTGGTAGATGCGCCTCCACTTACAAAAGGTAATGTTCAAAATTTACGTGACTTTGTAACAAACTGTAAAAGAAATTTAGAATCGCTGAAAAATTTAAATTTAACTTTTGAAGACCTCTGGAATATTTTGATCATTTATTTACTAGAGAAAAAATTGGATTTTGTAGCTCGAAAAGCATTTGAATCTGAGCGTGATTTAATCACAATTCCGACTGTGGAAAACTTCTTAAAATTTTTGGACAAACGATGTCTAGTGTTAGAAAACTTGTCTAGTTTAGAAGGTGCCGCTCCAAAGACAACCCAAAGGACACAATGCCATCTAAATAATAATAATAATAACTTTGGTAGCGATCATTGCACATTTTGTAACGAATCTCACAAAATTTATAGTTGTGATAAATTTAAAATTCTTTGAAAAGCAAAATTTTGTTAAGTCAAAAAGATTGTGCTATAATTGTTTAGGTTCACGACATGGTGTAGCTCAGTGTTCATCAACTCGAACATGCTCTGTCTGTGCCCAAAGACATCATACGCTCTTACATGCTCCCAATAATAATAATAATAATTCTCCACAACAGACTTTCTCGCCTAACCAAAATAGGCAAAATAATCAAAACAACTTCTCTCGCTCAGATGAAACCTCGCCGCCCCAAAGAGGCAATACCTTCCATGCACAGAATAGCGCTCAAAATTCTGGAAACGCGTCAAACCCAAATTCTAGAACATTTCATAATAATAATGGACAGGGCCGCACTCAGCCCCAAAACTCACCCACAAATTCAGGTCAGCATAGTTCGCAAAATAATAGTCAACAAAGAAATGCACAAACATGTGCACACGTTACTCATTCTCTTTCTGCTGTGTCTGTCAATTCCCATGTTCTCTTAGCCACTGCTCAAGTTTTTATTTATAGTGCTCAAGGTCTCCGCGTCTCTGCTCGCGTTTTGCTTGACAGTGGATCACAAAACTCGTTTATAACTCAAAATCTTGTGGACAAGCTCCAAGCTCACACTTATGATAGAAATCTCAACATTTCGGGAATCTCCCAGACAGGATCCACTACAAATAAAATGATTGATTTTACTCTTCACTCTTATGTCCATCCTCAGAAAAAATTCCGATTATCTTGCGCTGTACTCCCCAATATCACATGTAAGCTTCCCCAAATTGGCATAAATGCTGCCAGACTTAACATTCCCCGACACATGCGGTTAGCAGACCCTAATTTTTCTCAACCCTTGGACATCGACATCTTGATAGGTGCTGACCTGTACTATGACCTTTTGTTACAAGGTATCTTCCACTTAGGAAGAAATCTCCCCGTTCTTCAAGAAACCCACTTAGGTTGGGTAATTGCTGGTTGCATACCTACTCGTATGACCTTCGCTCGCCGTAGCACACAGCTGTGTACTACGTCATCTCTCTCTTACCCCGCACTTCACAATGTGCAAGAAAATGTCTCTCTCTTTTTGCAAACGGAAAACTCTGACTCTAGTTTGAATAATTTAGTTGAAAAATTTTGGACAGTCGAGGAACTGCCGCAAAAAACGCCTCTTAGCCCTGAAGATGAACAGGCTGAAAATATCTTTGTAAACACTACAAAAGTTTTGCCCGATGGTACATATCAAGTAGATATGCCATTAAAATCTCCCGCAGAAAATGAAAAATTAGGTGACTCATTTTACATAGCCAAGAAACGATTCTTAAATCTCGAAAATAAACTCAAAAATAATCCCACTTTGAAAAAAGATTACACTAAATTTATCGACGACTACACAGATCTAAACCACGGTAAATATGTACCTCTCTCTCTACATAAGGAAACCACAGATAACAAACAAGTGAATAAATCTTTCTTACCTCACCACGCCGTCATTCGCGAAAATAGTATAAGTACAAAAATTCGAGTAGTGTTTGATGCCAGCTGCAAAACAAGTTCTGGCAACTCTCTTAATGACGTAACCCTCAAAGGTTCTCAGGTGCAGCCTGACCTTTATGACATTTTGTGCAGATTTCGATCTTTTAATTTTGTATTAACAACGGACATAGAAAAAATGTACCGCCAGATAAAAATTAATCCTGAACATCGGTTTTTACTAAATATTCTCTGGAGAAGTAACCCTGATGAAGAACTTAAGTGTATCGAGCTCTCTACCGTTACTTATGGTACCAACTGTGCCCCTTATTTAGCCACGCGCGTGCTGAATGACTTGGCAATAAAAAATTGTGAAAACTTTCCCTTGGCATCCGATGCTTTATTAACGCAAACTTATGTCGATGACATAATTTGTGGTTGTGACAATATTGAAGATTTAAATAAGTTATATCTTGAACTCAATAAGCTCTTAAACTCTGCCGATTTTTATTTACACAAGTGGTGTTCCAACTCTCAGAATTTTTTGGAAAAAATTTCACAAGAAAAAATAATTGAATATGATTTAAATTTTGACGAATCCCCAAGCTCGGTTTTAGGTTTAAAGTGGAACCCTATTTCAGATAATTTTAGTTTTTCTGCCCCTGATAGCTTAAGTGAAACCTCTCTAACAAAACGAAAGATTTTGTCTCTTATCGCGAAAATGTATGACCCCCTTGGCTTAGTTTCATGCGTGGTAGTGGTAGGAAAGTTAATCATGCAAAAATTATGGCTCCTAAAAATAGATTGGGACACAGAAATCACTGACCCTCAGGTTCTTACACTTTGGAAAAATTTTATAAACAATATTAGTAATTTGTCTCAAATCAAATTTTCTAGAAATTTATTCTTTAATAAAAGTAAAGTTAAAATTCAATTACATGGATTCGCTGATGCCAGTATGTCCGCATATGCCGCATGCGCATACTTTCGCACTCTTTATTCTGATGGAACCATCTCCGTTAATTTAATCTCATCTAAGTCTCGTGTCGCACCGCTTAAAACAATATCTCTTCCCCGATTGGACTTATGTGCCATGGTTTTGGTGTCAAAACTTATTCAAAATTTACTCTCAATTTATGAAGCAAGAATAGTAGAAACAACCCCCGGACGTGACGGAAAAGTAAGAATGGTAACCGTTAAAACTCTTGATGGGATTTATAAAAGATCTATTGCTAAAATTTGCCCCTTACCCAAAAATGTTAACTTTTGTTAAACGCTCTTATTCTTTTTATAGTTAGTATAGGTATTAGATTCCCTGTTAAAACCATTGTTTAATTAGCTTCGCTTTCCCTCCTTGTAAATTGTAGTAGCAAAAACTCACACTTAGTAATTTCTCTTGTCAAGGTCATTACAATGACTTCTCTTCTCTTTGTTTATTTTTTGAAGTTAGGTAACTTCAAGGGGGGGAATATGTTGGAGAACTCTCCAACTAGATTTACGTTTTTCTCAAATATTTGGACCACTCGGTATAAAAATAAAATAAGATTCTCTTTCATAAAAATTCGATCTAAAAGCATAAAAATGTTTTATTCTGCAACAGAAATTTCCCTTAATATTCGCATTACAACGCGTAGCGACTAGTCAAAATGCTAAAAATAGACATTTTATTGCCTCAAAACTCAGTTAAACAGATAGCATAAATTCTTAGAATCCTTTGAGATCTACCGCGGACCAACGCAGTCAGCCGTGAGCCGTTTTCTGACGCGACCTAGTTGAGCCAATTAAATGCATGACTTTTACCCTCGTGACCCGACTCAAGAAGGCTTGTTGGAAAGAAAACGTAAAACGCCCGTAGCACTCGCTCTCCAGTCGTATAGCCAGCAAGTCGCTGCGCTCTCTCTCTGTAAACCGCGTATTTTTCTCGCGGACTCTAGTAAATTGCTCTACGTTCAACAAGCAGCAAAGTTGCTGCAAGTTTCTCTGAAAGTTCTCTCTTTTGATTCGTTTACGCTCTAACGATCAAACTCAAGTAAAATTAGTGAAAGTTCTCTCTTTTGATTCGTTTATTCTCTAACGATCAAACTCCCGGAAAATCAGTGAAAAGCACTCTCTCTCAAGTCGTAAAGGCAGCCAGTTGCTGCAGCTCTCTCTGTAAAATCTCGCGGCCCGCTTACGCTCTAGCTGGGTCGCTTCTCTGTTCTCTGAAAGTGAAAAACTCTCACTACAAAAGCCGTAAATGCAGCAAGTTGCTTTACGGGCTTTCTATGATTGAAATTTTACCGTTGTTTTTATTCGTGTTGAATACTCGTGTTTGTACTCATGTTTTTTACTCTTGTTTGAAACTCATATTGAATTCCGTTTATTCTCTAACGGTATTAGTCGCATACTCTATTGTCACAACCCAAGTTAAATTAACTGCTTCACTCTAGCAGTTAAGCAAAAGCTAATTCAACAGTGCAACGGTGAACTACGAAAGTTATTATTCTCTGAAGTCTCTAATCCGCCTATGTTCTGGCAGTCCTCAAGTGTTAAGTAATGGAAAATAGTTGTGATTTCCTCTGAAGGCCTTAAAGAAAAGACACCACCAGTTGGCTGAAATTAAGGTAGGATAAACCCAGTTATAATGTGCAGAAAGTTTATGCAAGTAACTTCTCTTATGTAAAAACATTTTTTACTCTTGTGTTTGAGCAAACAAATCAAACTGCTTCTCTTTTTTTAATATAAAAAATGGTCCTTCGAACCCAACACAGACTAGTGATTAAAAGTTGAAATATCAACATAACTCTGTTGATTCAAATTGAAGTTGAATTAAATAAACACCCACTGACTTACAACCAGTGCAGTGCGCTTAAAATTGTCAACCGTTTTGAATTATTTCCGCAAATTAAAAACATTGCTACGAATTTTTGACTGATTTATTACAGTGCGTCCGCCTTTTTATTATTGTCGGGCAAGGTACTTAGGTACTTGTATTTTCTTTTATTTGGTAATATTTGTGCAACATGTTTAATGTAGTAGTTAGATACTAACCCACAGTAATCATTTTAATTTATTTATATATTTAAAGGTAAATATTTTCTTTGTTTTTTAAAGTATAATAAAGATACTTTATATTGTTGTTTTGTTAGAAAACATACTTGTATTTTTGAACCACCCTCATACAGTCTAAATTCCCGGTTACTTATTCAAATAAGTAACCACCCCAAATTTGTGTTTGTGAAGTCTTCATAGGTTTCTCAAATAAGCCCATTTTTCGCAACAAGTCAGAGCCCTGTTAAATAATGAGTACGAAAATCGCTGGATTGGAAGAGGAGGACCAGTTGGATGGCCTGCGAGGTCGCCCGACCTAACAAAACTTGATTTTTTTCTATGGGGGCATGTAAAAGACCTCGTTTATAGGGAACCTCCAACAACCGAACAAAACATGCGACATAGAATTATTGACGCGTTTGCCACAATTACACCTGCAATGCTCAGAAATATGGAAAGGGCCTTTCAAGCGAGAATTGGTAAATGCCTTGAACAAGATGGAAGACATTTCGAACATCTTTTAAAATAAAGTGCTTGTTTTTCCATGGCCGCCTAGCTATTTTGTTCATAAAACTTTATTACGAATAGCGACATTTATGATTTTTGATAAATATTTTGAAAACGGTTTGGAATTTGAAATACATTGTAATTACAAGAAATATTTGTTTTGAAATTCTTCATCAAATGGTAAAATAATATACAGGGTGTTCCATTTAAAAAACTTGAGAAAAATTAGTTTAAAATGTGTCATTTTTAAAATCTTATTGTGAACACCCTGTATGAAATAGGTAAAAACTATTTAATTAATGGTGTTTCTAGCCCCTTGTTATAAATCTCACACAATGCCGTGGTAAAAAAATGCTTTTAGATTGTTTTTTTTTATCTTTTTTTCCAGGGCTGCAAAACTTTTTTTTTTAGTTTTTAATTTATTGCTCTTAAAGTACCGAAGCAAATTAAATAAAATTTTAGGCAATTATGAAGGACACTAATACAAACCTAAATATGCAAAAAACACGGGGTGTCCCATTAAAAAAATACAACTTTATGTTATCACACTTTCTTGGTCCGCCCTGTATATGCGAAAATATTTTCCTAAAATGCAGCCTGTAATACAGTATAAGTCACCATATGAATGAAATTCCTAACTTAATTCGTGTAGGAGCTATGGAAGCCTGGCGCACTATTGCAGGACCCTGTATATTCTGGACTTGTTTCAGTAATATGAAGGCGATGTATTGGATAGCTTAGATGGTCTGCTCTTGTTAACCGATTGCTATTGAGTGAGTTAAACAAATATTGGTTTCTAAGTAAAAACATTAGACATTCATAAATGTATAAGGCATACACAGTCATTATACCCGTTGCTTTAAAGACATTTCGACAGGACTGATTAAACTCCATTTTCTTAATAACCCTTAGTGCCCTTTTTGTGAAACAAAAATATTCTGGATATGGCTATGCCGACCCCAAAATATTATTCGGTATTTAAGAACAGACTCAAAGTTTGCAAAATATAGTATTTTTAAGGTTTTATCGATCATATACCTATCCACAAACAACTGGCACTCCGTAGCAGATTGAGTTTAACCTTTTTAATAACTGGCTAATATGACGAGACCAGTCTAAATTTTTGTTAATGTAAACACCTAGAAACTTTGTATTTTCAGCGATATTTAACCTACTGTCTACCGTTTCTATGTAGTGTATATTTTCTAATTTGGATCTTTTTGTCTTAAAAAACATTATGTTGTTTTATCTGAATTAAGAAGTAATTTATTTTCCGTAAACTATTTGTTTTCCTTAATAAAAAAGTTATCACTGTCTGTTAATAGCTGGAGCATGTTTTTACTGCCAGCAGTGCATAATTAATTATTGTCTGAAAGGGTTGATCTGCTTCAGAATACAAGTTGTTAATGAATATTATGAACAAAAATGGTCCCAGAATGCTACCTTGAGCAACTCCTTACTTGTTATTTAATACTTGTGATTTACAAAACTCTCCTTCTTTAGTGACGCCTACTATCTGTGTTCTTCCATTGAGGTAGGATGATAACCATTTTAGAGCATTGCCCCTTATCCCATACACTTCCAGTTTCTTTATTAGTAACCCCCTATTTAGACAGTTGTAGGCCCTGGTTAAATCTAAGAACATGCCAATGGCTGCTTCACCATTTTCAAAGAAATGCAATATTGTTTTTATCAACTGATAAATTGCTGTTTGCGTAGACTTTCCCTTTAAAAACCCATGTTGGTTATAGTGTAATAATTTACACCTGGTTACAAAATTAACTGATCTTTTACACACGGCAAGTTGAAATAGTTTAGAAAATCTAGGCAATAAGCTTATGGGTCTATAACTGTCAATTTGCTGGGGGTCTCCTTTTTTGCACAATAGTTTAATTAATGATGCTTTTAATGTATCTGGAAATATCCCATTTCTAAATAAATTATTAATCAAAACGCACAAAACCTGTTATAGGGTAATCCCGGGATAGATGGCCATACGGAAGAGATGGCCATAGGCCGTGTACACGAACGACGTGCTGCTAGCCACTACCCAAACTAGTCAGCTGTCAGACATTAGTATGTGGTGGCCTTTGTTCCTCATTTAGTTGAAATAATCCTCACAAATGTAAGTATATTTTCAATTTTCCGTTTTTGGGTACCGAAATATTTCTTTGTATATATTAATAGCCCATTGTGCTTAAGTTTACGATATATTTTTCGCGATGCTTTTGCTATAATCAGTTGATACGATAGTGTTGACGGTAAAATAACCTTAAAACAAATCTCTGTTGATGAGAGAATGCGCCTAAATTGTGTGGGCCATCTTTCCCGGATAATCGGGAGAGATGGCCAACAATTTTCCGGGAAAGATGGCCTTATTAATGCTTGAAAAATTGTAGCCTTATTAACGGAAATCTTAGTTTTTGTTTTTCTTTTTCAGATGCCGAACAAGTACACACGTAAAGCGGCACATGTTCGTGGTAATTGGACGCAGGAAGATTTAACAAATGCAATTAGAAGTGTAGTGGATGGAAATTTGGCTGTTCGTCGGGCTTCTATTGAATACGAGGTGCCACGCAAAACCTTAGAACGTCGAATTAAAACTGGAAATTGGTTAAAAGGCACAATGGGTCCTAGTAGTGCACTTGGCAGTGCTCATGAAAACCGACTATCTCGACATATTTTGACAATGCAGAAACGAGGTTTCCCGTTGACTAGAGACGACTTAAGAATAATTGCTTATCAGTTTGCTGAGCAGTTAAATCTAAAGCACAGATTTAATAAACAAAAAGAAAAGGCTGGCTATGATTGGTTGACTTTATTTCTGAGCCGTCATCCTGAAATAAGTGTACGTAAATCCGAAGGAGTGTCTTTGGCTCGCACAAATGCGATGGACCGAAATGAAATTGCTCAATATTTTACTTTGCTTGAGACTACAATGGAAGAAAATGATTTATTTGACAAACCTGCCAATATTTTTAACCTTGACGAGACGGGTCTGCAGCTAAACAGCAGGCCCGGTGAAGTACTGGCACAAAAAGGATCAAAAGCTGTTTCAACGTTAACTTCCACCGAGAAGGGAGAAACAATCACTTTAGTTGCATGCTGCAATGCCGAAGGTAACTTTCTGCCACCAGCTGTTATCATGAAGGGTAAGAACAAGAAGCAGGAGTGGGAGGATGGACTGCCTCCTGGATCGATTTTGTTCATGTCAGAGAAGTCTGCCTATATCAATTCCAAAATATTTCTGCAGTGGCTGCGTGTTCATTTTATTCCACGAAAACCACAAGGAAAAGTTTTATTAATTCTGGATGGCCATGCTTCCCACGTAAATTCCGTTGAAATGCTAGAGTTTGCTGAGTCAAATGGGATAATCCTTCTATGTTTACCAAGCCATACAACGCACTATCTTCAACCATTGGACAGAAGTTTTTTTAAATCCTTGAAAGGACATTTTTACGAATCTTGCCGTTTGTGGCTTAGAAATCATGCAGGAAGACGCATCACTCGCTATCAGTTTGGCGAATTGCTCAGTGATGGTTGGGGTAAGGCCGCTACAACGCAAAATGGCTCTTCAGGATTTAGATCAACTGGAATCCTACCCTTTAATCGTAATGTAATACCCGATTATGCATTTCATTCCGAAGTGAATAATAGGAATCCAAATCCAACGACAATTGGAATTCAAACTACATTTATTACTGCAGCTCAACCAATAGTTAATGATTTGAATTCCCACGCATGTTGCTCAACGGAAACAGCTTCGCCAGATAAAATAACCCCCTCCAAAGTTCTTCAAGATTTGTCTCCAGCGGTTCCAGAAAAATTAGCCACAGTTAAGAAAAGAGCCAAACAACTTGCTACGATTCTAACGTCACCAGAAAATCTGCAGCTGCGCAAGGAGAAAGAGAAGACTGCGCAGGAAAAAAATGAAAGAGTTCTTAAAAGAAAAAGACTTGAAAAATCAGAAAAAGTCCTAAAGAAAAAGAAATATGACAGCTCAAGCAGCGAGGAGGAGGAAGAAATAGAAATTATATTGGAGAGTGACGACGAAGAAAGTGATGATTTTGATGAAAATGCGTGCGTAGGGTGTGGCGAAAATTACAATGACACTAAAAAACGTGTTGACTGGATTCAGTGCGTAATTTGTCTAAAGTGGCTGCACGAAAATTGCACATCTTATGACAACTTTTGTCAGAAATGCGGAAAACTTGACAGTAAATCGAAAAAAGGCAAACAGTTGTTATAATTTTATATGGCCGTCTTTCCCAGACTTATAGGGCCATCTTACCCGTAACATTTGGGAGAGACGGCCACATAGCCGTTCTGTTAAAAAAAAATAATTTACGTTTATCTTTTATTATTTTAAAATTTTTGTTAAAATAATGTTTATTTAGATGTATTTACTTTGTCTTAAGTAACAAATAAAAAACCAAATACTTTTGTGTCATATTTTTTTACAGCTCCGAAAAAACTATGGCCATCTATCCCCGACTTACCCTACTTATAGAATTTTTAATAACACTTGTTGGTATTTGATCTATACCACCGCTGTGTTTATTTTTAATCTCACTAAATATTTATTGTAATTAAATGAAAGTTTTAACACTAAATTAATACTTTAAAAAAGAAAAAGAATCATAATACATTTTTTAAATGTCCGCCGTTCTGTTGTAACTTTTCGCTGGCGCTAATGTAACTGGGAATGTTACAAATATTGTAACTGGGCTTTTCTGCCAGTTGGAAATAAAAAAAAACTCTCGTACTTCTACTCTGACTAAAAACTGATAACTGATCCTTTTATTATCAACTCAAGACAAGATTTATGTGTTTTAAAAGGGTCGTACCCAAACCCTGGGTCTTCCCAAGATAAGGTAACTATAGTCTGTACACCGAACGTACGGAGTAACAAAACTACCTGATATTCAGGTACCTGGTATTCATTGGTCAATTTTCGGAATTTAAGCGGTCCTCTTTACACCCTACAATATTCAAAGGGTGCGGGTGTTTCATTTATATTCTGAGTTCTGTGGCGTACGGTCTATAATTTTGTTTGTTGGTTGAATGCTTTTTTTCGGTGTGCTTTCTTTAAAATCGGGATATCTGGCAGCTCTATTTGAATAAGTAACATTCACTATGAATATCGTATTGAATGAGCGTCAATTACCTGGGCAATCTCCACCAAAGAAACGGATAAAACGATCTTAGTCCGTTTATGAAAAAGAGAGTATCATAAACATTTACAAAACTTGTCGAGAAAGTCAGCCCAATGGAACTGAAACGGAACGTGTTAACTTTGTTTCAAGAGCATCAGGTAATGATTTGGTATTAAGTTAAAGTTCACAATTTAACGTAAAAAAAAATCAGTATGTAATATTGGATGACAAACAAAATCTACATAATATTTCTTTGTTTGCAGGAGCATATATATTTATATATATATATATATATATATATATATATATATATATATATATATATATATATATATATATACATATATATATATATATATATATATATATATATATATATATATATATATATATATATATATATATATATATATGTATATTACATTTTTATTATGTATGTATATTTTACCTGTAGTATATAGTTAGGTATATTATTTAATTTGTCTGTCGTCCCTAAAATTCCCAAATTATTGTCAAAGTTATAATTACAGTTATGTTATTTATTAGTTAAGTTAGTTACCTCTTAGATTTCGTTTTATCAAGTTCGTTCTCCAAAATTAAAAATACTTGTAAATTAAGTTTAAATAGACGGAAGATTAAGAAATAGTGTTAGTTTTATTTTAACTATTTGTGGCAGTGTCACAACGCTCGTGGCACAACAAAAGTCCACAACACAAAGAAAATCATTTCAATTATTCAGCCTGCTTATTTTAATAGTAAAGTCACTATTATAATATTAACCATTATATTGTGGCAAACCTTCTAAATTAAATTAATATATTTTCATTAATTTACCTATATACTACGCCACTGATGATTTTCGCATTATCACTTCGGTAAGTACTTGTGCAGTGTAAACCGGGCCGTCCGGCACCGCCTTATCTGCTCGTGATTACTCCGTACGTTCAGTGGATAGACTATAGTTCAAGAAGACACAGAAAGTAAAAATTCCAAGTTTCATCCTATAGCTAATAAACTACTAATAAATGGTCAAATGGTCTGGCCAAAGTCTAGTCTTTGGTTCGGTGTAGTTTAACAATATAATATAAATATAATAATGAAGATACAATGATATCAATAAAAATAAGTCTACAGTGGTAATGGTTTGTAAAGTAAATAATCCTTGTCTAGACTGGGAATAATTGTTTTGTAAAGGAAACCACCCTTGTCTAATAATATTTATCATAGAAAATAATAATTATAGTAAAATAAAAATATAGATGGTAGTTTCTGTCTGTACGGACACTGAATAATGATATTGATATGATTAATCACTATAACTAGAGTACGTCTTTACGTATGGTTACAACCAGTGGCGGCTCGTGAGGTATAAAACTGGGTGTTCAACTCGGTGGTTATACAAGAAAAATACGAAGAGAAATATTGCAAAAATATGCATACTAATTTAAGCTTATCTATGTAAAAAGTCCATTCTCCTGTTCTTCATTTTTGCAAAAATTTCAATTAAAATTTAAAATATTGGACTACATTTTAATCAAAATAACCTCGAAAATAACCTACTACCACTACTAGCCGTCTGAGAGAGCTTGACTGTCATAAAAATACAAGAATCTATTATACAGTAATAAAAGTAAATGTAAAATTTGAAATTATAATAAAAAAATTAAAACAAATAATGGTTGATGTGTAATAGTATAATAGTATAGTTATAAGGTATAGAAAACCATCCTTTTGCGTAGATTTTTGGGGTGTTCAGTGTTCACTGCACAATTGATCCTACACAAAAACCGCCACTGGTTACAACAGTATGTACACTATTCGGTCACAACAGTTCATTTCTATAGGTACATTTTGCTGATATTTGTCAAAAAATGTTGTCTAACTCTGAGGTATATTCCTCAGAGTTAGACAACATTTTGTATTTTGAATAACTGCAAATCCATTTATTGTTCTTTACGATATTCAGTATTTGAATATTCTCGAGCCATTTCATAAATAAGTAAATATCGTTTAATCTCAAGAATAGATTTACTGATTTCAATACCTTGCTAACTTCGAAGAAAGTTTTACTTAATATTTATATCTATCAGATAACATTTCGATTGTTTTTGCTTCCATGGTAACTTGATTTTTTGCTTTTATTTTAAAAGCTGATTTAATGACAATAAAATCTTTAACTCTAATTTACGACTAAACGGTGATGTTTATCGACTCGGACGAAGTACTTTTTTGTTTAGTATTTTATCGTCTTTAAAACATCATGTTCGCTTTTGCAATATCTGTTAAAACAAAAATGATATGCAGAAAACAAAATTTTGGTTTCAGTTATAGTGCCCTCTGGTGGCACAGTATAGAAACATTTTTGTAACACAATGATATAAATCACCAAGTTGAGTCTCTGTGCCAAATATCAATTTGTTTTGTTAAAAAATAGTTAAAATATGTTAAAAATAACACAAAAAAATTTGATAGGCTGTTAAAATATTGACATTTCGAATTTTGGTTACATGACTTACTACCTTTATTTTAGTAGAATTACCTGTCCAAGTGCCCTGACGCATTTTCCGAACACTCTGTGTACTTGTCAGACTTTAAAGTTTAGTAAGTATAAGAACGACAGAAAGAAGCCTGAAGAAACCTAAACAAAAAGGCAAATGTGCACAGGTTTACCAAAGTTTTCTATGTGCCCTATTCTATCTCTTCCTCACTAACAAAAACTGTTAGAACGCAAAAGTAAATTTTCAAAAAACTGTATTACATATCAAAAAAAAAAACACGAAAACGTTAAAAACTGGGATTTTGAAAAATTGTGTTGTCGACAAATAATGTTATTTTATAGATTTTATTTTTTGAAAAATCTGCCTCTAGCATTAAAAAATACTTTAGTAAAAATACGATCACTGAAAATTGAAATCGTCGGTTCTGCAGGTTTCGAGTGAGAAAACGCCCGTGAAAACTATATAAATACATTTAAAACTTCAGCTAAATATTTTTTCTTCAATATTTCTCGAGTCAGCGTGGACTTCTAAGTTGCTGAATGTCATTGGTTACCCAACGCTCACGTGGATTCCAAGCTTAAGAACTAACCTACCGTGGGCATCTGAAGAGAAGGGAAATGTAATCTATTGACACGGGATTTAAAGGATTGGAGGTTGGGTGGCAAAGGGAACACCTCTGCTTCCTATCTGTGCCTACCTGATTACTGAGCCAACACTGGGGAAACCCAATGCAATATAATCTGGAGATCCTAGGTATGAATGGGACGGACAAGTGGGATGTTTTAGTCCTTTGTAGCTGGACAGTAAAGGGATACATACGTGACGCGCTTCTTGTGTTGTTGTTTAAGAGTCAAGGGGGGGGGGGGAATTATAGCGGCCAGTTCTTCAAAGCAATATCCGTGGAAGTATCGGTATAAAAGGGATAAATCCCAAAAACGCGGCCTTAAGCGCGAGATGGGAGCTTTCTTGTAATGATTGGGTCATTATCAAGGATGTTAAGTGGCGAAGATGCTGCCGCTGCAAGTTCTGGAGCGCGTTTTTTAAAAATAATTGCTGGTATGCCATCCAGACCGGAGGACTTTGTGATGTCAAGGGATAGGAGATTTTTTGAACTTGTTTTACCTTAAATATTATGCGGGACATTTTGTGTAGTATAGGCGTAGTCGTTGGAAGAGCTAAATTGGCAGGAGGAATGAAGGTGAAATTGGCAGTGAATTGTTTGGCAAATAGTTCAGCTTTTCCATTAGAGGTGGAGATAATTTCGTTGTCAGAGGTCAGGGGAGCAAAACTGCTTCTACAGAAGTTTTGACTAAGGTTTTTGACAAGTGACCAGAAGAACAGGCAGAGGTTCAAGGGAAAACAGGAAAGAATATTTGAAGACCTGTCGGCAGAATTGTAGTGCCAGATCGTACGTTCCGGCATGATTTCAAAGAACTCGGGATGTATAGGACAAGAGACGGTAAAAACGCAGGAAAGTATGTTGGCTCCCTCATTAAATTAATGAGCGAGTTGCTGATTCAGAAGTTTTCTGCCGCTGTGTCTTCTTGGCCGGTTTTTGTAGAACCTTGCTATTTCTGGCTACGGATGTTAAAGTCGCCTAGGACGATAACTTCAGCGTGGGGAAATTGAAAAATAAGATGGTCAATTTTTGCCGGGAGAAAGTCAAAGAATTCGTTGTAAGAGTTGTCTGATGGGGAGCGGTAGATGCAACAGATAAGTTTATTGAAATATTTGAAGAAAGTTTTAGCCAAAGGACATTGGGCTTGCCAGATTCCACCTTCCTACCAGAAAGACCAAAAGATGAGAGAAGTTCATAACCTGGAAACAGGAGATGATTAGAGGATTTGGGACTGATTTGGATTTCGGTCGCAAAAAAATGTGGGGTTTGCATGATTGGAGGTAATGGTAGACAAAGTCCAAATTGGAATTAAGCCCGCATATATTGGCAAAGGATATTATACTTTTGGAATTCTTCGATGCTGGCCCCCCTGGACACCCCTCGCCGGATGATTCGAATGGAGAAGTAGTTTACCTACGGAGTTTTTTAATAATCACTTTCAAATTTGTTTTTTTAGAACAAAATAGGGTTAGAAGTGATAGAGAAAGAACAGAGAAAGTATGCCAGTGGGAAGAGGACAGGGAAAGATAAACCGACTTACGCACCCAGGGCTGTAAATATCCGCTAAGATTTCATTTCTTTAAGTGGGTGCGTGTGGTGGTACTTCCTCGGTCGAGGAAAAGCTCCTCTACCACGTTCTATCCTTACTGGTCGGCGAGAAAAATTCTATTGGCCAGCATTAGAAATGCAGTAATCTGTTACAATAACATCTCAATTAGTAATACCTTTGATAGTGGTAGTGAGGTATTCTTTTCGGCCAAGTTTTGATTCTATCTCGGTAATTGTTTTAAATTGTACGGAAGTAAATTATTTAGTCTAAATTACTGTCGCGCGAATTCTTTTTTAGAATGTAAAATACATTCATAACTAAATTCAATGCATCAGTAAGCGCGCTTTAATGTAAAATTAGGCATTCTATAAGGACGAATTGTACATAAGCAGACTAAATGCCATGCCTACTCAATGCTTATTATATTTCTACTTCTGTTATTACTTATGAAAAAACAGTTTTGTAGGGCAAAACAAAGGGTGGTTTTATTTGAGTGCGGGAGTGCCAAGATAAGTGACAATATAATGGCCCTGGAAATCATGATAGCTCTCTAAAATATTAAAATATCAGATCTTATATATATATATATATATATATATATATATATATATATATATATATATATATATATATATACATACAATCGGATATCTCCAAAAAAAATTTGTTGGTAAAATATAAAAGCGGTTAAATATAGAATTCTGGCTAGTCATAAATAGTCATGATATAATGTCGTTAGGCAATAATTTATTTAAAACCCAATGGCCGTCAGCAACGTTAAAATAGTTTTATTTAAAATAAGAGTTTTTTGGCCAGTAGTACATTGATGCAATCACTGTCGGCGTCCGGTGGCAGGTGTTCATTTGCCTGTCTCGCTGTATGGGTCTTTGTCTGTAGTTTTATGGGCGCTTTTTCACTTGAAAGCTGTACAACAGATGAGTTCAATTTTGTGTGATCGTACTTTTAAGGACGTTTGTTTAGATTTCAGATGTGGAGCCTATAAGAGAAACGCGTGTAAATGAAGAACATATTACTCGAACACTTGTCAAGGGTGCATCCACACTAGCCGTAACCTTAAACAAACTGTTGACAAATCAACCGCAGGTTACCAATGTGATATTTTCTCCAATGAATGTATATGGTAAGTTCTAGACCCACGAAAAATATTTTAACAAAAAATAGATCTCTTTTCAAAGAGAGACTTAAAAATAGTGGGTATTAAAATTTCTTGTAAGCCCACAGAAGTAGAAATTTCGGAGTCATGATCTAAAGTATTAAAAACTGCTTTTGTAATCTCAGCTGGATCGGTACGCCTTGTCAACTCCACGTGTAGTTGCTTAGCCAACTGCATAATTAGACTTGCTGCATATACATACTGCATATTTAGACTTGTTTTTTGCGTTTGTGTTTTAATAGATCACATCTTAGAATAATTTATAATTTACATAATATTATTAACCAGTAGAGATGATACAAAATATTAGGAATAGGTACTTTGTAATAGGTACGAGCGCATAACAGATAGGTACAGGTAACAGGTATCGATTTTACCAAAAATACTAGGTTCCCCTGTACGCGTATTTTTTACTCATCGGATCGGAGTCACGGGTCAGCCGATCAGCAGATAAATACGTTGACAAGTATTATTTACGCGAAATACGCTTTGTTGAGCAGCGAGCGCCTCCGATCCCGGGACCTGTCTTGGTGGATGGAGTAGTTTCAGTATTTTGATATTTGATACGAAGTAATACAAAGGTACGATTATACTAGCGTCTAGCCGGTACCGAGAATCTTTATCCCGAATTTTGCCGAACGATTGTTGATTTGATGAGTCGTTAGTGACTATTCGTAATAATACAGGTATGCTAACGCATTTGAATGATTCAGCTTTTTAACTTCGGGATAAATTATATTCTCGGTACCGGCCAGACGCTAAATGCGATTATATGGATACTAGGCCAAGCAACAGAGCAAAATATTAGCGCTTTTTTGACATTAATCTTATTAGAAAACCGCCTGTGCCATCATCTAAAAAACGATCCGTAGATGATTCCTGTTATATTTCCAACTCTGAAAATTTTTCCTTTAATTCGTTATAAACATTTTTAAGCAAAAAACGCGATTTTTTTAGTTTTTTGGTTATAAAATTGAAAGTAATAAAGCAATCTTAAAGGTGTAAATGGACGATTTGTAGAGAATAAAAATACGAATAAAATGAGAGGTCGAACGTCCCGATAGGATAAGTAGCAACGGAGAAAATCCGGAAAAACCGGAAAATTAAGTTTTTTTAAAAATTCATAAATCGGCCATTTTTAAACGTAGAGGACTCAAACTTTGGGAAAAAGTAGTAACTTATAGCTACTTTATGTGTGCAAAACCCCGATGCTGTCCGACGATTAGTTTTGCCACAATCGTCATTTTATTTTTTCAAAACACTATTTTGCAACAGGTCTGGATGCTCTATGGATCGTCCGATTTTAATTATTGAAACGGATTTGAAAAGTACAAGTTTAATTGAACAATATGTATATTTTAATTTTTCCATAAAATGCTACGGAACCGGTTGAAAATGCACGTAAAGATGCGTGAAAATGGCCGAGCGCGAGAATATTGGCTCCCCTTCGCTCCGCTTCTCTCCCGCTACTCGACCGATTTGTTATTCCATAGGGAGTTGTCTTGTACCGACGACCCCCTAAGGGTTTGGCTCCACGCTTCATTCTTATGTCTGCTAATTCTCTCCCTAATAGTGCTTTGTACTTGCGTCAGCCTGTCTCTGTCTTGTATTCGTCTGTGCGGTTGCCATGTTCTTCTTAGATTATTTTTAAAGTTGATTAAATTTAAAATTTCGTTTGGTAATTTATCCTCCTTATGTTGTATTTTGATTTTTTTGCCAATAATGTTCCTAGTATCCTGTATGTTTTTTCCCAATTTGTCAATCTCTTGTTCTAATTGCCCATTGTTTTGTATATTACTGCTTATGTTAACATTTAAGTTTAAAAATTGCCTGTACCGCGTGCAGTTGACGTTTTTATAAATTATGGTGGTCATCCCCCCTCTCTCTGCACTCCAGTAAAATGTCCAACAAATAGGATTTGTTGGTATCTGTTGAAGAGCATGTCAAACGCAACTGCAGATAGGAGCGGGCGTAGCCCCCACAGACAACCACACCATTTTATGCCTGTATGCTACATGCTCTACAATAGTTGTTTGAAAATTGTCTAGTTTTTTTATGTGGTATATTATATTTGACTATGAGGGCTACGCCCCGCCCCTATCTTCTGTTTCTATCTGCTATATAAATTACGCAATTCCTTATTTTAAAGTTAGGTACTAATTAATTAATTCCCCAATTTTTTCTTTTACGCCATTGGCGTTCCAATTTACTTTACTTACTTTATACATTATATTTATTAAAGGATTGCGTAAAGTTAATGATTTCTATGCTTTTTATTTCGAGGTCTTCAGTTTTTAAAATTTAGTCCCTAAGCATTCTAGTTCTTCTGTTAAATTGATTTTGCTGATCAGCCGCTACCGGGGAGTGGTTTCTGGGAGTTGAATCAGTTTTCCGTAGGAGGGGGGGAGGGACTGCTGCCTATAGCTTTCTTCTCTTGATTCTTATGGTTGGTGGCGTTGTTGTTGCTGGTTAAAGGTGCCGGCACTTGCCCTGCCAGATATGTTACCGGCACTTGCCATGCCGGTGTTCCATGCATTTATTGTTGGGCGGGGGGAGCTGGGACATATTATTATTATTTGTGTACTTTTTTTAAATGTTTTTGTATTTTTTCGTGTTTAAATTTATAAACAGAAACAGGGCAGTTAACATCATTCGCCATGTGCTTCTGGCCGCAATTGAAATATTTAGTGGAAAGGTCTCCCTGACAAGCCATTGTTTGATGTCCCCCGGCACATTTTAGGCATTGGGGGGGGGGGGGGGGATAACAATATGTTGTGGAATATCCCCACTGCTGACATCTTCTGCACTGAATTAGGTCCTTTGTTTGTCTTCTCCTTTCCCCCAGGTAATTCTTACCTCATTGACGTACTTTATTTTTGTTTGTAATTGTGAAAGTATTACGTCACAACACGTAACTACTACGTAGAGGCGCCGAAATCTAGTCGACATTACATAAACTTCTTTAATTTTTAGTACATATTCATGCTGTAGTTTGTTTTTCACATCATCTGGGTTGCAGGAGTGGTCTAGCCCTTTTGCAACAAAGGCAATGGTTTTACCTTCCTTTGTTGCGTATGTGTCATGCGAGTTCTGGTCACCACTTTGGAGCATTCTGGGGAAGATATTATATTCCCCCAAATCAAAAATTTTAAGAATTATTGATCTCTTCGCAAATTTAATATTGTACCCCATCTTTATTGTCGAAGTTCTCTTTCATTTTGGCAAGTCTTCTTTGGTCGTTACGTTACCGTCTAGCATAATAGAGGGAACGCTGTCTTTTCTATTGGTTTTTGTCTTATTTGCGTCCGTAACTGTGGTCCTTGTCCGTGCTTTCGATTTAACTTTCTTGATCCATGTCGTCATCCGTGGTAAGAGGGGCGAATCTATTTCTAGTCGTGATGGGCGGTTATTCTCTTGTTTTTATAAAGTTACTTATTTTCGTTGTTCTCGGGCTGATCTCTGGGCAATTCTCTGCTTGTCTTTTAGAGCCAACGTTTAGGGTGGTTGTTTTTGTTGGGGGAGGCATGATAATATTCTCGTTTTGCGTTCCGCCCGTTGAACACAGATTTTTACTTGGGTCACTTGTGTTGTCTCTGTCATTTACATTTTGTAACATTACATCACCATAATTAAAATCCATGTTTTTACTGCCTTTTTTATTCTGTATAAGATCTGTTTGCTTTAAGTCTGTTTTGTAAGAGATTTCGGGAGGAGTTTTCGCACTACCAACTTTATGTTCGTGTTCCGACTTAATATGGGTGATCGCATCACTTTTCTCGCTACCACTAAGTGTCTGTTGTCTATTTAGTTTTGCAAAATTATCACACTCATGGCACATTTTGCTATACAGGTTGAACCGGGCAGCTAATTTAGCACTGTTGTCTTTTTTGGTTTTATTACTAAAACTAGAGTTGCTAGCGACACTTATGTTATCATCTTCATCTGCATGTGGACGTTGCCCACCCTCCCGGGCGGATATACCCCGTACACTAAACTAATATTTACACTTATTTACGCTATTTTTATTTATTTCCAATATTTATATATGCCGTAAAGTTACGACACGTTCCGTTATTTTAGGCTGTGCGAAAATTATTTTATTCACTACACTGCTGAATCGGGAGCTTTAGGTTAGAAAGCAAAGGAATTCGGCTGAAAGCTCTACAATACACCGTAGACGTGCTGTGGCAGCCACGGCTACGATAGAACTCCTACCAAAACGACCGAAGAAGCGCACAGCGGTGTTGCCGTATCCTTAATTTGATTCGCCCCATTGCCCACTACGTTCTTTGTTTTTCGTGAGATGACGTCAGGCGGGAAAATGAAATTTTTGAATTTTCTTAAATTTTAAACCTTAATATTTTTGTTATGGTCCGTCTAACGACGTACTTTTTGTGTGCGTGTTTTCGATTGACCGATTATGCGATAATGTTAACATACTTATTGAAAATACCAAATAAGTGATTTCTATTAATTTCGGATAGAGACCCGAGTAACCTCGAGCAAACCAAGAAGACTCCGACATCCTTGACCAATATTTTAAATGTGCTAATTTTACTTCTTACGATAGAAAAATTGTTTTCCGATTAGATCTACATATTTTCACAATACCGACTTTCCGGCGGTTGACCGAAAGAGCTTCTTTAATGATGCAATTTTATGCCACTTAATTAAACTTACTGGTTTATGCAGTCTTAGCAAATGTACACTCAATTTTTTTTATAATATAGGTACAGGGTCTTCCAACGAGGACTGAACAGGGGCTCATTTTTGAGCTTCCTTGTATTTAAAGAAAAATCTAATATGGCCAATCGATGTACTTTTTCCTGCAGAATTCAAAAATGAAACCAAAAATTTATTTGAACCAGAAACAAAAGAGTTACGCTATGGATAAGGTGTTTTTTAAATGGAACATAGCTTTTTTTATACGATTTTCGGAACGAGTGATTTTTTTTATGTCCGTTCTGATTAAAATATTTAATATTGTGACAGCTATTTTTATTAAATTTTAATGTTTTATCCAGTATAATTTAACTTCAACCTGTTTGAAACATACACTAGGTAATAAAGGTAAAATCATCTTGAAATCCTTCAAAGTCAAAAAATTTGACAAATTTACTATAATATTGCCGAAATGAAATATTCATTAGATGAGAGATTGCAGATTGTTATCTTGTTCTACAAATGCCAAGAAAATGCAAGAGAAGCAAGGAGAAGATTTATTGCAATCTCTCATCTAATGAATATTTCATTTCGGCAATATTATAGTCAATTTGTCAAATTTTTTGACTTTGAAGGATTTCAAGGTGATTTTACCTTTATTACCTAGTGTATGTTTCAAACAGGTTGAAGTTAAATTATACTGGATAAAACATTAAAATTTAATAAAAATAGCTGTCACAATATTAAATATTTTAATCAGAACGGACATAAAAAAATCACTCGTTCCGAAAATCGTATAAAAAAAGCTATGTTCCATTTAAAAAACACCTTATCCATAGCGTAACTCTTTTGTTTCTGGTTCAAATAAATTTTTGGTTTCATTTTGGAATTCTGCAGGAAAAAGTACATCGATTGGCTATTTTAGATTTTTCTTTAAATACAAGGAAGCTCAAAAATGAGCCCCTGTTCAGTCCTCGTTGGAAGACCCTGTACAGGTGAGTTTTTTAAAGTGTTACAACAAGGCGATATCTCAAAAACGGTTAAAATATTTCCATGAAATTTTTATCGAGTTAGTAGGGAGATGGGCGACATATTTCAACGTATTTTTGACATTAACTGCCTCTCTCTATTTTGAGGGGTGGGGGTCACTTTGGAATTTTAAATATGATGATGTACTTTTCTTTATAAAATTCAAGTCTACGTAAAAAGCTACGTATGTGAACAAATTTATTTGAATTACTCTTTCGGTTACGAAATTATGACTGAATTTAAAAAATAAATAAATTTTCCATTAAATTAAATTCACTTTTTTCAGAATTATTATTCGTTTCCATGGAAATGCGTTATTTTTACTTATTTCAGTTGAGAATTGTGACGTTTTAACGATTATTTCTCAGTTTATTGCTCAATTATACATGGTCCCCGGATTTGACCCCCCTTGACTTTTTCTTGTAGGTTTTTTATGTACATATATGACATCCCACGTAGACTTCAAGCCTAAGTACTAACGTACCATGGGCGTCTGAAGAGAAGGGAAATGTAGTCTATTTTATAAAGGACAAAGTGATGACGACTGCACCTACAACTTTAGATGATATAAAAGACGGAATCCGCTTTGCCTGCTTATATTGACGCCTGTATTAGAGCGGGTACGAGATTCATTTAGAAAAAGAGTGAGAAAGTGTTTGGAAGTTGAAGGGGGACATTTCGAACAACTTCTCAAGCGTGACAGGCCAAAAATAAGTTGAAATTAAATGGTAGATATTTTTTTTAAATTTTATAACCTAATAAATAATAGGTCCGTAACCGAAAGGTCAAAAAGAAATAATTGTACACATACCTAGTTTTTTTACGTAAATTCGAAATCTATAAACAAAAATACATCATCCCATTAATTCCAAATTTACCCCTACCCCTCAAAATAGAGAAAGGGGATAAATGTCAAAAATGTGTTTAAATATGTCCCCCCATTTCCCTATTAACGGTATTAACTCACCAAAATTTCATGAAAATAGTTTAAACCTTTATCGATATTTCACCTTGTAACCAGGCGCGGCCCGTCCATAAGGTCATTTGGTCAATGACCCACCTAAAATTTTCAGTAATCTACCTAATAATTTATTTTTTAATTTTTTAAAACCAAAAAATAATCTTTTGTTTCAAAGTTCCATGCGAAAAGTCCCCAATAAAGAATCAAGCCAAGCCATCGTCAAAAGATATCCAAGCTTGCTCCGGGCTGGGTCATATTTTAAATTGATCTTATAGGTTCATATGGACGATATAAATTCATTAAAACTAAGAGAGAAACAGACATACGCCCTTTAGGAAGTTAAAAAGAGACACAATTGGTCGACGGCCCACCCATAATATCTGGCCACTCCCACTATGGAAATACTCTCAAACCGCCCCCTAAAATATACTATTTCAAAACATTTGGTTCGGAAAAAGAAAAACTAATTAGGTACCTAATATGCGAATTGTATTTGCATCGTATTAATAATATTAATTATTATTAGTGGTTAAACATAAAATATAAATACGATTTCTGTCAGGCCAGCGCTAGACATCAAATTTAACGGTATCGGACCGGTTTTCTTACATAGCCAGCGTAGTGTAGAGGTTACGGTGTCAGCCAAGCTAATCAAACGGTTGCGGGTTCAAATCTGTGTTGCGGCAAGAACTTTTTTTTAATTTTTTGCTATTTAAAAAATTAGATCGGCTCTAAAAGGTGTATTGGCAACAAGTTGTTCCTCGATAAAATATTTTTAAAATTGTTGGCAATCTCATATTTACTACAACTTACATCCTGCACGTGCGTAGACAAATATCATATTACTAGGTATGACTAGTCGCCAGCATTGTATTTATTAAAGAAAACGGAGTTTCGGCAGCGTTCCTAATTTTATTTTACGAATAATCATACTTTTAGCTCAGGTTGGGTTTTTTTTTCTGTTTATATTCTATTCTGTTTATATTCTGGGCTTTTAATACAAGGCGCGACATCTATTGAAGACATTCTAAACTTATCACAACGGAACCCGCTAAAATCTACTATTTTAGAGTATTAAAACACATAGAAAAAAGCCATAAACAAAGAAGTGATACTAAAAGTCACCAACATCAAGAGTAGTAATGTTCAATATTCTGCAGTACCTATTTTATGATTTTTGCAGTGTTTATTTGTACTGGTAAATAATTTCTTGGCACATTATTAAAAAACTTTTCTTAATTAAAAAAGTGTATTTTGCTTGTTGCGTTGATATCACTAGTTGCCCACAAGATTTTGACCCACCTGTAAAAAATCTCACGGGCCGCGCCTGCTTGTAACACTTTAAAAAACTCACCCTGTATAATATAGTATATTATGTTTATTAAACCATGACAAAAAAGTATAGTATATTATGTGGTAAAACCATGACAAAATAACTATGTAATTTCTTTGGGGGATAACGTTTCCGTCGGAAACAACAAATTATGAACTTCTAGTTGTATAGTCCGTCCAGAAAGTATCCGGAATTTTGTTTTTCCAGATTTTAATATATTTATTTTTTGCAACAGTGTAAGACAAACGCAATGCATCAAGTAGGTTGTGCCGATAGTAGTCTATGGCTAAAATCGCATGACAACACCATCTGTCAAATATTGTTGATTGTAAACAGGTTTAAGATTTGTGAAATAATGTCGCAAGTAGAAAAAAGAAAAAGGTGGAATTTTTGTATATAAAAGGTGTTCAAAACGTTAAAAAATTAGTGCAATTGACTGAAGTAGAAAAAAATGCAGTATATGAGACAATAAAGAGGATAAAAAATGGCGCAGATATGGGGCATAGACCAGTTTCGGGAAGACCGCGTAAGATTCGCAGAAACAATTTAAACGCTTGAGTGACCTTAGGACGGCAAAATCCGCCTAGGGTTTAGAAAATTGGCTAATAGATTTGGAAATCATAAGAATAAAATGTGCCCAGAAACTGTCCGCATGTCACTGAAAAGACAAGGCTACATATCAAGGAAACCAAAAAAAAATCCCTGCAATGACACCTCTACAAAGGCAAGGAATAATAGATTTTCGTCGACGTTTTCGAGAAAATAATTTTGGGAATGTTTTTATATCTGACCAAAGTTGTTTTCAGCTTGGTTCAAATCACCTAAAAATCCTAGCAAGAGCAAATGTTACCGTTCAAATGTCCAAATTTCCCCCTAAAATAATGGTTTAAGGAGCAATATCTCAGCGTGGTGCTACCCCTCTCTGTAAAGCAAATGGCACCGTTAATAGTGTAAAGTATTGTGACATTCTAAATTGTTTCCTTCTTGAAACGGCTCATGCTTTATATCCAGATGGGTGGCGTTTTCAGCAGGATAATGCAAGATGCCATAGGTACTTCTGCCTATACTTAATCTTGGATGCAAGTACATCAATTGGCAACAATTCCATGGCCAGCAGCTTCACCAGATCTTAGTCCCATTGAAAACGTATGGAGACTAATGAAGACTGAAGTGGAACGAGCAGCGCCATGAAATAAAGAAGGTTTGATTCGGTCAGTTTTACAGGCCTGGACCACCATCACCGAACATTATGGCGGTGACCTAGTTTCAGGTGTACCTGTACATTTTGTTAAGTGTTTTGAGTTAAATGGTAGTTGTATAAGTAAATGAGATGAACTATTTGTTGTAATTTTATGATTCAAGTAATAAAAATATATACCAGAAAATTATAATTGTGCTTTCTTTTTTCCAGATACTTTCTAGACCGACTATACTATAACAAATATCACCAACAAGAATCCGAGTGATTGAGATTGTCAGAATTTATAGCGATAACCACCATTTGCATAATCAAAATTTCTGTTTTAGGTACGATAGCGCTAATACTTCTGGGAGCGAATGGCGTAACGTTCAAAGAGCTAGCAGAGTTCATGGGTCTAGCAGGAGAAATTCCAGATTTCAATACAAGGCCACTTAATACGCACGAACAATTTGCAAAATTGATCCGCAAAATAATCACTAGCCCTGGTGTCAATTACGGTGTGGATGTTACTGTGGCTGGTGCTGTTTTTGTTCAGAAAGGATATCCAGTAAGTGCATTATTATGGGTCAGAGGCAGTAAATATTCAGAAATTCTCTTGTTATGCTTTCTTTTAAAGAACTAGAACCCATAAAAACATTTTTGGTTAACACTGAATGAAATATAGCAATATACAGGGTAAGTATTTTAAAGTATATAACCCACATAACAGTCGATGGATATTCACATTGTGTGGATAAGCATGCGATTTCTGTCAAAATATGTTCATTTGGAAGCATATAATGTATATTCAATAAATATACATCTTCGTAATATTCGGAGACCAAATTAGACCAAGTTAATTATTTATTTAACAAAGAATGTACAGTGGATGTCAGGCAGTGCATATCCGTGGAGATAACGTTTAATGGCCATTTCTAAAATTATATTTATTATAGATACTTTAAGCAATACACATGAGATGTTCGCAAAATGTGTATCCATAAACATTAAACACGTATTAAATATTCTTAAATAAAATTATATTCATGATTATATGATATATATATATATATATACAGGGTGTCTAAAATAGGTGATACCACTATTGCTATCTCCGAAATGGTAAAAGATACGAGGTCGGTTAAATTAGAGAAAATGTGCCATTTCTAGTCCCTATTCATATTCCGTTTACGGAGTTGCCAAATTCTCTATAGTTTCTTATCTACAGGGGATTTTTTAAAAATAGTCAAAAATTTAATTCTTAAATATCTCGAAAACTATTATACTTAGAAAAAAGTTGTTTGTACAAAAATCACACGATTTTTTACCTTCTCTAAATTAACGTTATTGTTTTGTTTATACCATTTGTTTTTACTGAGTTACTGATACTAACTTGTTTTTTTCAAATACGGACCTGGATTTTTTGTTGCATTTTTTGGAAGAATACTTCATACCCTTTATAACTGTGTATCACTTGATTATATTTTTCGACGTTTTGGTGAAGAATAGAATCATCATCAGGATATTCTACCAGTACGGACCTGGCATTTTTCAAATTAATGCGACATTTCACGATCTATTATGGAGACAATTAGGTCAGAATCAGTAACTATGGATTAAATTGTTTTAACTGGTAAATTTTAATTATAATCATGATTACTAACCAGGACCCTCAAGTTTCTAAAATTGGGCCTGAAAAAAGCATAAGCTTAGTTTTAATTATACCAAATCCTAATAATTAATTCTTAGAGGCGTGATTGGCTTCGTGTGGTCAGTCCAATCGCGTCGATCAACCTGTTCGTCCGCCCGTCCATATGTTATAATTCAACGCAATGTCAAAAAATAAAGCAGAAAACGGATTTTAGATTCGAATTCCTTATAATCCGAACCCAGTAAATAAGTAATAGTTAGTCATTAATTTGAGATAATATGGTTTGTTTTCAAAGCCAGTAAATAGTAATTCAACTGTACCAGCAGAATGACTTGGAGCAGAAATGAAACCATGAGGTAAAATAGGATTATTTATTATTATCTTTTGAACTGAAAGGGGATTTTTGGATACGAAAATATTAAAATCGTAAATAATGAAGACGTATCATCAAGGGTGCCTTTTACAATATGTAGTAAACTTAACCACTAGTTAGGTGCTGTTAATAAAGGTCGCTAATTATATCTCATCTGTCTGCTTTCAATAACTCATTGGCTTAAGTGCAATTTGACAAACTTTAATGACCAAAGGGTTCTGGTTAGTAATCATGAATATAGTTTAAAATTAATCAGTTGACTAATTTAAACCACAGCGATAGGTTGTGAAATTGTGCCTTAACATGGAAGATTCCAGGTCCGTATCGATAGAAAATCCTGATGATGTTGTTATTCCTGATCAAAACGTCGAAAACCATAATCAAGTGATACATAGTTGTAAAGGGTATGAAGTATTCGTTCAAAAAATGCAGCAAAAAATCCAGGTCCGTATTTGAAAAAAACAAGTTGGTATCAGTAACTCAGTAAAAACAAGTGGTATAAACAAAACAATAACGGTCCTTTAGAGAAGGTGTGGTGTGATTTTTGTAAAAACAACTTTTTTCTATCTATAATAGTTTTCGAGATATTTAAGAATTAAGTTTTTGACTATTTTTAAAAAATCGCCTGTAGATAAGAAACTATAGAGAATTTGGCAACTCCGTAAACGGAATATGAATAGGGACTAGAAATGGCACATTTTCTCTAATTTAACCGACCTCGTATCTTTTACCATTTCGGAGATAGCAATAGTGGTATCACCTATTTTAGACACCCTGTATATATATATATATATATATATATATATATATATATATATATATATATATATATATATATATATATATATATATATATACTATATATTCGGGTCTCCCCCCATAAATTTATGCTACAGATTACATACATATCTTAGATACATATCTAATACTCTATTGTTGTTGGTTGTAACAGATTGACTAGCTGCATTAACTAGGTATACTATCTATGTTCTTTGACTAGGGTAGCGTGGAGAGCTGAAAGCAAGGAAAACCCCAAATTACTCTGCCACTCCTTTATTTTTTGATTCTCATAATAAAAAGCAATCTAACCATAAATTTAGAATAGAGAGTGTATTATTTAAATACATAATAGTTGGAAATTTACCTGGACTGTATTTGAGCTCCTAGCTTACAAATTTATCTGAGATCTGCTAGGACTTCCAACATTTTCTATCAAGTACGAAGCTACCCCTTAGAGGTCTCAAGATGAAAGAGGTTCTCGCAGTCTAACTTACAAATTATATATTCACTTTATCTCCGCACCTCAGGTAGCTGACCAATCCCAATCAAGTTACGACGTACACCAAAATCACACCTATTTTGCTCCTAAAGAAAATATATCAATATTACAGAAGTCTTTTGTTTTTCTGACAATTAAAACTAAAACAAACCACGACCTATATTACTTTTAAATTACTGATTTTCTTATTTCTTATCAGTCGCCATTTTGACGTATCTAAAGGTCTGCCAACCATAGTCCTTTACGCGAGCGTCTACCGTTCTTACTCCTATTGCTCGATTTACTCCGAACTATTATCTGGCAACAATACAAAAACACAATACAAAAATATAAAGGGTTTCCCTTAAGTCCAAACATGTATGATCTTAATACACATCTCTAAAAAAACCTATAAAAATTACCTCAATAATAAACTAAATATACAAAAAAATGTTCTAGAGTCCTATATTACTTCAGAGCATAGGTACAATGAAAAACGCCTTAAGCGGAAAAACAGACTCGCGTAATACACGAAACGGTCGCCGGAGAAAAGGTTCCTATGGTGGCGAACCTAGCGAATTATTTCAAAATGTAATTATGACATTTGAGACTTCATTCATGACATTCATGTATTGCATTGGAAATTTACCATATTGCCGACAGCTTGTTTAAAACATTAAATTTGGTTTCGGCGAATATGCAGAAGTAGGACAATGTTCTACTGTTTTCTTTTAATTTTAAAAAAATATATCAAAACTCAAGCAACCATACCTCTCGTATATGAATTAATGCAAGTCGTATATGGTTTATATGGAAACATCGACAATCTTGAGTTAAGTGGCAGGTGCTCTAACCAGGTGCTTCAGTCATTCAAAGAAAGTATTATTTCATTTATTATGGGCCAAAGTCAGCAAGAAAAGGTTGATTGATGTATTTTACAATATTCTTTATATTAAACTAAAATACATGAACTAATAATTAAGTAAGATGAATATTTCCTGTACTATATTTTCAAAGTTATTCCTGGTTTGCTTAATGCAAGTGCGATAACATGTCTTTAAATGGTTTACAGCACCCCTCAGCGATTCCTTCTGGTGTGTTTATAAAATTTATTCCTTCCACAATTTCCCGCCTTAATTCTTCTAAAGTGTTAAGTGTGTTCTGGTTATGCACTCGATCTTTGAGCCATCCCCAGGAAGACCTGTCCATCAATGTCAGGGAAGGGCTATTAGGACACCCTCAAATTGAACCATTTTTACCAATCCATGTCTAATACTTTTAATTTAAAAACTGAGTCACATTTGGCGTGTTGTGTCGTTTTAAGAGGATGTGTGAGGTGGTACCACTTCGATTGAGGAAGAATTCCTCTACAACCTTCCAAAATTCTCAACAAATGAGAATGTGGAATTCTGAAAATCCACGTTTCTTTATAGAGCGGCCTCTGCATTCACAGAAAGTTGGCGTGTGTGCGACCATATCGAAACTAAGGTTAATTGAACCAATTTTTTTTTGAAGGGACTCTCAATTCGGCGCAATACCGTAATGAAATTTTAGAAAATTTTTGTAAACGCATCGGACGATGAAGAGATGAAAGCTAGTTTCAGCAGGACGGCGCACCAATTCACGTAACTCTTGATAATTTAAATTTTTGGAAGAATTGTTTGAAAACTGTTTGTCATTAATCGTAATATGCCAGTTAGATGGCCACCACGGTCCTGCGATTTCACGCCGTGTGACTTTTTTTTATGATATCACATTAAAAACTCGGTTTTCAAAACCCGTTGTGAAAATTGAGAACACCAACGGGCTAGAATTACAAATAAATTTCAGGAGATTAACAACTTCCGGCAAGTACTCACCAATGATTTTGATGCTGTAAAAAGAAAAATGAGAACATGTTTGGAAGTAGAAGATGGACATGTCTCTCATTTAGTTTAAATTTATAATTTTTAGGTTCTTTGTTATATATGTTTTTTTAAATTCTGTATTATGCAATGACAATGACAATAATATAATTTCCTTAAAAATAAAAACTTAAGAACTTGATCGTTTTATTTTTCGTTGACCTATACCTTTTTACCTATGTTATCTTTCAAGAGCATGGCATACTTTGAAAAGGTTTTTTTGATCTTGCGTTATCTAATGCTGCTAACATGGTATTTCAATTTTTAGATTCGACCGCAGTACAGGTCTGCAGCTGAAGAGATCTATCGCTCCCATAGTATTAATGTGGATTTTGAAGGAAATGGTAGAGCGGCCCTCTCACAAATTAACAAATGGGCTTCGGATAATACGAACGGAAGAATAAGAAATCTTTTGGAAGAAGTGCCCTCCAGCGACACCAAAGTTATTGTTGCAAGTGCCATTTTTTTTAAGGCGGAGTGGGAACATCACTTCTTTGAAGGAAGTACTAAAAGGTACGTAGTCAAATTGCGAGTTAGCATACAAAAATGTGTTGTTAATAGGTATAGTTGGTAGTGTTGGTGACATCAGTCCCGTTGGAGAAAACCCTTTCGTTTTCAATTCCGACGTTTCGATTTATTTAAAATCGATTTAACATCCGATCCGGAACGCACCCCCTGAGGGGGTGAAACCACCCTTTCAGGGGGTGAAACCAGTTTTTTTCTGTTTTCGAAGGATTTTTGTCAGAAACACGACGGAGGAGGGGTTAGTATATACATATACATGTACAAATATGAATTTATATATACATTATATATACACATATATACAGGGTGTTGGGAAAAGGCCGGTACTCCCAAAAATTTTCCAGGGGGGATGTTTATTTAAGACCGTCTCACTCGTATAGCATAGGAAATTTTCCGGGGAATCGAATAACGTTGTCAGATTTGGTCCCGATAAGGACCTGGGCCCTGTGAGGCCTAAATTTGAGTTTTCATATGGGGACCCCCGTTTTTTGCAGTTTCCGATTCAGTCGAAAATTTTGGGAGCTGTAACCATACTTATTGCTGATTGTAGCCACAAACAGCCAATCGCTATAGATAAACATGATCGCGTGTTTAAATTGCCACGCACTGCTTCACTTCCATTCTCAAATTCCTTCCATCTGACGGTCCCATGATGATGTCACAGGCCTACCAAAATGGCTCTCTAAAGGCGAAGGCTAGTATTGGGACCGATATGGACCATAAAAGTTTGAGATCCACGGATCTGAACGCAAAATTTTCGGCTGAATCCGAATCTGCAAAAAACGGGGGTCCCCATCTGAAAACTCAAACTTAGGCCTCACAGGGCCCAGGCCCTTATCGAGACCAAATCTGAAAACGATATTCGATTCCCCGAAAACTTTCCTATGCTATACGAGTGAGACGGCCTTAAATAAACATCCCCCTGGGACATTTTTGGGAGTACCGGCCTTTTTCCAACACCCTGTATATATGTGTATATATAATATATATATAAATTCATATTTGTACATGTATATGTATATACAAACCCCTCCTCCGTCGTGATTCTGATAAAAATCCTTCGAAAACAGAAAAAAACTGGTTTCGCCCTCTGAAAGGGTGGTTTCACCCCCTCAGGGGGTGCGTTCCGGGTCGGATGTTAACTCTCTACCCTCCCCACCTCTCACTTTGGAATAAACAAAGAAGAAGAGCAGATGACACCCGAGCCAGATGCTGAGCAACCCTAGAAATTAAGGGGGTGGTTTACGATGTCCAATGACCTGATGGGGTGAAACGGATGTCGGATTCGGATTCAGCGACCTCGAGAACATATAGACATGTGGACATATAGTCCAGTGGACATGACTTTGTTTTTTTTTCGTGGGGTAGTGTAATTATTAGACCCCGCCGATTTGGATGTGATGACGCAGATTACACAGTCGCACTCAGGAAACATATTTTTTAAAAATATATATCTATGTTCTTACCTTAAGCTGTATGATAACGGAGTCACGAAACCACTAATCATATACACAAAACTCTAAAACTGTATTAGTCAGAAGGGGTATATAATAATAAAAATAAATAATTAAAATCTGTTCCAAATGTAAGGGGCTCAATGCATTGTGCAGTTTCGCATATTGCCAATGACATGTATTGACGCAAGTCATAAATAATGTTCATTGCGCCAACCAAACAAAAGTTGCCGCTGTGTGGTTTACGCTCGAGCTGCTGTATTGCAAGAGAAATCCGTGAATCTTTTGCAAACTTTTATATACAGTGGGGTCCTTTACAGCCTTTTGAGTATTGTCAATTGCCACACCCTGATTTGAATCTAATGGTTCAACAACTCGTTTCACAGCCTCAAAATAAAGTACTTAATAGTTTACTGCCTCAACCGAGGTCCCCCACCTAGTTATAACAGGCTCTGGAGGTAATGATGTCCGGTAACATTTCAGAATCCAACCGTAAGCATCCCGGGACATTTAAAAACTCTTTTTTGATTATGGCTATCAACATATCCATATTGGGATAACACTCCCAGACTCATTTGCTGTGTCCAGTATTTTTGACGCTAACAGAAATGGTCCTCACTAATTATTTGTAAGAATCTGTACCTCATTTGATGCAAAATAGCTACTATTGTTTCAATTAGAACAGTAATTAATTTAATGTAATTTCCAATAGAAAGAAAACATTTTTGTTTAAATTCAATCATATTTCTGTTTGGAAGAACAATTACGTACTCTTATGTAATATAATGAAAAATTTCTATTACATCAATTTTACTTATATTTCAAACAAATGAAACACGCTTTATTATTTTGAAATAATTTTTATTTAGTATTATTAAACATACATTGTTTAGTCATTCTTCAAACATTTAAATATAAGAAAACACATTTTATTAACACCACTCTGACGCGAACACCGTAAACTTTTTATATTTATTTCACTCCAAATATAGGATTTACTTCTATGAAAAAGTGTCTGCTTTTTGCTTGTATGGGTATAGGATGCAAGATGGAACAAATTTGACGCATAAAACTGCATTCGAATCTCCAAAATTTATAGCTAGATTTGGTGGAAACCATTTCTGAAAAATACAAATTCAACAATAAACTTGCGATCATATTTAATGTTAATAGTTTTTTAACAATACGTATCGCCTGAGTAAAAAGTATTATAATGGACTAGCCAAGAGAGATTTACAAATAAAAAAACAAACTTATTCTCGCAAATCGTGTAGATTTGATTTAATTACCAGAAAACACTGAAATGAGTTGCCCAGTCTCAAAAATCTATTATTTTTGGCGTATAATGCAATAAACAAGCAGGCTGCAAACTTAAACGACGATTGAACGAACAAATACCAACAGCGCAATTTTAACCCCTCCCTCCGCGAGCAATAGAACTAATATACAACAGAACCCATAGAATTAATATTTTTTAGTATTTCTCTAATACCTTATATATTTTATAACAGTTTTTATTTTAATTGAAATCATGTAATAAAAATTCACTTAATTTTTAGATTTTATTATTTAAACTCTACTTCTTGTGCGTTTAATAAAATATATTTTAATTTGAATCACACCGCCCACAAATAGCTATTTTTTACCCAGTTATATTTGAGCATTCTGGTCAAATAATTTAATGTTTTAGCTTAAACAATTCATTAAGTTTAATATTACCAAAGTGAGGGTGATCAAGAATAATACTATTATTGAAAATAGCATAGCAGTTTTTTCAGTGTACTCTTTTTCATAAAGTAAAGCCGCTTAACCTAAATAAATTGGTAAAATCAAGTTTTCTTTTCAAACTATTGATCTAGGATCTAGGATCTAGGACTTAGGTCACACACTTTAACACAATCTGAAAAAAAAATGCAAGTGCGAAGACTTTTGGGTTAAACTTAGTCGAGGCACACCGTGCTGTCTTTTTTTGAATGACTGAAGCACCTGTCACTTGACTTGTCGATGTTTCTATAAAAATCCTATACGACTTGCATTAACTTATATACGAGAAGTATGTAGAGCTGTTTGAGTTTCGTTTTTGTAGGAAAACAGTCGAACATCGGTGTAGGTAACTTAACATATCATAATATAGCTCTTACGGTGTAGAATTTAAAAAACAAAAAAATAATATGGCGACCCCTCGGAAAAGACTTAAGGTTCGTTCAAAACTGGTTTATTTGTTATTCAATTGTTTTTTCAGTTAAGTACGTTTCCTGATGGTTTTTGTACAAATCTACAATTTAGCCATCTCTTCAAATAAAAAACTAGTCTATTAGTACAAAAAACCATTAACCCTGTTCAAGAACTGATCCGCAAAACCAATGATTTCTTAGTGACCTAATGTCTATTTTTCCCAAGACATGGTTTCTTTTATTGTACATCATGATGTAGACTGCACTCGTTGCTAGATCTATTAAGATTTCATTGTTGCTCTATAAGTATTTTAGTTGACACTAACAAATTTTAGGCGTCCATATTATTTAAACGGAAGAAAGTATCCAAGCCTTCACCAACTCGACATGATGTCAAATGGAGGTGAATTTCCGTATTACAAGGATCAAGAATTAGGCTGTGAAATTCTTGGACTTCCATACAAAGGCAATGCGAGCACGATGTACATTATACTGCCGTTTGACTCAAGTCAAGAAAAACTTCACCAATTTGAATGGAGTCTAACTGCAAACGATGTAGAAAAGTTGGTCAGCAGAACAAAGAGAACTGCAGTTGTCATTTTGTTTCCCAAAATGAGAATTGAGAGCTCCAGTGATTTGAGACGCACATTACAGGTATTGGGAGTGCAGTAAGTATCGTACAAGAATATTAAATACGTTTTGCTTCTAAATTTTCATCCTAAATAAAATCAAAATATCAATTAGGTAATTATTCGGATTAATGGAAACAGCGAATTTTTTCATGAAATTGTGCACAGACCCTAATTTTGGGTCGTAGAACACGAATCCGAAGTCAGTTTTTTGCGGTCTCGTTGGTTTTTCCAAAAAAAAATTTAACTTTTAGGTTAGCTTTTTCAATGAAATTCTTTAAATTTCGTCACTTTTACTTAAACACATCTATACAAGTCATTACACACTATTTTTCTGAACCATATTTAGACAAATTTATGTAAAAACACATTAAAAAAACAGAGAAAATATCAAAACACAAAAAGAAAATAAACACGCAATTTGTGGTACACGTACTCGAAATTTCTGATGGCAAGACGCGCTGTTGCCAAATTTCCAAATCGTTTTCCCACAAATACTGCTAGCTTTACATAAAGTTAGCGGGAAAATGCGAAAATGAACCAAATGTAACCAGAAGGGCAAAAAGATGACCCCAACCAACACCCTGACGCACCGATCCCTCTTCGCCTGCGAGGAAAGAGACTGGTCAGGGCCCCTAAGCAGGTGCTAACCCTGTTCCGACCTTAGGGTGCCCTCCGAAAAATAAATAAAAATAATAAAAATTATAAGTTTCCATGTTGAAATGAAAGTGTCGAAACTTAAAGGAATCTATAGAAAAAGCTAACCTAAAAGTTAAAATTTTTTTTTGGAAAAACCATACCAGACCGCCAAAAACTGACTTCGGATTCGTGTTCTACGACCCAAAATTAGGGTCTGTGCAAAATTTCATGAAAAAATTCGCCGTTTCCAATAATCCGAATAATTACCATCAATTCCACTGGCCAACAAGGTTTTGCCCATAAATTATTTCTAAGGCTACCCACCGTGAGTGACGCTTCAGCAGCATTACACACTGCGGGGAACTCATAGAGAAAATATATAATAGAGAAATAGTGTCATTTGCGAATGTGGCAAATTTACCAAGCTGAATCCGTAAACAAAGACGGTCTTCTGCGGGCTTGCGCCTTGTCGAACGTTTGCCTTGTGATAGACAGGACCGTACTTCAAAATTTATTTCACATGACGTGAATCTTTTATCGAGTAATAAATGCTAAATATATTACTTGTAATTATTCTTTTTATTAATGGTAAAAATGTAACCATTAGTGAGATTTTAACAAAAAGTGTATAGTTTGTTGGCTTAAATCTGAGTTTTCTTGCTATACAAAACTGTCGATAATTCCTCGAAAATAGCTCAGTTTATACATATACAGTGCGTCTCTTTAATGTCCCCCCTCTTAATTTTTTAAACGTTACATTTACAAAATTTAAAGTTGAAATAAAATATAAACATAGTATTCTAAACAATAGAAATAAAATATGCAACTGTTTTAAGAAGTAAAATAGTAAATCAAAAAAATTACATGTGTATATTTTATTGGATTGACATCCCATCCTGTATAATTATTGATCAAACCAAGTTCTACGGTAAGATGTAAATATTTTTACACCTATTTACAGTGTGTGCACTTGATACTTTGCTGAAAGCGCTACTACTTACGGCCCCATGTCAATCTAATCCACCGATATCTTAGCGATCCTCTGGCGAAAGCGCTTTTTTCTTTCGCCATCCCTTTTAAAATACTCCCCTCTACCCTAATCCACTAGTATTTTTAGTGCCCCTTTGACGAAAGCGCAAATATGCCTTTTGGACACTCACCCTTCTAATCCACTGATATCTTAGCGATCCTTTGGCGAAATCGCTTTTTTCTTTTGCCATCCCTTTTAAAATACTCCCCTCTACCCTAATCCACTAGTATTTTTAGTGCCCCTTTGACGAAAGCGCAAATATGCCTTTTGGACACACCCTTCTAATCCACTGATATCTTAGCGATCCTTTGGCGAAATCACTTTTTTCTTTCGCCATCCCTTTTAAAATACTCCCCTCTACCCTAATCCACTAGTATTTTTAGTGCCCCTTTGGCGAAAGCGCAAATATGCCTTTTGGTCACACTCACCCTTATGCAATATAGGGGAAGGAGGCATTGCCACTATATATGACCTTCTTACACCATCTTACCCCTTATACAATGCCCCTAATACACACACACCCCATCAGTGCCTTTCTGACACCTTGACCACACTCAATATACGTCACTGACAAATATTTCTACTTCTCCGTGTGTGTATTCACTTCAACACCGGGGTGCATTTAAGATAAATTATATTTTTTACCTACTATTCTTTCACATATTGATATAATTTTAATTTGGAATTAAACTATTTGTATTTATGCACTAATTGTAAGCAATAGACTACGAAATAATTCCTTATATTTAAAAGTTGGATACATAATTGGCGAAACATATGAAATGTCTGTAACACGTTGTAAAGACTATTTTTGTATCGAAATAACAAGCTTCAGAGGTTCGCTATATTCGCCACCCCAACCAAAAATACCATAACATACAAATGACTGAGATTTTTTCGGCCCGGTTCTGATCTCCGCGTTGCGTCATTGAGTTCAACAACCACTTTTACGAGACGTCCCGAGTGCGCATGCCTCGAGAGGACCGTCGTTTAAAAATCTGACTGGCGCCCAATGCGTACAAACGCACTTTTTCGCCCATACATTGGACGGATTCAGCGGTGTCGCGAATACGTTGTGATGGTCTAAATATATGTTGTCTATGGGGGAACTCGGCCCCAGCAGCAACCCAGTTTAGCTTTGTCGTCGAGTATGGTTGTTGATTCTATTTTTCTAACGCGTCGCTGTTTTGGTAGACTGTTTACGCACAGTGTTAGAGGGCTTATATGTGAATTACCTGATTTAAAATATAACGCGTCGCAAATAATATATGTGGTTTGTTAGCGAAGCTTATTGGCCTTGAAGAAATCTTTATGTATAAGACACGTAAACAGTGCAATACCTCAAATAAAAAAAGGGGCCAACAATTTCTTTTCAATTTACTAGCGAAACAATTCAGCATCTGATAGTAAATACATTACACAACTTTCAACTGTCACAGATTGAATTTTATACCTATATCAGATTAAGCCAAGTGCAACTGTGTCCTGTGACAATATTCCGCTACACGGGTTCTTATAAATTATCTAGATTAAACTGTACATTTGAAAAAGACGCCTTCTTGCAGTCACAGTAATATTCAAATGAAAGGAAGCCAAAGTTAGTGAATATTAGTAGGTACAAAGCTCTATGTTACCCAAAACTCAATCTCGCAGCGAATCAGGAAGTCTCTTGAGAAGATCGAAGAACTGGTTGTCGTCGCCATTTGCAGATCTCTCCTACCGTGTCGTATCTCTTGTTAACAACGGGCCAACGAACTTCGAACTTAATAATTAATATGCCTTTCTTGCCATTAAATAAAACCCCTGACTTTTGTAAAATAATTAGATATATATTAACGTAATAAATGATAATATACTGTACAAACAGTGATATATAGCAATAGACAAAAAATAAAGATGTAAAATAACAAGGAACAATCGAAAGAATGAATTAAACAATGATGTAGACAAGCGTTTACTATAACAACAGATCTCGAAACAAAAAGGTATAAAAAGATCATTGAAATGATAGTAACCGCTTAGTTAGTTAAATTAATTAAGCCCCTGAATACATATTAAGTTCTCCCACGACGCGAAAACACGCGAACGCGTCTTTAAATGATGTTACCAAAACACCCAATTTTACACAAATTATACCATCTTCGCAACGGCCAGTTTAAGACTGTCCCCTTAATCTTTCCCGGGTTACCTAGACCCTTCTTAATATTTTTTCCTTTACACTCCTCCTCTGTACCAGAGGTGGAGTAACGCTGAATTCTATACAACAAGAAATGAAACTAATTTGTTTTTGTTTAATGGATTGCTTATCCATTATATACCAAACTTTGTAATTGGGAAAAAAAACCTGATTACAACTTTTGAGTTTTTTCGACTTAATTTGCGTGTAGAGTACACTCCTAGAATTTGGGGCGTTTCTCCCGGCTCATCCTGTATAATATAAATAATAAAATAATTTAATCAGCTTAACGGCGTTACAGAGAAATACGTACCCATAATCGTACCTATTCCTTCCCTCGTTTTTTAATGAAAAGTATCGCTCAAATTTCTTGATAAAATTTTCAATAGCGGGCCCAGACGGACGATTATTCTCACAAAAATGATCACGTAACTTGCGAATTGTTACTGTACAATGGTCCCGATTTATGTAATGGGTCTTTACAATTAATAACCACAAAGATAAAATTCAAGTTCTTACTGAGACACCCTGTATAGCACCTAATTTTATACTGGAGAACGCTTACTACTGATATATTGAATTTAATAATTATGAGTGCATCTTTCATTACAATTCGCGCAATAGTAGTTTAGTTTCAATAATTTACTTCTGTGCAGTTTTGAACGATTATCGAATAGACGTATTCACGCCTCTACAAGACCTATTATTAGTTGAGATGTTATAATAATAACAGATTTCTAACGTTGGCAAATAGAAATTTATAGAAATTTTCTGACGAATAAGGAATTTTAAAAGCGCTAATGTAGCCAATGATATTCAAGAACGTACGAGTCCACGTTGTTTCGAATCGCCCTCCCAGAGTAATATCTTGAAAAAAGTATTTAGTTAAAGTATTATATGTAAAAGGGAATGTTCGTTCAGTGATTAATGAACGATTTACTCTTAGTTGTATTAGGTTTAATAAATCTATTTAAACCTACGATTTTCCTTACGTATTTGTAAAGATTTTTGACCTCTAAATATTTATAGCCCTTATTATATCTGTTGATGGTACATAGTAAAAGAGCTCCAGGACGATGCTAATGTAACTTGTTTCAAACACTTGTTCACTGATATTAGGACCGAACTTCGCTTTTAAAATGAGTAAAACAAAAAAATATTAGATATAATTATTGGATTACGTATTTTATTATTTAGATGTACTATAACGAAAAAAATAAATATATTTTTTTCATAGTGGCAATGCTGAATGCTATTTATAAGTGAACATAATTCGCGTGGGTGGATTCTAATAAAAGAAGTATCAAAGTTATCACTGAAACATAATAAGCTTGTAGCGCGCGAATAGTTCATACAGGCATTAATTTTGTTTGGCAGAAGTTGTAAGTAGATACTTAACCTAAATATGTAATTTTTTCATTTGTATTTCATTTGATATCCATGTCAAGGGGGTTATAAAAAGAAAATGTAATCCGCCATATTGGGTTTAGAATGACGTCACATAGCTTATCGTATTCTACTCGTCAAACCCTTTTATTTGATACACATATCAAGGGGATTGTAAAGAAAAAGGTAATTCGTTATCTTGGGGCGTCCGCCATATTGAATTTAGAATAATATTAAATATAGGTACTATATTGCATTATCACCGGACTTATACACGTGTGCAAAATTTCAAAGGTCTAGCTTAAGTAAAACTAGTCTAAATTTTGGTTGCAATATTTGACCTAAACATACTAACAAACATACATACATAAATACAAACATAGATACATACAAGCAAGCGTGCAAGCAAAGGTGAAGTTAAATAAAAGCTCGTAAAAATAGGTGTTTACGAGAACTATGATCTTAGTAATCCGATCCGGGTTGATGATTTATCTCTCTCTGTTGGTTGTAAATAAAAAAGAATATCCGATATTAACTAAGACTTGAGTTAACGCTGTCTGCACGAAGCTTTTTTAAAATGCACATTGATAAATAAATATACAGTGTTGGCACATATACAAAAGTTCAACAAATGAATTATATTTAAAGACTTTTGACCGTCCCAGCCCAAAATTACTTTGTAGTGCCGCATTGTCACATAAACAGATTTGGTTCTATCAGTGAGAGCAGTGCTGATGTTAATGTTATTTTTTGTTTGTTCCCATTTAAAATTGTTTTATCGGAGAGAAAACAGATTACATTACAAAAAATTATTTTATTTTAGGTCCCTTTTTAATCCCTATTACGCAAATTTGGCTCTCATATCTCCTGGGGAACAGGGCTCTAGGGTAGACACATCTTCTCCAGTCAATTCTGTCTATGGACAGTCGCCAGTGTATCAATCTACAGAATCTACACAATCAAGGGAATCGACGAACAGGCAAATTTTTTTTCCAAACAGAGTATCAGAGCGGGTGACTCCTTTTATTGGCAACAGGGCGCCTGAAACTTTGGATAGTATTCGACAACAGATTAATCAACAATCCACTGATAATCGTTACCAGAATCCTGGGCTGTACGCAGATGAAATTATACATAAGGTAAATTATACAAGATATGTTAATATTTTTTGATGAAGTGATAGTGTCTGTGTTCCGTCACTAATCCAGAAAATTTTCCTGGGGAAACATCGAGTAATCAGTTAGCTGAAGATAATAATTGAATATTCTCACATTATTTCTTAAGAATATTCATTGAATATATACTTCTGGATATACTTAACTTAACACAGCAAAGTTTTTCGTATATTAAACGGAAAAGAAGTTACTGTATATTTTGTGCATCTCCTCTACTAATGCACTTAATAAAATTATTTAAAAAGTACGATGTTACAAAATAATACTATATTATGCATACAATAGTGTAAGTGTATCAATGGCCATTACGTGAGAGTTGCATACACTATTTTTTCTACTACGATTTATTAGTAATTATTAAACTTAACAACATTTATTTCTTTTAGCAACAGTTAAACAAATTAAAATATTTACTGTCAAGAAAAACATTACAGAATTCACCCAAATTGCTTTTCGTGTTGGGAAACCGAAATATGAAACCTTAGAATTGCTGGAGTACGTTCTGGTGTAGGCAATTTTCTCAGAATTCGAAATTTTGGCATCTCACAAATATCTTCCTATTTGGGGTACACAAACTTTTCAGAGTTTCCGAAGCGCCGGTAGGAATTTAATTTTAAATTCATAATATTTAAGAACATCTTGAATAATCCCAAATATAGGCATTTTTTGGTGGAGAAGTCAACCAGTACAAAGTTGACTTTTTGTAGTGACAAATTCTCTGTATTTTCGAAGACATCATTTTCCTCGTCGCTGGTTTTAGTCAACTCATCATAGAACTCGTCAGTATTCTCGAAATCTTGAACTACGATTTCTTCATCTTTGTCTGATTCACTGCTACTGCTAAGAACTCTCCTTCAGACGCGGCCCCTGAATTTTTTTACAGGTGAGGCGAATTCTGTGGGCAACTAGTGATATCAACGTAACAAGCAAAATACACTTTTTCAATTAAGGAAGGTTTTTAATAATGTGCCTAGTTTTGCCAACAGATTATTTACCTACACATAAACTTCGCAAAAAAACATAAAATACTAAAATTTAATTTTTTCTGTTACTTTTAACTTACATGCAAACAGTTTCTTGCACCGTTGAAGCCATTGTTAAGACAGGGGGTCTTGCGCACTTAAGGTTTGACAAAATTAACAAATTTTCGAATAGGCAAACGAAAGATAACTTTCTCTGGAGCACTGCAAAAAGAAATCGATGAATAATCCAGTTTTTTCCAAGAAAATAGCCGAAAAATATTTGAAACGTAGCCCAGCACGGATTTTTACATGTCTAGACAGACGACACACACTACAATACCAAAAATATGTTATAATCATCGCATGAGATACGTATCACATATACAAAGATTGAGAATTCACCGAAATTTAAATGTTTTTAATTTTTACTATTCTATCTATATTCTGTGGTTATGTACGCACGACATTTCACACATCGACTAATTGAAAGATATTCTATCACAACCTAGAGCGCATGTCCGCGGCTTTAAATTTATAGACAGGTCGGATGCTGCGCCGCCAAGTTATTGTCAAAGTCGTAATCACAGTAGGTTTTAATAATACATAGAGACGTATGAATGAAAGTCTACTTGTCAGGGGTACATATAAATATGCAAAAATTGAGAATAAATTCTCTAACCACCTGAAAATTCCTTATACAATAAGGATTTCAACAAATAATGGTAAAACAGCTCTTCTCCGGGCTATATGCCCCTCCGAGCGCTGAATTACATACCAAAATTTGCCGTATTTTCTTCTAACACAGTTAGATAATAAAATATAGGCATATAGCCCGGAGATAGCTGTTTTACCATTATTTGTTGAAATCCTTATTGTATAAGGAATTTTCAGGTGGTTAGAGAATTTATTCTCAATTTTTGCATATTTATATGTACCCCTGACAAGTAGACTTTCATTCATACGTTTGAAAATTTTACCTTACGGTAAACTCTACTCTGAATGCTCGAAACTGCTAATGGATGGCGCTGCCTGTGTCTCACTGCTTATGCAGTACGACAGTTGTAGCTTTAAGGGATTACTTTTTCGGAAGGTTGGTATGTTCGTCTATCCTGTACTGATGAGAACCAACGAGTTCGAAACCGGTCTGCAGGTGACGACATCCTAACTAAAGAAAAAGCTTCCTTCTTCCTGGTAGTTTCTTGCATTCAAAACAAGTATTTTATTATCTAACTGTGTTAGAAGAAAATACGGCAAATTTTGGTATGTAATTCAGCGCTCGGAGGGGCATATAGCCCGAAGAATAGCTGTTTTACCATTATTTGTTGAAATCCTTATTGTATAAGGAATTTTCAGGTGGTTAAAGAATTTATTCTCAATTTTTGCATATATACATAGAGACAGTTATTATTATTATTATTATTAGCAATGACCTAAATATCTTAAAATAAAATTAGGTAAGATCATATTAAATGTATAAATGTATCGCGAGTATTGTCTAATAATTAATTGGTGAGATTTAAATTAGTAAGCCAGAATTTGCGACAACACTTGCACTTTTTTGAAAGAAAAGATAAAATTATTTTTAGGTTTTAAAAAATAAATTATTAGGTAGATCATTGGAAATACATTTAGGTGGGTCATTGACCAATGACCTCATGGACGAGCCGCGCCTGCTCTCCTTACTACTCTCCCTTTTTTAGTTTCTTTTTTTCTCAATTTTTCCAACTTTCCCTTTTACTCTTCTTCTAATTTATTAATCCCACGACTGTATGGCTTCTGGAGTAGTAACAATTTTATTTTCTGTGGCAATTTGACTTACTTTTGGATCGTAGGCTGTAGAAGGGCCTGCCACATTGTCGAAATTCTTGCTGTTTGTTGGATCTTTATGGTCGGTTACAAACGAACAAAGATAGGTAGAAGCAAAACCAGAAATTATAGTTTTAGGGGTAAAAGAATTTAGAAAAACTTTATTAACGAGCTCTGCAACTTCATAAATTGTTAAAGTTTGTCCAAGGTGTGCAAGCATCCATTCATTTTGAGCAACTCTCATTAAAGTTTTAAACGGACCGTAGACCGATACGTCCAATGGCTGTAGCCTATGGCTACAGTGGGACGGGAAAGTAAGTAAAACAACATGATTATTTTTTGCAAAATTAATTACCCCCAAGCTTATATGGGACTCGTGATTATCGAGAATTAATAATACAGGAGCTTCTTCGGTTGGTTTGGTATGATTTACAAAATGTTCAAGACGATTGCGCTAATTCATTTCAGTCATCCATCCGGATTTATTTGCAAGACCAAGACTTCCAACAGGAACACCTTGTAACATGTAATTTTTAAAATTTACCCGTGGAAATATTAAAACAGGGGGATAAAATTGCCTAATACATTAATAAAACTGAGAACCGTGACCAATTGTCCACGTTCAGCCGACGTTGCTTGTCCCACTTGCTCAAGTCCTCTTCGTGCACTTTTGGTGGGTCTGATACTGTAGTCACTCCCGTCTTACACAGTTCTCTCATCACAGATGCATATTCTGTCTGGTGTAAAACTGTATTGGCTTAGAACTGCTTCAACATTATTATTATTATATTTCTATAAAGGTAAAAATCGTGAGATTTTGTACTTGATTCGTGAGATCGGAAGAAATTAACCGAAATCGTGAGATATCACAAAAAGTCGTGAGTTCTAGCAACACTGGCTACCCGTACGAAGCAGACCAAGAATGAACTTCGGCTGCTGCTCCGCCCCTGATCCAGGTATTTTGTGTTGCATACATACAGTTGTAATGATTAGAATTCACCGGCGCGGCGGACGAACATGTCTCGTGGTTAAGAATGCTATCCTTTTTTTAACTACGTAAACAAGGAGAGCACGCTGACCGACTGGAATCGGTTTGTCGTTGATGAATTCGGAAAAAAGATTATTCGTATACTACGCACGCGTTCCTGTGGCATGCATTTCGCCCACAGTGGAGTTAAATAGTTGTACGCAACCTACGTATTTATGAATGGAACTTTAAATATCAGCGATGCCGGCATGTGGGAAATAATCATGGAGGCCATACACGATATTAACAAACAACGCACTTTTTCCCAGTTTCAAAGTTTAGAGTAATGTTTGCGTGCGTTTTCTCATAATCAATTAATAGGTACAATAAAATTTGTATTTTCATTAAAACTTAAGATATTGAAATTAGAATTTATGTATGATTATGGTATTAGTGATAGTAATAGAATTTCATTTATTTAACTGTTGCTAAATAAAATAAATGTCGTTCAGTTTAATATTTATTAACAAATCGTCGTAGAAAAAATAGGGTATGCAACTCTCGTGTAATGGCCATTAATACACTCGCATTCGTAACGACACCCACCAAGGCTCGTGTTGTTATTTTATGCTCGTGTATTAACAGCCATCATTATATAATCGTTGCATTATATACTGCATAAATATCTTTCTCTACGCCCGTACTCTACTATTTAAATAAAATACACACAACCGCAAAATCCAAGGATATTTTAAGGGGGTATCAGACATATTTTTTAAACTATTTTAATCAACGCTCCTTGTTCATTTTATGTTAATGGGGTACAATTACAATGGGATAAAATAATAGTTATTTATGATATAAGTGTTAAAAGTACAATTTTACGGCACGAATTTGATAGTTTGCAGAATGAGCGAAGCGAATTCTGCAATTCAAATGAGTGCCTTAAAAGTACTTTTAACACAAATATCATGCAAAATTTTTTCTACAAACGTCAATAAAAAACAATAAGACATTTACAAGTTTTAGAAAGTTTAATATATTGGAAACACATAGTTTTAAGTAGCATCGTAGATATAATATAAAATTATTAAGTTGACATTTGTCAAAAAACCTAACAACCATTGTTGGCGTCGTAGTTGTTATGGAAATACTTTTAACACTAGTTCTATAAAGTACTTTTAACACTAGTGCCATAAAGTAACATTTTTAAGGCCTCTGCGGGGTGCTATAAAATGCATTTTTAACACGTTTGTAGAAAAAAGCATTTTTTTATTAAGAACAAAAGTCGTATTTTAATAAAAAATTAAAGTAATTATTGTAAGTAGTGTAAAAAAGATGACTGTTAGATAATGAGTAGATTATTCAGCAGGTCTACGGCCCCAAAACTACGTGTTATTTCTTATGAAGGTTCAATCTGCATTTTTGGTGCCATTGTAGGGCGTGGTCACTTTTTCCCTAGGCAGAAGCAGTTTTGAACAGGGTTGTTTAGAATGGCTGCGGTTTTGAACCACCCCAGTTCTAAACAACCCTGTTCAAAACCGCACCTGTTCTAAGCAACCCTGTCCAAAACTGCTTCTGCCTAGGGAAAAAGTGACCACGCCATAAAATGGCACCAAAAATGCAGATTGAACCTTCATAAGAAATAACACGTAGTTTTGGGGCCTTAGCCCTGCTGTATAATCTACTATAACGTTTTGCTTAATAAATACAAGGCTTTTACAAATACTGTTTTTGTTCGGTATAAATAAAAACATGAAATATTTTGCCGTAAAGTCAAAAAACTTACCAGTCAAAACTTCTTTTGGGTACCTAAGTATTTTGCAATATTAGAAATTTATTTTTTATGACTTGATTCTTATAAAGATTTCGAAGTAGACAACTAGAAATACCTACACAAAAAAAACGGAAGCTGTGGCGAAAATTTCAACATATTCTTTTTTGTCAACATCGTTTTTGTTTCCCTTTTTCCAATGCACCTTTTGCCAACAAGGATGGAAACAAATCCGATTCCTTTGGGCATTTTATCAGAAAAGAAAATAATGTTGCGATGGTTTATCTTTCAAAGTAGATCACCAGCAATACTTTCAAAAGCGAAGAAACTACGATAAAAAGTTGAACATAATCTATATCTATTTGTCTTCTTCTAATGCACTTTCGCCAACACGGATGGAAAATAAATCTGATTCCGCCGTGATTATCAGGAAAGAAACGAAGAATATTGCTAAAATTTGTTCTGATGTAAACTGCCCATGAAACATAAGGTGAATTCTTGTTCGGTTATTTTTCTGTCATAATTCTAAATCTAAATTGGATTGATCATAGGCAAGACCAATACTTGACTATGTATAAAAGCAAATAATATTGATTAATTTTTTTAGGTATATTTGGATATAAACGAAATGGGAACTGAAGCTGCAGCTGCCACATCTGTCAGTTTATCAAGAGATGGTGGCAGAGTGACGTTTAGAGTAGACGTGCCATTCCTTTTCTTAATAAGGCATGAGGAAACAAAGGCAGGTTTGTTTTGGGGTTCTGTAGCATTACCTACCCCAAATTATAGAGTATATTAACTTAGCTTAGTGACTATTTATTAATAAACGTTTTAAACTATCTTTTTTTATTTTTTTTTATAGAAGTAAGTACCTAATTGTAATTTAAAGTAATTCGTTAAGTTGTTAATAGGCTGTTAAACTGTCGCAATTACAGTATTTTGACTGGCCGCACTCCAGAGGGTAGAGGAAGGATAGACTCCAAGCGACCCGCGAGGTATAGTAAACTTTTTTTTAGATCTTGCAATATGGTGGCCAAGTCACTTGTCATTTATGGTACCCTGTTGAAGTCTGGTCGATTTTACGTTTATTGGTTGACTAACAGACAGGACCAGGCTTGTACTCACCATTCAACTTAAATAATAAACACCAAGGAAATCTAGTGTCTGAAATCTATAAAGTCCAAAAGTATACTGTTTAAAATACACACATTATAACAAAAAACACTATCACAAACACAAAACACCAAAATCAAACGAAAATAAAACGACGCGACCTGTCGTGTCAGCTTGATACGCCCCTTACCAACCCACTACTGACCTAAGGACTTTTCGAAGGAACCGCAATATCCAGCGTTGATGTCATCTGGGACTGTCCAATGTCTAAACGCTGAGTTTAATCATAAATTACACAGAAAAGACACTATCGTATATTGAATTGGGTACCGACTCACTCAATGACACACTCTATTCCGTATTACACAATACAATTCGGTTTCTTTCAATGATCAGTTTAGCACTGTTAACCAATAGGTTCTAAGATTGCTTAAAATATAAGGTTTCATTGGTTTTTGATAGATCGTTTAAATATAACAGTTATTTAATGCAAGTAATACCTACCCTATTCTAAATTCAATAAAAAATATTTCATTTTGTGTAGTACTAGTACTTGAGTACTTATGTTAACAATGGCTTTAACAGTGCAAGAAATACTGCAGTGTAAAATAAGTAGTTCATTAACATTTGACTAACGTTTAGAAATTAAAGGAAAAGGACGCCTCAAACCTCTTCTGGATCTAAAATAGACCACGAAAGACAGAGGGAAAGACATTAACAGGTATTTTAAGCCAAGTATCTACAATATTTCTGACTTTTTTACTGGTTGTCATTTTTTCACTCTGTTATGCCCCATGTTGATATACTTTTTTGTCAATTGCAAAAATCTGATGTTGATGCAAGTTTGACTGGTAAATATGTTGCAGATTTTAATTCAAAAAATTATAGAGAGTGTTATCTCTACAGACGCAAATGTTAACATCGTGGCAAGTACATCTACAAAAAAATCCGAAAGACTCTAACAATTTCTTTAGAAATATGCGATATAATTTTGTCAGAAATCCGCTGTCGTTTTAATTTCACAGAAATTTCAGTTACAACAGTAATTACTTTATGTAACTTCTAATAGAAAAAAAATCATTTTTGTTTAAATTCAGTCATATATGTGTGTGTTTTCAAGAACAATGCACTCTTATTTAATATAATGAATAATTTCTATTACATCAATTTATTAATATTTAGAAGAAATATAACACGTTTTAATATTTTAAATTAATTTTTATTTAGTATTAATAACACCGGTCAACACGATTTTTGGGTCTGGATAATGCATGTTTTATTGATGTTGCTTTTTCGTTTGTCAAAATTTTGATTTTGTTAGCAGGAAATCGCGCTTAGGTATGTAATTTAAGAAAAAATAGTAACTTTCTGTGGAGTGGGTGTTAAGGTACAATAATAAAATACATACATATACATATACATATATACATATACATATGCATAATATGTACTTATATTTTAATGGAATTATTGTGAAAAAATTAAATATGAAGAATTTTACTGCTTCTTTTATGATCAAAACTACTCTCACGTTTTAAAACCCAAATATAGTCACCCATCATGTTTTTAATATACCTATTGTCCCTGACAGGCAATCACGCGCATATAGCCGATTGACCAACAGGCCAAAGGGCCAAGCGTATGTGCAGAATGTAGTGGGGGGCTGGGGGTCTACAACGTTCCCTTCATTCCAATAATAGGGTCATCTTTTTTTTTACATATCGTGATTGTGACAAGGAAAGCAAACTTTAGATCGTATAACCGGTGGTTTCCTTTGTTTTTGTTCCTACAGAGTAAGAACCAAAAGGTCTCAAACCAGACTCAGAAATTTTTTTTGGTTTTTGTTGAGCGGTGTAATCATTCATATTAAACATTCTGTAAACGTTTAAATATAAAAGAATGACATTTTAATAATACCAGTTTGTGACGCGAACACGGTAAACTTTGTATATTTATTTCACTCAAAATATACGATCTACTTGTTTGCGAAACTTTGGGCTTGTATGAGTACACTATTATTTTCTTTGGGGTACAGGATGCAAGCTGGAACAAATCTGATACTTACCAGAGCATCCGAATTTCCTAAATTTTCAGCCAAATTTGGTGGAAATAATGTCTAAAAAATACAAATACAACAATAGACTCGCGATCATTTTTAATATTAACAGTTTTTTAACAATTCGTGTCAGTAAACAATCTTATAATAGACTAGCCAAGAGAAATTTAAAAATAAACACACTTATTTTTGCAAAGGCTTTAAGATTTGTTTTACTTATCATTCAACATTGGAATGAGTTGCTCCAGTCTCCAATCCCTCAAAAGATCTATCATTTGTCACGGTGTCTTTCAGAAAATTAAAATATATTATATAGTAATATATAATATATAATACTTTTGAACGTTCCAGCGACGGCAGCTGTTCATCGGTGAGCACTCGCTTATGAGTTAGTAGTGTGGATCACTTTTCTAACAAGGTGCCACCCAGTCTGTGTAACTTGCTTTAAGTGAAGAAGAACCCCCAGACTGGGAGATGAACTCTTAGAAAAGAAGATGTTAAAATAAAAAGCAGATTACCGTTGACTAAATTTAATAAGTATTCTAGTACTTATTTACCTAAAAAAGAATAAATTCCATCAGTATCTGCTGAATCTGATTCTACAAGTACAAGTAAACAAAACGAAAAAAATAATTTTGTAAAATAAGAACCTAATTTTTCAATTAACATGCTTCGGATTTAAAATTGTTTAAATTTATGGCTAAGAAGCAGCCATACAATTTTTTTTTTATAAAGAACGCCTCAACGAAGATATTTCGTTCAAAGAAATGGATTTGGCTCCAAAGAATAAAAAGGGTAGATTGATCGATTTCAAGAATATTGGCCTGCCCCTAGTGCGAGCAAGAAAAAAAAAACGTGAAAGAAATGTTTCAGTTTATACCACCCGTCTACCAAGACTATTTTCGATCATTGAAAGTTGATGGAGAAAATAGCAATGTTCCAGAAGATATTGGTCCCCTACAAGACTATTTGTTCAATAATGATGAATATTAATTAATATAAGTTATAATCTATGTGTTTGAGGATTTAACTATAAAAGAATAAATAATTAAAGTTGAGAAGATGTTTTCTACGAAATACGTTAACACACAAACAGTGAAGGCCGTAGTGGTCTAAGTCACAAGTTTCAAAAAAATAAGGACAATAATCAGTTTTTAAAAAATACCAAATATCACAAAATTTAAGTTTAGCCTTTCCAAAGAAAAATCTCCTAAAACCATTCGCTATTGTTTTTCGACATTTGTTGACCCTCATTTAACTTTGAGCTTTAATATCTCAAAACAACTTTTTTTGACTTAGACCACTCTGGTTTTCACAGGCTCATTTTTTCCTAACTAGTTGCGCAGCAGGATCTAAACCCAATGTCACCAATTGCGCTACAAAAAATTCACCTCACTAGTACTGGTTCAAATGATAAATAACGCACTCTATTCTCGATATAAGTTTATGTTTTCGTATTTTTTTAGCACTCCGTGAGAAAAATACCCCTCGTGAGCAATTTGTTTAGAATGTATTTTTGTCGTATAATTGGAAATTTGGTATCTACATTGCCAATACTGCATATTTAAGAGGAACAATAAACCACTACGGCAGTGGACAAACATACTTCTATCACTAATTAATAACAAAAACAACCGTTTACTTATTTATTATATTTTATTTACACAAACGCATTTTTCAACTAAGCTTAACTATGTAGGTACATACGTCTCTTTTATTTACAATTAGAAGCTTACGAATTGATTTTCAAAATTGGCACAACAACATAATATTATATTTATCTTAACGTATTAACATTTAAAATAATAAAGATTCCCACTAGTCAACAGGAGAATATTACTAATAAAGCTAAACGATATACCTAATAAAGGTATCACATTGTTTTGTTCTTATTTTTAAAAGCGGCACAGCAAAAAGGTGATTAGATAGTATCATTAAGGGCCGGATATTTGCTTTTTTTAAAGGTTTTAAAGTGGTTTCAGTAAAAACAATAGGATTTGAAAAAATTTGCCACAATTTTAAAAATTAGACCTAGTTTAATGGAAAAGTGCCCTTAATTCCTGAATAGTCAGCTGGTCGCCCTTCCGCCACTAGAAAAAATCGAAATAAGAGCAATTTTTTATTTAATTACGTATTTTGTTAAATACCCTTGGCCAACAGACATATTATGGCCTGCAATTCAAAAATAAAGAGACCTTTGCGGTTGAGTAACCTCTGCTCTTTAAAGTTGCAACAAAGTTCTTCACGATCTTTTTATTGTTATCGAAAAAATGTTGAAAAACACCATCAGTGTTCAGCACCAAGTATCGGTACCTTTAATCGTCAATAAATAAATCAAAAGCAACCAAGTTTGGGTGATAAGGACTGTTGTATAACAATTTTTGTCTTTTGAATAAAATCTAGATCATTCTTAAAGTGGTAACCAGCGGTTATCGCGTCATTTCAAGATTTTTCGCTCCTTTAACTAAATATGCCGTAAAAACAACGTGATTTCAAAGTAGTATTCAATACGAAGTGCTATTTAGTTTTTTGTTTAAATGTTGTTGCTTAGATGTTATAAAAACCAATAAGTCCAGTATCTCACAAATTCAATGTGCACCATTGGGATCACGTACACTGTACACGGTAAAAGATACAGCAATGGTTCAATTAGGCAAAGCTGCATAATTTAGTAATAAATAATATACTATTAAGAAGTTTGAAAATTACCTAGCACTTTCGAGGTAATTCGTAAAAAAAAATTAAAATCGGAATTTTGATTATTTCTTTCTGACCTTATTAGAAGAGATAATCTAAAACAAAATTGAACTGCATGCCACTTTTCCTTCTACACAAGATGGTGTCCTCAGATCTTAAGTCCGACGGTTTCATTTTCGGGCCACTATCATTAGGTATTACGGACCTGTTTCTTTTATTATAGTTGTGTAATCTCCATGGCTGATTACACCTTACAACAATTTTACTATAACTAGATTTCATTCAACGTTTCGAACTAAATAAAACATCGTCATTTACCCTATGTATATAATAAAAGTAGATATTCTTTTAGTTGACATTTTTGTACATTCATTATAGTTTAAATTAAAAGAAAATCCTGATAAAAACAAACAAACAACTAATAATAAAAATATCTACAAATACAAATAATTCTTAAATTTACTAACAATACTTAGGAAGATTTTAACTTCTTTAAGATCAGTAAAACGCTAAAACTTAATTACAATAATTTTACTTTAAGATATAATCAATCATGGAGAACACAAAACTGCAATAAGAGATATATGTTTGCATTTAAGGGAAAATACCTAATGATGGTGGCCCGAAGAAGAAACGTCAGAATTGACACCATCTTTTAGTGCAGAAAAAGTGGCAATGCAAATGTATTTTTTTACATTACCTCTTCAAATAGAACCAGAAAAAAATAAAAAAAATATTGCTGGAAAGAGACTAACCAAAATAGAAGAATATAATAAAGAAAGAATAATAAAGAAACTAACCAAAAAAGAAGAATATAATCAAAAAAGATTATAGCAAAGAAAATTAGCCAATTTTCTCCAATATAACTAAGCAACAGCAATATTAGAGAAACCAAAATAGTAGGGATAAATCCTTTTTCTACACGGGAAAGTCATTTCTTTTAGCAAACAATTGAGCAACAATAGTGCTAAAAAACAAAATAGAAATAATGAGTTTTGAATACTCCATATACTCGTATATGAAAGAGAGAGTAAAAGAATGCAAGAACAGCATAATTCCTATATCACCGAATTAACCATCTCGGTGATATAAACAAACATGGTTGCAATTGATTTAGCAATCTTTTTAACTATAAAATAAAAAGGGGTATTTAAACACTTCAAATATAATTAAAATCACATTTTATACACCTTCACTTAGATTTACAAATAAAATATAAGGAATGAACAGACTGAGCTAAGAATAAAATACAAGGGAGATATTCTCACATACGTTGCTCCTAAATAGCAAGGTTTCTGAAAATGGAGAAAAATTACGAATTAGAATGTTTTAGTCCAGTCAAAAGTAAATATAAAAATATAGTGGTTTATATGTAGGTACACAGGAATAGGTTGAAAGATATACTTTCATACTCACCTGACTCACGAAACTTGTCCTTAAACTTTGCACCGCCAGCATTACCTTGGACAGAGTTTGATGGATACGCGAGGGATATAGGAAGAAGGTCACGTGATTGGGGTCAAATTCAAAGTCAGAGAAGTATCAGAGCATATCTTTTAACCCTACTAATATGAAAGATAAAGACCCAAGACATATGCAAAAAGTGAAATGGAAGTACTAAACTCTTAATTACCACTTTTACTGGTCTGTAAACCATTAAATCATTTTATTATTATTTAATAATCGGTTTCCCACAGCATTTCATCAAGTAAGAAATTTAACTGACGCTTCGGCAATGACATTAACATGTGTGATGACAACATTACAAGTGTCCAGTAATTTCTGATTAAATTGTTTTGAGAAACTGACCATTAGTCTTCAAACCCAGGGTTTGATATTTTACATTTTTAATATGGCTACATGGTTACAGGAATAAATTTTATGGGAAAGGTTAAGAAACAAAAGCTGCTGTTAAAAAAATACAGAAAATCACGAGATTTCGGTAATTTATAGAATTTTATAAGTTATAAGGGTTGCATTTGGTTGGGGAATCTGTACATTTGGTGAAAAACGTAGAAAATGGAATTAAACATAACATGTTATAAGGAATGCTGTCGATAGGGTTTTACTAGGAAGTGAAGAAAATGAAAGAATACTAGGAAAATTACATTTATTTTATATTAACCCAAACTTCAGATAAAATTTAGTAAAACATTTTGCGCGACTGAAATAATAATTTTATTGTTACTCAGCTTTCTATTAATAAAAATTATTTTTGTTAGTTAATGATGTCATACACTCAGACATACAGAGTCAAATCCAACATAGTGAAAACCTATAATCTAGTAATAATATCTCACTTAAGTAGTTTAAAATATATGGCGGGAATGAAAACTTGTAAGCATACAGAAAAGCACGTATCCAGCTATATTAGATAAAATATTTCTTGCAATTAGACAAATATAAAAATGTCTGTTGTCTGCTGACCTTACCAAACTTGAACAATGCAAAAACCATAGAACTTTAGAAATACACATGGTGTAAATACTTTTGTACATCCATATAAATTGTAAACACAGTTTCCAGTTTTATCTGCTGTGTATGTTTCTTTTTTAAATAAATAAAAAAATGTTTAAAGTTAAAACTAGAAATTGGCAAAAAAACAGTCCAAATGTGATTTAACATAAACTATTTAGAAGCCAACTTAAGGTTATTTTTGTAAATAAGTTAATGCTGTTCTTTTCAAGTAAAACAAAAAATGGTAATGTTAATAATTAGATGCATGTATGTATGTTAGCTTTATGTAATTTTTTGGTCACAACCGAAGTAAGTACTCAAGTTAATTTCTGAATAACCTATTACAGATATAATAATTCCAATTCCAAGATATAATTATTATGTGATATTTAATAATAATCTTTTTGGTGTAACTTATTATTGTAAGTCCAGTGAATGGTAGAAAAAAAATACTCCTTAGAATTTTCTCTTTCAGGTATAATTTTATTAACTTAATTATCTTTTATTTATATCATAACATAATATACATATTTATAAAATGAGATTTTAAAACATTTTTATTACATTTAACAATGAAATAGAGTATCTTATTTTTAAATAATTTATAATTATGTACAAAGTTAGATTATAAGTATTAATATAATATAAGTTATTTTGAAGATATCCGAAATAGGTAGGTATACGAATCGACTAATTTGCGAAAATAAGACAAGAAAAACACTTTAGATTTATATCTAAATCCTAAATTTGACCTCTGTTAAAATGTATCTCATCTGGCGTTTCAAATACCGTTGTGGGTTAAAAGGTCTTTTTATTCTAAATACAAAGGTAAGAGGTAACTTGCTCAGGGTTAAACTTTTACAAGGCTTCGTTAGTCTCAATAACACATTAATAGGCCGAGAGACGACCGTAAAAATTTTATGCTCTTTTCTGAAATGATCAAACTTTTAGTACCGATAGTAAAATAGCCTCATTTTACTATGTAGTATAGAAGATCAAGAAGGAATAAGGACTATTAATATTTAGAGATAAAAAATGTTGACAAATACATTTCCAATGGAAAATATAGGTCCGAATCGATCAAACCCAATACAAATACAACGAACTCGTTCATCAAACACTAAACAAATATTATATTTTACATTTAATACTTTAACTAAATACCTTTTTCTTCGATATTACTCTGAGAGTCAACGTAGACTCGTAAGTTCTCGAATGTCATTGGCTTAGTGCCTTTAAAATTCCTTTTTGGTCAGTGAGAAAAAAGAAAGACTTCTATTTGGCCAGCGCCAGCGTTAGAAATACAGTAATCTGTCACTACAATATCTCGGTTAGTAAGAACTTTTGCAGTGGTGAGGAGGCGTAATCTTTTCGGTCAAATTTTGATTCTATCCCGGTAATCGTTGAAAATTGTACAGGAGTGAACTATTTACACCAAATTACTCTTGTGCGAATCCTGTTTAAGAATGTAAAATGCATTTATAATTAACCAGCTCGTAGTTTATGATCGTTTATCAGATCTTACACCATCAAAAATGTGACAGTTTAAGCCAAATTTGAAATTGTTTTGTAATATGAGGTTTTATATATTCTACTGTTGTTCGTTCAAATGGATTTCTGACTGGCATCCTGACAAGAAGCACTGATGACGACCTATAAGGTCGAGAGCACTCTGCTAATAAATCAAAAAATGTTTGCACTTAATACAAAGCTTTGTTTCATTCATACCTAAAAAGTGCACACAGCCTTCACACATTCCTTACTATAAGTATTATCTTTGCTAAAACTTTCATCCTTTCAGAAATAAGCTAAGTGGTGTTACGGTCGCCTCTTGGTCTGTAATGATGACGACTGACCAGGTGAAGTTCAGCTGGTTTGTTTAAAGATAGCGGCAAATAATTTTATTTAAATAGAAAGGTGTCTTTTATTTGTATTGTATTGTCTTATATTGTATTTTCTTTTAAATTGTCTGTTTTATATCCAGAGTGTTTTAAAGAGTACTAATACCTAACGAAAACAATCATTAATGGATAAGCATGAATGAGGAATATTTTTGATGTTACTATAATAATAAAATCAATACATTATTTCTGCATTTATCGAAAATATTATATGATTTTAGTTTTTATAAAAATTACTTTGTGTCCTTTTATGAGAAGATAAAAATAATACCTTTTAACACAGCCAAGAGGGGTAATTTCGATCAGATGGGGTAGATTTAATCATAGGGTAATGCACGGTAAATACGATGTATATTGTGATGTTTTTAACTTTTATTACTACATTCTTTGTATCTATAAATAATTAAAGACCTTTGACAAGTTCACCATATATTCGTCGATTCGCGGAATTTGAAAATTAACATCAAGCAATATTTTTCACACTGATAGCAAATTTATGCATGCTTTAATCATGCGATGTTTTTTTAATATTAACAATTCTACATAGAGCTAAATTAAAATTTACACGACTAGTTTTTCAATAATTAAAAGCAGTAGTCAGCTCCCGATAGCGTTGTCCTATTTAACACCGTTGTTGCTCAGTAATTTACTATAAAAGGAATAGTTTCCTGCGCACATTGAGGGCTAAATTAAAGTAAACCCTTTTTTTTAACTGAACATAACGTAATAACCTTTTTGTTTTACCTAAAACCGATTTTAATAGATTTTTAATATACTTTTCCTACGACCACCTATGAAAGTGAGTAAAAAAGCACGGTTAACTTGGCGAGAAAGTGCCTTATATCACACGCGTGTTGAAAAGTACACTTTACAACACGTGTGTTGAAAAGTACTTGTCAACATGACATTTAAATAGATGGATAGATGGTGCCGATTTCATTTGTTTTATTTTCAGCACACTTGATGAAAATATTAGTGTTGAAAGCGAGGGGTTTAAAAGACAGAAATTGAGGTTTTTTTTGTAAGTATTTTTGTGGTCGTAGGAAAAATATTGTACATTACTCGTGTGAAAGTAATTTTCACACACTCGGCTGTCGCCTCGTGCGACAACATTCCCACTCGTGTGAAAAATGTCACTTTCCACACTTGTTATGTAATATACTATTTCAGTAGACTTAACGAATAAATTTTTATTTAAAAAAAATTGTTTTACTAAGTAATTTAAATAGGCGCTTAAGGTTGAAAAATACTCATTCACGTTATCTTCGAAGTTTTAAGCAACTTCTTTGTATGCCTTCCTGGAAAACCTGCAGAAGTTTACAATATTGGAATATAAAAAGATTTGGATAAAATTTCTTTAACATTTGTATGTATTTATTTTGCTTCGTATGCTTTCACAGTGAGTTGGACAATTTTATTTAGTAAAATCAATACAAAATAAACAACCAATAACGCGGAGCAGGAAAGCTTTCACAGGAGGAATGTGATGCTGCTGTGGCTCTTATCAATGAGGGGTTAATTCAAGACCTAATAGTGCTTCGAAGTAACGCAATTCACAATTTCCTGAGCATTAGCAAGATTTAGGGAAACAGGCAGCTACCAAAGAAAACCTGGACAGGGATGGCCAAAAGTTACAACCGCGCGCAAAGATCATTTTTTGCCTCAAGCTCTAAGAACAAGGCTCGTCACAAGTACTTCTTTACAGCAGGAATTTTCCCGTAGCTACCAGGTCTTAATTAGTCAGAATAGAGTGCGAAGAAGATTGGCAGAACACAATATGACACCTCACAGGCCCGCAACTGGTCCACTCCTCATCATAGATCATCGAAGGCGGAGGCTTCAGTTCCCCAGAGAACATACAAATTGAAAAAATTATCAGTGAGCCAAGGTATTGTTTACTGTACGATATTTCATTGTTTACGACCCCTCCAATTTTCAAAAAATAAAAATTTTAATAGAAAGCCTATGATGTTTAGAATAATTTAAAAGAAAAACATTGTTTGATGAAGCACTTTTTCTACCAAAAAAATCAAGATAAAGTTTTTTTAACATTTAAAAATATGTTATTTTGAAATTTTGACATGCGAAAACACCTTAATAAGTATTAAAAGGTTGCTTACAGTGTTGCTAAACTCGACTTAATGTTTTTGTTGTGTCCTAGTCAATCCACTTTTTACGCACTTCCGCGAAACAAATAATATAATTAATGGCGCCACCAAAACAATACAAAATAAAAAGAAGACTAAGAAAACTTGGGTTAAACCTGAACCAACCCGAGCAAACCTGACCAAACCTGAGCAAGCACTACGCAAGCGACGCAATTGAATAATAATAATAAGACAATTGAATTGGCAACAATGCTTTGCTTGTCAGTCAAGGAAATTATATGTCATTGGGTCAGACCGATAACGAATCGTTTGTGCACATAACACCGATAAAATTTACACAGAATTTACTCAAAAAAAATTTACTCAAAATATTCTCGGAAAAAAAGGACTTTATATTGTTTGATAGTAATCTGCTGATAACACAGGTCAACATTTGATCCACGCTGGAACATCAGATATTAAGTAGGTCTCTATAGGTTTGTGGGATCGCTGATCACGATTCCAGGGTCCGTGTGACCCCACCACGTCAGGATCAAGGTCAACTGAAGGTCAAACATCGTAAATCGAGAGATATCATATTTTCGACCACGGATTCTGAAAGAACGGAAAATTTTACGTTCGGATATGGTTGTATCTTTTCGTGAAAGTGACGCCTGCAGGTCATTTGGAGGCATTTGAAGGTTAAATCCATGATTTGGACCATTAGGTCGCTACTATGGCGAGAAATGTGTCTCAAACAGTTGCTCTTAATGTTTTCGGGGTCTCTGATCACGATTGCGGGGTCCGTGTGACCCCATCATGTCAGGCTCAAGGTCAACTGAAGGTCAAACATCTTAAATCGAGAGATATCATATTTTCGACCCCGGATTCTGAAAGAACGGAAAAGTTTACGTTCGGATATGGTTTTATCTTTTCGTCAAAGTGACGCCTGCAGGTCATTTGGAGGTCATTTGAAGGTTAAATCCTTCAATTAAAGCTTTTGTTTTTCAAAATTTGTTTAACTCAGACCAAGAGTAAATTGTTTATATTAGAGTTAAACAAATTTTGAAAAACAAGAGCTTTAAATGAAGGATTTAACCTTCAAATGACCTCCAAATGACCTGCAGGCATCACTTTTACGAAACGATAAAACCATATCCGCACATAAAATTTTCCGTTCTTTCAGAATCCGGGGTCTAAAATATGCTATCTCTCGATTTAAGATGTTTGACCTTCAGTTGACCTTGATCCTGACGTGATGGGGTCACACGGACCCCGGAATCGTAATCAGAGACCCCGAAAATATTAAGTGCAACTGTTTGAGACACATTTCTCGCCATAGTAGCGACCTAATGGTCCAAAACAAGGATTTAACCTTCAAATGCCTCCAAATGACCTGCAGGCGTCACTTTTACGAAAAGATAAAACCATATCCGAACGTAAAATTTTCCGTTCTTTCAGAATCCGGGGTCCAAAAATATGATATCTCTCGATTTACGATATTTGACCGTCCGTTGACCTTGATCCTGACGTGATGGGGTCACACGGACCCTGGAATCGTGATCAGAGACCCCGAAAACATTAAGAGCAACTGTTTCAGACACATTTCTCGCCATAGAAGCGACCTAATGGTCCAAAACAAGGATTTAACCTTCAAATGCCTCCAAATGACCTGCAGGCGTCACTTTTACGTAAAGATAAAACCATATCCGAACGTAAAATTTTCCGTTCTTTCAGAATCCGGGGTAGAAGATATGATATCTCTCGATTTACGATGTTGGACCTTCAGTTGACCTTGATCCTGACATGATGGGGTCACACGGACCCTGGAATCGTGATCAGCGATCCCACAAACCTATAGAAACCTACTTAGTAGCTGATGTTCCAGCGTGGATCAAATGTTGACCTGTGATAATCTGAGGTAAATAGTTTGCGTGTTAAACGCTACTAAACCCCATGGGCAAATAAAAATAATTAAGTGAAGTTTTACAACCTATAAAAAGAAAATTCTTTGGAAAAATATGGTTCTTCCAACAAATTTTTTGCTTTAATGTATCCCTTTTGTTCTTTTGGGGTAAGCTTTTGAAAAAATCCAAAAATGTTATAAAATTCGAGGGGTCGTATATTGCTCAAGAATCGAAATATTTATTCACTACCTATAAATATATTTTTGATTTTTATTTTCGATATTATCTCAAATCAATGATTTTTCCAACGGATGTAAATGCACTGTTTTAAATAAACCATGATTTTTTTTGTTTCAACCTGAATTATTTAAAAACTAATTTTATACTTTAAGGCAGTATAGGTGTCTTCAGCGGCCTTCAGCCTATCTATAAAATTATTTAAACCAGTTTTAAAAGAAAGGTAATTATGTAGTATACCCATTTCTGTTATTTTTGCGTTTTTTGAAAAAATTCTTTTATGGTTAGATTCTACAGTCTTTCCTGATTGCCAATATACGTGAGCACATAAAAAATTATGTTGTTTTTTAATAATTTTCAATGAAACAAACTTACGGGACAACGGGACCTGGGAGCGAATAGGGGTGCTGGGCGGGGTAAAAATAAAAAACACAACATCGTAAAAGGCTTAACAACACTTTTCCCAACGTAATGAAGTGTAAAATCAAAGAAAAACGGTTAATAGCTAAGAAAATTGCTTTTTTCTACACAAAATTCCATTTTAGGCCGCTATTAGCCGCCATTATTTTCCCACCTGTCAACATTGTCAACAATATTGCTGTGTCCGGTGTTGCCACGTTTACCTATGTCTTATCCCAAATGAAATTAATCTTGGCGAACTTTGTACCGCTTCTAGAACATAGCCGAGAATAACCCCAAGCAACACCCTGGTCAGGGCCCCTAACCAGGTGCTAACCCTGTTCGGACCTTAGGGTGCCCTCCGATCCACCGTTCGCATAATAAACTTTCGGCCAATTAGGTGGCAGATCTAATATTTTCGATCTAACGGTGGATCGGAGGGCACCCTAAGGTCGGAACAGGGTTAGCACCTGGTTAGGGGCCCTGACCAGTCTCTTTCCTCGCAGGCGAAGAGGGATCGGTACGTCAGGGTGTTGGTTGGGGTCATCTTTTTGCCCTTTTGGTTAAATTTGGTTCATTTTCGCATTTTCCCGATATCTTTATGTAAAGCTAGCAGTATTTGTGGGAAAAATGATTTGTAAATTTGGCAACAGCGCGTCTTTCCATCAGAAATTTCGAGTATGTGTACCACGGGTTTCATTGAAAAAGCTAACCTAAAAGTTAAAAAAATTTAAAATTAATAAAAAAACAACATACTCTTTTATGTGCGCACGTATATTGGCAACCAGGAAAGACAGTAGAATGTGACCATAAAATAATTTTTCCAAAAAACGCAAAAATATCAGAAATGGGTATACTACATAATGGTACATAATTACCTAAAGCAACAATTTATTAAGCTTTAAAAAGGAGCTACTTTAATTTTGCCCACATTGTTTTTCGGTAATTCATTGGTCTTTTACAGCAAATAATTGAGCAACATGTTAGAAAACTAAAATAGCAGGAATTGGAGCTAATTACTCCTCTTAAGTTCTCATAATATACAAATTAGCAATAAAGCAGTCTTTTTGTTTTATTGTTGATACATTAGTCCGTATCATATTCAATTCTTCACATTATACCTGTCGAATTATATCATTTCTATTTATTTATATAATACCCAGGAAGAAAAAATTCATTGTTTATTGTTTCATGTACTTTAAGAAATAATAAATTTATGGTTTAAAATATAAAACAGTATTATTTGAAGACTGTTATTAGAGGACTATAGTAGGCTGGTCATTTTAAAAGACAATAATTGCAAAGGCAGATATTAAGAGTTTCAATCGATTTGTAACATTTTGTCAAGGTCTATCGCTTTTTTTGCAATTGTTTATTAGAAAGCGTTTTCCGATATATATATATATATATATATATATATATATATATATATATATATATATATATATATATATATATATATATATATATATATAATATTCTAAGCATATGCCTATAAGCAAACACTTCAAAGGCCTCTAACGGCTTACACTAATCCTGAAGGTTAAGGTTTCTATCGCAGAGGAGTCTCTATATTTGTATAAAAGTGCTACGAGTTTGTTCTATACGTGGATACCTCATCTATGCAGATACTCTGCTTGCTCAAGCAGCAGCCCAGATACTTGATTTGATAAACCCGTTCAATGTTAGTGTTATTTATATAACTATAAGTGTGCTGACTGCTCTTAGCCTTGGTGACAATAACAAACTTGGTTTTCCTTTCCTTAATTTTTAAGCTGTAACTATCCCACGGCTTTCAGTAGTATTTGAAGATCTTCAAAGTTATCTGCGTTGGTGTCGTCGGCGTCTCTTATGTTATTGCGTCTTTTACCTTTGAGGTTAATTATTATCCTTTATCCTAGATGGTAAATAGTGCTTCATATATAATAAGCTCCAGGTATACATTAACAAGAAGTGGAAAAAGTATCTACCCTTGACGAACTCCTTGCCTAATCGGCATTACATCCGTAAAGGATCGCCTCTATTTTGACGCTTGTAGTCTGGTTTCAATACAAATCATAGGCGTGTGCAAGGTGGGTGCCGCTACGCGCTTTCTTAAAGGAGAACCGAAATTACGAAGGTACCTATTCCTCTTCTAAAAAATATAAAAAATAAGCGATAGAAATGGGAACAAAACTCTACTTTCAACAATAATTAAGGAAAGAATTTGCAATGAGAGAATTCAGACAAAGAATTCGAAAATAAAACATTACTCGATTAATCCACGCTTGATATCAATGACTAAATTTATAGAGGAGGGGGCTCGCGTACGGCCTCGGCACCCACACGAAACAATCCTACACACGCTTGTGATACAAATTAGCGATAATTCATAGGAATACCCCTATCACCCAGGTTTGATCGCTTCAAAATTGGTGGCAATTTGCCAAGCCGTACCTTGTCGAATACCTTGTTGAAGTCTACAAAACGTGTAACTATTAACATTTTCATCGAGGTATCTTTGTCTCTGTCTACTTGCATGACAAATATAGCATCCCGCGTTCGGAAATTTAAATTGGGTGTTTTATCTTCACGCTTCCTGTAAACTAAGCTATAAATAATTTTCATAAATGGCTCAAGTGCGCGGCTCATCAAGCTAATGGTTTGATGGTCCTCGTACTTCTTGGCACTGGATTTCTTCGAAAGAGCGCTGTCGACTAGTTTTTGTAAATGCTGTTTAAAAGCAGTTTTAACATGTTTCATATAAATTTGAAAATATAAAAATAACAGTGCTTCTTTTATTTAGCTTAGCTTCGTTTAAATCGATCACAATCATTATATCAAAGAATAATTGGCATTATTATGAGACTCTTCGTCTTGCCATCCAAGCCTTGTATCTTTTTCGAGGCAGTACTTAGACGGTATTTACTGTTAGATCAAGCGACATTTTATTTCGCTGGTCGGACTATTCTCCACCCGATTACGGGGGTTGAACGACGCCCGACACGCTTAGTACTTGGATGGGTGACCGCTTGGCAACGCCGTGTCTCACCGCTTTAAACAAAGAAGGTGGTAGAGGAATTTTTCGTCGGCCGAGGTTGTACCTCGCATCACATCAACACACATCCTCTTAAAGGTGTGGGGAAATCAATACGGATGTTTCCAGCTCTGGATGTGTAAGTTGTACTTTCCCAATATACCTTCGGTACATGGTACTGAGACTTGGGTCTTCGTGGGATATCAGAAGATAAAAAAGGCGAGAGTTAAATGCGAATCGTATTGATTAGTAGATAGACCGGCTTGTGAAAGGTAAGTAGAAATAGTTTCATGTGCAGCCTCTTCTGCGAATTAAACGAATCTGTTAAAAAGAATTCTTCAAATCGGTTCAGTAGTTTCTAGGGTTACCTCTTTTCAACAAACTTACATTCTGTCTTTAATATTGGTACAGATAGATATCAGCGAGATAGTATTATTCACTTCACGCAAGCACAAGGGATATTATTATTTATAGAAGTTTCAGAGGGCAGTGTTGAGTACACTTTTTCTTGTTCTGCTTTAATCAGTGGTTCTTAATACTATATAATGTCCCTGTATTTTGTGTTCGAAGCTGTGGTGTTCTTGTATGGGTTGAAAACATGGATCAAGGCGTGCCGCAGCAGTGTTGAATTCAGGGGTTTAACAAAGGTATGTCTACGATTAACAAATACCAATATACCAAACGATACTGACAACACGGTACAACCATTAATTTAATGAAAGGAACACAAGCTTGAAAGTTCCATTAAAAAAGTAAACACAGTGAGTACCTAAAAGATTCCAAGGTATTTTGTCACTATCCGCACTACTAAAGGCTGAAAACTAATGTGTGTGTTACTTTTAAAGTAAAATATCGATAAAATATACCTCCTCTAGAAAGGAACACCCTTATACAACACTAGCAAAACAGTAGATATAGCCATTAATGAAAAAACATTTTACTAAATAATTAGATAGAATGCTTAAAAGGATCCACGGTATTTTTTACTATCAGCACTATTGAAAAACTGAAAACTAAAAATTTATTTAGTTACTAAGAAGCACTACTCGATTGGGGTAAGCCCAGATTTAACTAAACAAGTTATTTGACATTCGGTACTAAGCATAGGCAACCCATAATAACAGGCGCGGCCCGAGAAATTTTAAAGTTGTATATCTCTGTTGCTACTTATGGGACCTATGCCAAGTTCAGGTTTTTTAATAGTGAGCCTACTAGGAATGTTTTGGTGAAAAAAGAAAAAAGTTGAATTTTAAATTGACCCACCTGGGAGAAAAATTAACACGCTTAGGTAATTTATTTATTATTTTTTCTAAACAAATCTTAAATAATTTTTCTTAAATTTTAAGAGAAAATACTGTGTTAGTAGAAAGTTATAGTCATTTGAGTTTTTTAAAATTATATTTTAGGTTTCAAGAAATTCAAATGACTATAACTTTCTACAAATACATTTTTTTCCTTAAAATTTAAGAATTGCCGATAAAATGATGTAAAATTTGTTTTGAAAAAATAATAAATAAAATACCTAAGCGTGTTAATTTTTTCCCAGGTGAGTTAATTCAAAAATTCAACTTTTTTCGCAAATTACAAAATTCACATTCCTAATAGGCTCACTATTAAAAAACCTGAACATGGCATGGGTCTCATAAGTAGGGATGGGCGATAATGGGTTTTACCTATCGATAACCATCGGCAAGGTACCTATCGATAAGTTTTAGTTATCGATATGCCGATACTTATCGATTTATCGATAACTATCGATATATCGATAACTATCGATTTATCGATAACTATCGATATATCGATAACTATCGATTTATCGATATATCGATAACTATCGATATATCGATAACTATCGATAACTATCGATATGTCGATAACTATCGATATGTCGATAACTATCGATATATCGATAACTATCGATATATCGATAAATATAAATATCGATAAATATCGATAACTCCGATATATCAATAACTATCGATTTATCGATAACTATAAATTATATATAATAATACTTATAGATACATTAATATACATTTAAAAGGTAGTTTGTAATCGTAAGTGTTCGCTCGAGCCGATATTTACCAAATGTCTGCTTTCTGGAGGTTTACGAGAAGGGCTTTAGCAGTATATTATAATAATTAAAAAATTAATTACTGATAATGCACTAGGTGTTCCGAAATTAACGTACAATAATTCTAAGGCAGTTAATTAAAAATATACTGTAAGTTCATTAAAAACATCCTTTGAAAAACTAATAATAAGGCATTAACTCAAAATCGGAAACACATTTAAAACTAGTAATAGGTAAGCGAACTTCTGTTTTTGAGTAAAGGAAGTTGTGGGTAAAAAAATTACCATTTTTTTTAATGTACTGGTTTAGAATGCACAGTTTTGAGTAAAACTAATTCAACAGTGATGCAAAAGCTGGGCAAAATAACTATCGATATATCGATAGTTATCGATATATCGGCAGTTATCGATAATTATCGATATATCGATAGTTATAGATATATCGATAGTTATCGATATATCGATAGTTATCGATATATCGATAGTTATCGATATATCGATAGTTATCGATATATCGATAGTTATCGATATATCGATAGTTATCGATATATCGATATTTTTTAAAACATTTATCGATTGTCGATATATCGATAGTTATCGATAACTATCGATATATCGAAAAAAATTCCCATCCCTACTCATAAGTAGCAACTAAAATTTTACGGGCTGTGTCTGCATAATAACAGTTATTAATTTTTGTTGCATAGGGCAGCGGTTTCCAACCTGTGGTACATTAAATCATTCCCAGTGGTACGCTAAACAAGACATAAAATAAACACCAACCGAAGACAGACAAACTAAAATCATCCAAAATAAAACCCGACAAATCTTATAAGTATATTGAAGAAGAAAGGAAAGACGGCAATATTAGCAGCACTGATTGTGAAAACTAGGTTTAATAAAATATATTTGTAATACTTATTGTTAAAATTTTATTTTATCCCTTGGTAAAAATTTTAATTTACTCAAATTATAATTATTCAGAATTATCTAGAATGACCACGATAGGTATTCTAATTAGCTGGTACCTAAAATTATGAAGCGTTTTTGGTGGTACGCCATTAGAAATGGTTGGGAACCGCTGGCATAGGGAAAGGATGTCAAGATGATAAAGATGCATTTTATAGTTTTTTAAAACCATACGGTACAAACTTATTTCTGTCGGTAATTTTTCACAGAAATAGAATTCTATTTTTTATGCGGGTAATAATACCAAAGGAAGAAACCTAGCAAAAAAATAAGTAATAAATGAACGCCGACTGCTTTTACTGTTTTTATGTGATGCGGCCAAATTTTAAAGCATCGCTGAAAGAAGAACTTTCACAAAGTTTATATTTTGAACTCTGTTTTGGACTACGTTTTCTCCACAAAATGTTAGGAGGTGTAGGATTTTGAAAATGAAACCCATACAGAAATTATGTTTTTGTACTTATTACATTTTGAAATACATACGAAAGTAATATCTTATTTCACGTAAACTATATTTTTGTATAATTCGTTTTTGGCAATTATAAAGTATTAATAGGTTATAATTGGCCTATCAAGCGAATTTTTTTACGAAAAATATATTTGAAACATAACATTAACCTCAAAAATAAAATTTAGTCTCGGCAGACTATAATCAAGATATGACAGCCGAACTATTTGAAAAATGGGCAACGCAGCAACTTCTGCCTAATATTACACCAAATTCGGTGATGGTGATGGAAAATGCGTCATACTATTCTCGACTACATACCAAAATTGTAAACACTAGCAACAAAAAGGATATAATAAAATTTATGGAAAACAATGGCATGGAAATGCCTGAAATAAGCACCAAATAATAATTGTTGCAATTAGTAAGCAAGAAAATTTCAAAAGAGAATGTCACTGACAAACTCTTTGAATCCCATGACCATACAGTTTTACGTCTACCTCCATATTATTGTTTTTTCAACCCATTGAACAGCCCCTCTAAAAAATAAATTTCGGAAAAATAATCAATCTCCCGAATTAAGCTAATCTGTGCTGCAGAAATAAGATCAGTAGTTAAGGAACTCTACGAAAATAACATATGGAAAAATTGTGCATCTCACAATAAAGAAACGGAATATTGTGTTTACCACCAATTGACCCGATCATAATAAACCCAGATGATGACTCAAGTTCCGAAAATCCTGCTAATTATGAATAGGTAAGCGCCAATTTTTAATTTAAAAAAATCTTTTGTCGCCAGACTTGTATTGCTATAAGTAGATGTTTGATAAAATACCTAAATACATACCTTTAACCCCACTACCCGACCTAACTTAAGTATTTTATTTCAATAGGTAGGTAGGTAAAATAAATCTTACAAACAACCCAAATGTTCTAAAAAATTGAAAAGGCACATGAGCAGGGGTAATTAAAAATCTATAAATAATAATTTAATGTTAATTTAATGCTATGTCAACTGACTTCGCATAAACTTTAGTTCCTGATATCATCCCTCCTGAAATCATAACCCCCCCCCCCCCCCCCCCCCCGGAGAAACATGCCTGAAGTCACCGCTGTGCCGCAGAATATTATAATTTAAAATTGAGAATCAAAAGTCAAAACGTCCACCTCTGCAATTATTTCTAATAGTTATTTCCTGACCTGAGTATTGGTAACTGTAATTTTATATCTATCCTACCGAAGAAAAAAAACCTTTAGGCTTTGCATCAAATGCGGTTTTCAAAAAATCCATTGAATATTATTAATAAAATACTAAAACTAGCTAATAGCGCTGTACTAGATTTATATGTATTTGCACCAAGTGTTTCAAACGTTGTCGTATTGGTAAAGGTACTCAAACCAGCGCGGTTTTCTGCTGCTACTCTTACTTCGTATTCAGTCTTCTGGGCCAGGTTGGTTAGGTTGTAGGTATGGTCTAAAACAGAAAAATATATTTTGTCGATTTAAAGTTTACTTAAAACTTATATACTTCGAAATAATTTGGGGAATAAACGCAGAGGGTGTCCCACCAAAACACTTCCTTTCAAATAACCCGAAATCAGTTTGTTTTAATAATAAATACAAAAATTTGTCATTTTATATTTTTCCGCATTCTTGATTATGATTGTTTTTACCTTCCCTTCCTCACCCCCAGAGTCAACTCTTTATCTTTTTTAAACAGTCATAAACAAATTTGGTCATATGATATTTTTTAAAATATTACATTGTATATATAGTAGAACAACTGTGACGATTACTGCTCGAGGGGGCAGACAAAACCAACCCCACAGAGCTTTTTCTACGAGATACACACAGTTTTTTCCGCCAATCGTTCAAAAATCAAAAATCAGAAAAAAAAATATTCAATTAATTTAAAAAAAAGCAAAACTAATTTTTGCACAAATAACTGATGCCTTGAAATTCCTAATAAAAATTGGTTGTGCAACCATAAAAACAAATCAATTTTGAATTGTATCCAGTGTAAAAGTGCAAAATAGTGAGGATAAATTTTCTATTCCTGCAATTTCTCAAGAACTAGCGTATTTTTAATAACTTTTGCAGTACACTAATGACTCTAATGAAATATTATTTCCTTGCAGTACAGAAATGAACATTTCCTAACAGTTATTTTTCGTTGTCTAGCAACTACTAGATGTACTGTAATGTTGACTTTTTCTACAAGAAATCTTGTCAGAAATGTAATAATTTTTTAAAGATCGCACAGTGTGTCCATTCAGCATTTTAAGGCGACACAAATATTTTTTGAGGCGATAAGCCTATTGTTTCTACTTTTATGTTTGAAAAATCTTTATTTATGCTTGTATTGTAGTATATGAAAAATAATGGATAAAGAGAAACACCAGAAGATTTGACTAACACAAATTTTATTTGCAAAAAAGATATACATACACAAACGGTCAATTAAACAAGTATTACTGTTTACTTTGTCTAGAAGTAAACACAAGTGGTATTGAGTTTTAAGCTTTTATAATTTTTCCTATATACTGAGGTAACGAGATGTATGTAATGGAGATGTTATAACGCAATGACTAACCGTAAGCGTTGTTATAATTCTTAGAACATTATCAGATAAAAATAGACACAAATAACTATATTATAGCATAATTTGATACCTCTGTTACTAACAAACCTATTTAAGGTTTATGACCTTATTATTCATTTAAAAGGTAATTGGTACACTGAAAAGACATTGTGGGACATTTCACTACAATTGTGTACCTTTTTCCAGCAATTTGTTCTCAAAAACGTCCAAGACCAATTTGTAGCAAAATTTGCTACAAGTGTATGAAATGTATAAAAACTGTTGTTACTAATAATCCAATTAGAGTAAATTGCTCTACAAAGACTTTGCAACAATTTTGTGTGAAAAAAAGTCCAAACAATTTTTTCAGTGTACTGTAGCAGAAAATAAGTATGAAAACCCCTGAGTGTAAGAGGAATGCAGGCATTTTTCTCTCAGGCAGTGCTTTGAAGGAGTACAAAATAGTTTTATCCAAGTTTTACCTATTCTAAATAATACTTCATTTAAGTATCCTAAAGTTCGCAGTACGAGACTACCACTACAACGGCGACGGCTGAAGAGAAAGGGGAAATAAAATTCATGAATATCGAGTTTTAAGCAGCGTGTCATAGACATCTAATATTATTATAGTGTAACATAAATAAATATTAAGATATTCTTTATTGAAATGTATGCTAGTCAAATCGGCAATATTGCACTTTTTATTCGCATTCTTTACATACGACAAACCTCGTGCTTTGGACTATACAAAAAAAACATTAGCTTATACTGTAACTAACTACTGTGTGATTAAGGCTTCTTTGTGTTAATCTTACTTATACAGTATGAATTTTAGTATCATAATCTAATCACTTTTTAATAATTGTAAGACGTCTTTAGTTAATTGACCTTGGCTTTTGTGCACAATGTGTAAATTTTACAATCTAGAGCGTCATAAATGCAATTAAGGAACTTTTCATTTTGAAAAATAGCCAAGGGTACCTGAAAAGGCTAATTAATTTTAAGAAAACCCATAATGATTTCGAAAACTTAGGTAACTTAGAGAATAGTTTTATTTAAAAGTACAAAGGTTTTTTGAATTTCTTGCTAAGAAATGGAGTTTAAAAGACGCTTGTTATGAAATTAAGCAAAAACTTCGAAATTTCGCGAAAACTAAAGTAGCAAGTGTCAGATACAGGTTTAACTTAAAAAGCCGACGGTGGGATGTATTTTTTGAAGCCTGCAATAATTGGCTGACAATCAAAGATGTTTATAACCTTGAAAATCTTGAACTGGTGCCATCTACGTCCGCCGGATTACGTGGACGTCGAAAAATGTCGTTTTTACAATTATTGCAACAAAGCCAAGAAAAATCAAAGCGGATAGGACGCGGCAGCAAGTTCCGCTCGGGCTAGTAGAAAGCGAGTTGCAGCTTCCATTATGACAGAAGAGTCTGAGGCCTCCCCGCGATAATCTGTAAAATACAAAAAACCTTATCAGTTGTCCAAAGACCAGCCCGCTACACAAAGACCCTACACGGCAGATGATGCTTTAGCTATGTTTATTGCTAATAGATTTACAGTGACTCATTAAAAAATCTACAGTCGGAAGCCAGACAACGGGTTATAACATATAGGCACCCATGAAGAGAAGATCCCAACAACGATGTGTTTAATTACCTTCTTGTCTCTTCAGACCCAATCATAAGCAGCAAACATAAACCAAAAGCCAAGGTCAATTAACCAAAGACGTCTTAAAATTATTAAAAAGTAATTAGATTTATATATTAAAATTTATACCGTATAAGTAAGATTAACACAAATACGGCTTAATCAAATAGTAGGTAGCTACAGTTTAAGCTAATAGGTTATGTTTTATATTTTATGCTATATAGGATAGTGTAGTATGATTTAAAATAGGTAAAACTTAGAGAAAACTACTTTGTAGTGCTTAAAAACACTGTCTGAGAGAAAAGTTCCTATTACACTCAGGGGGCAATCATACTTATTTTCTGATACAGTATAACCTGTCAAATGAATAATAAAGTTTTGGACGTTGGAAGTATAAGGCTCTAGTTTAAACCCTACTTCCACTTACTGTAATATTTTTCTATAGGTAACTGGTTCAGTTTTCATCTTAATGCGCGATCTCTGGCAGCCACGACTTTTGAACAGTAAAAGACATCAATCTCACTAAACAATTTTGTATTTATTGTGGTAAATATATACAACCATTATTCCTTGGTTGAAGGTATACACAACTATTGATTTCGACACTAGTAACTGACATATATTCTTCATATTCTGGTGTTACGAGATGTTACTGTTTTATATTTATTATGACTTTCCTTTGTTTTATAACATAAAGTGTAGGACTATGCCTTAAGAAAAAGGGAGAATCTTTCCCGCACTGAATTACTTTTACAGGACTATGCCTTAATGAAAAAGGGAGAATCTTTCCCGCACTGAATTACTATTACAGGACTATGCCTTAAAGAAAAAGGGAGAATCTTTCCCGTACTGAATTACTTTCGATCGAGGTGGTACCACCCCACACATCCTCTTAAAGGGCTGGTGAAATCCCTACGGATGTTTCCAGCTCTGGATTTGCGAGTCGATTCCCCAGTACACCCACGGTACATAGTACTTAGATTTCGGTCTTCGTGGGCTGTCAGAAGATAAAAAAAAATTATAAAACATGATAATAACCTTCAGATTTAAGAAAATTAACTGATATCCATAGTGAATCGTTCTTTTCATCGACGGGTCTATAGTCCACTTGGTAACCAAAAGGGACCATTTCGGTGCTTATTTCTTCTTCCGTTGGTTCAGGTCCATCGATTTGCAGAATCAAAGAATCGGAAGTTGCATTTAGCAAATCGAAGAATGTTGGTTTGCTTGGTTGAGTACCTTAAAAAGCAAATACTTGTTAGTATACATAAGTGTTGTACATTGCGGATTTCTAATAATAGTGGATTATCTCACGATTAAACGATTATGTAATGGTGGCTATTACACAAGCATAAAGTAACGACACGGAGCTTGCCGAGTGTCGTTACGAATGCGTGTGTATAAATGGTCATTACATGAGAGTTGCATACACCGTTTCTTCTATGGCCATTTATTAATAAATATTAAACTAAACAACATTTATTTAATTTAGCGACAGTTAAACAAATTAGTTTCTTCACTATTACTAATACCATAATCTGACATAATTTCTAATCCCATCAACGGCTAGCGTTACATATAAGCAACGTTAAATTTCCACCCTTATGACCAACCCTGTCAGAGTTTTGATACTAGGTCACAAGAATAAATAATAACCAGAAAGATACCTCTTGTTATCAAGCGCGACGACCGGTGGCCTCCAAACCATCGATACCCTGAAACGTACCCTAAATGGGTCAGTGTGGTAGCAATCTTCGGAGTGTTAGGTACTGTTGTAAATACACATATTATGATAATATATGTATCCAATATCTGATTACATTATTTTTATGTCTTTTATACAATTGTCTAGTTTCAAACATCTAATTATTTTAAAATTCAAAAGAATCTTTTATTATTTACTTGATTACATTATCATAAAACAAGATTTAAATTAAAGTAGGTCTCAAAGTATATCGTCTTGGCTTTTGGCTACCTGTGATCTATTGTAATAAAACCTCATTGTTGTATATCTGAAAGGTCTACACGGTGATCTACATAAGTAAAATTTTAATAAAGTCACTTGTTTAGCATTATTTTGCACAGAAATCCTGTCCCTTTTATCAAGGCGAGGTAGGTCCACCCCATATTCTACCCAACTGGAGTTTCGACATCAAATTATCCAGACGTATCTAACTATGTAGATATGGCCAAACTTCTAAAATACCAGGAAGAATGCCGACATCAAAAGCAAATGTTTCACTGAATCGGGTGCCTGGCGACATTTGGCATGATAGGTAGAATCAATCTGTTGACGACTACTCCAAATAAAAAGAGAAGGCGATATGCCGATGAAGGATGTGCTACAAGCACACTCACTAAGTGTTCAAAATGCGATGTTGGTTTGTGTCTGGAGTGTAATGTTATTTTTCACTCTAAATAAGAAATTTTGTTTTTGAAAACTGGCTAGCGTTACATTATACTATGTGACAACAAAAGCGCATCACCCAGTAAATGTGTATATTTTTCAACCAAACTTTTGACATGTGTTTATGGTGTTAAAAGTAACAATTGATACAATCTTTATTGAAAAAATTACATCCGAAGGAATACGGCGATAAATGGAACGCATTGTGATTCTATGGCCTATCTCCCTAAAAAAAAAATGTTTCCTATGGATCTTGAGGTACTATGCCGATCCCTAAGGGCAAGCAGTCTCAATCTCCTGTTTTCTCGATCTGTCGTTCCTCTAGGTCATCCAGAGCCACTTCTGCGACGTTATCTACCATCTTCTGACCAATTTCTCTAACAGCGAATCATTGTTGCAATATTTCTTTACATCCGTCTACCGATTTCGCGAAAGCCAATTCCTGCCATGTAGCCCACTGATGCGACCCCTTTCAAAATCACTTAGTTAATGATAAGTCGGCGGTCTTCGAACTCTTTGCATTTTAACACTGTAGTTTACAACTATTAAAACTGTTTCAGTCGAGTAATGACAACAAACTGATTGACAATAGAGAATAAAATCAAACAATTTTTTTGAAGGGAATTGTCAAAAAACGAGACAAAGGCTTCATCTTTTTCGTTGAATTTTTCATCATTCATTTCTCTAAATATTCTAAGTATATGTACAAAATTTGGTTTAAAAATATTTACTTCTACAGGTGATGCGTTTTTTGTCACATAGTAGAGAATCACCATTTGTTTCTAAATCAAGTTTACTTTTTCCAAAAAACATTGATAAATGGGTTCTTAATAAACCATCTCTAGTATAAAAACATAGCTTGGGATACCGATTCCCAAAAAAAAAAATTATATGAAGGCTTTTTTCGTACTTTAAAATATGTTCGTTATTGCCGGGCGTTCGTTATAACCCGAGTACATTATAACCGGGTTCGACTGTACTATTTTCCAAAACGATAATAGTAAATATGCATGTATTTTTTATTGTACTAATTGTATTGTCCATGCAAGTCGTTACAAACCAATAACGTTACTTCGGATAAAATTACTAAGACAATTTACTTACAAACATGATTTATAGTTTTCGCAACTGATTAAAATTTAAAGAGCCGCTATTTAACCGCGTCTACAAGTAACGTCAAGCACGCGTCGCTATTTCGAGCCACATTTTTAAATTTAATTCGTTCATCTATTTGCTCGAAATTTTTAACAGCCATGTGATTAATCAATTGTTTACAACCGTAGTCATGCGCCCGACAAAAAATTAAAAGAACGGTCTCGAATGTATATTCAGTTGCCTATACGCACCAAACCTTACCCGAATAGTTTAACTGTAATATAACGATAAAATATTTGTTTGCGTGAAGTTCGTTTTTTTAATTATCGTGTAATGTGTGTGCTGCTGGCCACTTTTGGTCTGTCACCAGAGTCGTCGATGCCGGAAATAAGTATGTGCCTATACGGTAGGTATTTGACAAAAGTAATTTAATTCATGGGCGTGCGAAATAAAAAAAATGGTTAAGTGCGAGTTCCACTCGTGCATAGAGGGTTCCGTACCACATACAATATTGTGAATTTCTCACAGAACGTAAATTCTCAATAAATGTGGTAAGGCTAACACTTGAATTATTAACCAGAGGCGGCGATGGCGCAAATAAGTCAGTGCGTATACGCTATATACCTAATGAATAAGGCTGTCCACCGTGAGTGCCGCTGCAGTTGCATTACATTGCGGGGAACTCGGCCGCAACAGCAATTTAGAACAGCTTTGCCATCGTGTGTGGTGCGTACGCTCACTTATTTATTCTCTTTTTCTATCGCGTCGCTGTGAACTTGGTAGTCCGTAATACGTCAAAAGTGTGTAGTATCACGCGACTGTTTGCGCACAGTGTTGGAATGGGAATTTCCTGATTTAAAATATAATGGGTCGCAGATATAACATCTGTAGATGTCGAAGGGTCGTTTTCTTTATATAGAAACATTTTTTGCCGACTTACTCTAAAAGCGTCTTTTCCCACACGCATGTTTTTCTAAGGTTGTCCGCTCCCAGACGTGAATTTTTCCAAGGTTGTCCGCTCCCTAGACGCGTATTTTCCCCAAGGTCGTTCGGTCCCTAGTCGCGTATTTTCTCCATGGTCGCCCGCTCCCTGGACGTGTATTTTTCCAAGCTCGCCGCTAGCCAAACGCATATTTTTCCATGAATTAAATTACTTTTGTCAAATACCGAATACGTACGCACTTATTTTCGGCATCAACGCCTCTGGTGACAGACCAAACTGGCCAGCCTTAGTTATTATTTGTATTATTCAGTGAAATTTCTTTAAAACTGCCCTATAAGCATCGCGTTGAGCCCATATACAAAAATACCACTGCAAGTGCCCCGAATCCTCTTTCTCATCTTGTGCCAAGAACAGCCGAAGTCAGAAGAAAGCAGAGCGTTAATTGAAATTTGTACATACATGTTATTAAATGTTGGTATCACCAAATTCAAAAAAAATATTTTTCTATTTATTTGTCTAGTATAATAAAATAAAAAATCCTATTGAAAAATTGACAAATCTTGAAGTTGTTTGTGAAAGAATGTTTATTTTATTTGTTAATAAATTCCAAATTAAAGGGTTTAAAACAGTCGCCATTAATATTTAATTTATATGGACAATTAAAAAAAAACAGATTTCGTGGTTTCTTATAAAGTCTTTAACATTGCCACTGTATGAATGTCGCTAGTCATAATTTAACATGATGTAAACATATACTACTTTGACTCTTTCACAGTAACACATAAATTTATATACAAAACTTACGTTACAAAATACTGGTTAACGATACAAAAGCAAAATAACTATTAACAGCGAACTGGAGAACATCTTCACCTATTTCAGAATTAGGAAAATTTACAAGGAAAACAATTTTGACAAAATGTTTTCTTACCTTTTAAAAGTTTAAATAATACTTCCAAGGTTCCAATCGTGTTGTCTGCAACGCATTTGTAGTCGCCCAAGTTCTTCTTATTCACCTTCAGCTAAAAATGTAATAATATTACCACCTATAAGTAAGTAAGTTATTGGTAACCTAATAAACCTATGCCGCTGACCGATTCCGAGGTTAATAAGGGATGACCGATCGAACGGCATCATAACTCTATGGGGACACAAAGGGGCAAGGGCGTCTATATTTTTTCCTTTTTTTTGGGGGGGGGGGGGGATTAATTTCAGTGTGGGTTGAACAGGTCCTTATTTTAGCGTGTCGGTCCACATAGGACGTGATGCAGGCCTGTTTCCTATTCAGGCGCCCAATTTATGGAGTTTTACAACATTGCATGGAGTCGAAGCATGAAGTATAAAAATAAAAAAGGAAATCATTTTTAGGGAATAAAGATTTTGCTAAATTGTGTGTAATGCAAACAGGCTACTTTTAATAGAGCAATAATATTTTTCAGATATTTCTTGTGAGGGGGGATTACCCCATTACCCCCCCCCCCCCCCATATAGACGCCCTTGCAAAGGGGACAAATTCCCCTTCCTCAATTTTGGAAGAGCTTAGTTTTCTTCATGTATTTGCATGGAGAAGACCAAGCTACTTTAACGATTTAAGCACACCTTAAGACCGGAAAACTTCATAATATTTTTTTTTTTAAATCCATGAACGTAAGATGACCATCTAAAAGAAGGTAAAAACGTATTAATTTTATATCATTACCATATTATTTCATTTATGTTTAAGTATAACAGAAAAGACGGTTATTACAAAAAATCTAAAAAAAAAATAGTCACTTATATGGATAGTCAAGCACAAGCTGGTCTAAAAGTAATGGTATACAGGGCCCATCTTTGTGACGGTAGGTATGATCTCTTTTTTCCAAATCCTAAGAGAAGCCTCGAAATAAAATTTCAGCTAAGTATGTCACCCTGTTTAAGCATGATGAAGACCAATGTAAATTTTGTTGTTGGAGTTTCTGAACTCACACGTAATTTATGCTTCATGTGAGCGGTACCACGGGTAAGAATCAAATATAATCTGTGATATTCAGAAAGGTCTAAGTTATTGAGCAGTAAATTTGCATGGAAGAGTGTCAGGAATGGAAAATTCACGGGCATTATTTCGCATTTTTTTACTATTTTTTTTATCTAAGACATCCCACGTAGACTTCAAGCCTAAGTAGTAACGTACCGTGGGTACCGAAGGATTGGAGGTTGGGACGGGAAGGGAAAACATCTGCAGGCAGTTTGTTCCATAATCTGGAGACGCTAGGTATGAACGAGCGAGAGAAGTGGTCTGTTCTAGGCTTTTGTAGCTGGACAGTAAAGGGATGCATACGTAACGCGCCTCTGGTTGTTCTGTTAGGGACATTCAAGGGGGGAATAATACCGGCTAGTTCGTCAGAGCAAAATCCGTGGAAGTAGCGGTACAAAAGGGATAAATCCCCTACAGCGCGCGATGAGCGAGAGAAGGGAGTTTTCTCGTGAGGGCTGGGTCATTGATAAGTCGAATGGCTCTCCTTTGGAAAGAATCAAGGATCTTAAGTGTCGAAGGTGACGCCGCTCCCCAGATGTGGGAGCAGTACTCTAGGTTAAGTCTTATTTGGGAAACATAGAGAGTGTATAAGTTAGAAGAGGAGAAGTATTTTCTGGCTCGAAAGAGAAAACCAAGCTTTTTAGCTGCCGAAGTGGCTACTGAAGTAATGTGTTTGTGCCAGCTGAGATCATGTTCAAAAGCGACTCCAACAAGATCGAATGTTTCATTGTTTGTAGGGCTTGGCCATTCATGTGGATGGGGTAAGCGTTGCCAGATTTTTTGCGTGAGAGAGAGCAAGACTGGGTTTTGGAGGCGTTGAACTGAACAAGGTTCTTGGCACCCCAGTCTCAGATTAATTGAAGATATTGGGAAAGGGATAGGTACATAGATCTGCGTCCATTATCCAACTCCTGATTCGAAACTTGTCTGGAAAAATGAATATTGGAGTGAAGAGTACTATCGTCAGCATAACTGTGGATGGGATTAGTAGTTGAAGAAAGCAGGTCATTAATGTGAAGAAGAAACAGGGTTGGTGCCAGGACTGAACCTTGGGGGACATCAGCATTGATGGGATGGAAGTTAGATGAGTGACCGTCAACCACAACAGATATGCGCCGATTAGAGAGGAAGCTGCCGATCCAGGTACATAGTTTGGTAGGAAGACCGTAAGAAGGTAGTTTGTTGAGGAGTGCGGCATGCCATACTTGGTCAAAGGCCTTGGAGATATCGAGAGTAACAATCTGAGATTCGCCATGAAATTTAAGAGACTCGTTCCAGTTATGTGTGACAATGCTAAGGAGATCAGCTGTTGATCTTTGGTGACGAAATCCGTACTGTCTGTCATGGATGATTTCGTGTTTTTCTAGATATTTTAGAATTTGGAAGTTGATTACTTTCTCCATAACTTTGCTGACAACGCATTTTTCTATTATTCTACTCGCATTTTTTTACTAAATATACAATATCAAAACCTTCTTGATGTGCCTGGCTAGAGAAAAACGTCTGTCCGTCTCTGTCTAGCGAAGTACATCCAGAAGTTTATGCAAATTACGTAACAGCTTTAGGCTTTGGAAAAACCGACAAATTAAATTTAGATGCGTTAAGTTTTACAATAAAAAATTGATAGGTTTTCAAGGTTACACGATCAATTTTTATAAGGAACTTCAAAGCATCAACTATTTGAGCATAAAATTAATCAGATCCTATTAAAATTAAACAAAGTTTTAATATTTTTCCGAATTTTAAATGCTACTTCGTAGGAGAAGCCACTTTCTCGACCAGTAATCTTCACAGTCGTCCGGGAATGTTATGCTTTTTCTACTATATACACGACATACTATTTTTCTTACTTTTATTACAGACTGGTAAGGATTGGTGAGTGTGGTTGAAGAAATACCAATCTTTTCCTTTTTAGACTTATTGTACCACGTAAAGGTGGGTGGTGGTTCAGCTTCGACTTCACAAGTTAAGTTTACCGTTGAACCAGGTATCCCGTAGACGATTTCCTCCTTCACGTAATGTTTCTTCGTTGTATTTGACGGCAATCTGGGTGGATCTGAAAAAAGAATGATAGGCATCACAAGGCAGTTAACTGAATTAATTTAATATTCTTTTCTTTTAAGTTTCAAGCGGTAAGTACTTGATAAAAGATACTCATCATAGTATCTTTGACAGTTTTTAACTCAACACTTTTTCTTAAACAATGTGCGTCGCAATACTTCTGGGAGGAATTTTTGTCCGAAATTAGTTATTAAAATTAATTAACATCCTGTATAGCACAAAATCAATAGTAGGAAAAGGAAATGATCTAGGCCCTGTGTTAACTGTCTTAAACCCTTGAAACTGCCTTTCTTTTCTTTTACAAAAGCAATTAAAAACCTCCCAGAGGCCTAAATTGCCCCGGTGTTTAGAAGTTTAGTTGATTACGGGATGCTTTCGCAGTTCTGATGGCTTAAAGTGGATGCGGGTTTCCGTTCCTTCTGGGTTTTACCGAGCGAAAAAAATTGCAAATTGTTTTATTAGAGTTTAGCGTGCAAAAATCTCATTGCTTAATTCACTAAAAAAGTGTACGAGCTTTAGGATGATCCCGAGATTAATTATTTCTAACGAAGTCAGGTAATACTGTAATACCATTGATAAATTAGCCTTTTGTTTTATTGCATACATTGTGCGTGTGTGGGAGAAAAAGCACCCATAATTATTGTGTCTCCAGGCGCCACCGTGTACCGTATATACATCATTTGGCGTATTTCGATAAAAGATACGTCTAATTCTGTGAATTGCAGTTCGACCTAGGTTCGGAAAAATGTGCGTTTTATTTTATCGGCACCAAAAACAAAGTGTTGTTGTTGCAAGCGTTGCTAGGTACGAAAGAAATAAATATCCTGCATTTTAGAACTTGTCAACTTTCACATCGCTGACACATTGACTCTTTATTTCGATATTAAATTACTGATTTTTGGATTTCGATAATTCGAAATATGGAATACACGTTTATTGAGTATGCAGATATGCATCTGATGTATGGTCTTGCATCTTGCAATGCTTTGGAAGCCAGAAGGTTATATCACGACAGATATCCTAATCGTACTCTTCCCGATCAGAAAACATTTCAACGAGTTGACCAACGTCTAAGGGAGAATGGTAGGCGATTGCATTTACTAAGGTAATATTATTAAATTTCTTCATAATTTTAGGAAATTTTGGGAAAAGAAGTACTGATGCTGGTCGGTGAAGAACAGTACGTACGCCGCAGTTAGAGGAAAATATTTTAAATACTGTATATGACACTCCTTCAACGAGCATTCGAAAATTATCAGGGCAGTTTAATACGTCGAAAACAATAGTACATGAAGTTCTTCAAGAACAGCTGTTATATCCATATTACTTAAGATTTTCCCCGTAGAATGCGGTTTGCAAACTGGCTATTGGATCAGGAACGAAATAATGTAAACTTCATTAGCACTATTCTCTTCACGGACGAAGCAGTGTTTACCAAAAATTGTATCATGAATTTACACAACTCACATGTATGGGCTGATGAAAATCCTCATGCAACTATTGTTTCGCATCATCAACATCCATTCCAATCAATCAATGTCTGGGCAGGAATCATTGGCAATTTTTTGATTGGACCATTCGTATTGCCGGTACGACTGAATGGACAACTTTATTTGGAATTCCTCCAGAACGCTTTTCACGATTTAGTAGAGCACTTGCCACTTGAAATCCGCCGAAACATGTACTACATGCACGATGGAGCACCACCTCATTTCAGCGTTGCTGTGCGGGAGCACCTGAATAACGTCCATCCAAACCGTTGGATAGGTAGGGGAGGACCTATTGGCTGGCCTCCTCGATCTCCCGACCTAACACCGTTGGATTTTTACCTGTGGGGACACCTCAAAACCTTGGTGTATTCTACTCCGGTCGATAGTAGGGAGGAACTTCTACGGAGAATCACGTTTCACTGTGATCAAATAAGGAACAATGCTGGGTTATTGTGGCGGGTACAGCAGTCCTCAATTCGTCGTGCCCGCGCGTGTATAAGACTTCACGGAGCCCATGTTGAACCCTCTTACGACGTTTTTAACTTAGCAGTTAATGTTTAACGTTTTATTGAAACTATGTTGGCGACAGGGAAAAATTCCTCTTTTTCATATTCAACCCGACAGAAGTTAGGGGACTAACAGTGTAAATAAAATGTCGTTTTTTTCGAAAACGATTAGGATTAACGACATGAATGACGAGTACTTAATTTTTAGTCAATGGTTAAAGGTATGTAAAAAACGTCGTCCAAAGTTCTTATCATACAGGGCGTAAAAAATGGGGTCATGAATGTCACAGCTAGTCCGTCCCTGCAGGTGTGAGCATTTCACAACACTTTCTTGGATAGTAATTTGAGGGGTCAAACCTGGTATATATCATATTAAAAAAATTGGAATATACCTGGTGGTTCAATAATTATGTGTAAAAAACTTGATTTCATTGGAGCTCTTTGGGAGCCCATATCTCCGAAGAGGAGGCCTATACGGAAAAAGTTCATATGAACTTGTAGTATTCTTTTCACGTGTTTTTTCATATCCGGGAGATTTCCCACATTATCCCAGACACCCTGTATATTAGTAACGGCCGAAAGAATTGCCATATTCAAAATAAGTTGTTATGTATAACGGATTCAACGATTTCTGAAGTAATTACAAAAGCTTTTGATTTAATATTTTAAATATTTTTTATCAGTAACTTTCTCCTTATTGGATACAAAACTCAAGAGGCACATAGTATCCATTTTTTTCACCGTGAGTTATAAATAATTGGGTAAAAAATTTGATATAATAGAAAAAAGTCCCATCCATAAAACTCTCTACACAGAACATAACAAGTTCAAATTTGTGTTACAAGACAATATTATTACTTTACTGACCGTTAGTAATTAAAAAGTGTTTTGACTTTTATGGTTTTTATATCCATTTCATCTATAGTCGTTTGTACTTCGCACAGAGATTTTGCGTCGGTAACACTTTCCTTCGAGCGGTATATTTTCTCCTTGCAGAAATAATTGCTGATGTGTTCAGATTTTCGGTGGAAACTAGGAGTGTCAATCCCGGGGTCCCGGGATCTCGAGATCCCGGGGTATAAACCGATCTTGAAAATCCCGGGATCGATTAATATTTTCGGGATTAGTCTCGAAATGTTCTTTAACGACACCGACAACGATATAGAAGACACTGAAGGTATGGAATAAGGTGGAAGTTTTGGGAAAATGACTTTTTGGAAGTAATCATTACCAATGATCATGACTTCTGTGTATTGGTGCCTAGAGTTAGACAAATAGTTCGAACATTTAGAAAATCGCCAACTAAAAATAATATAGTACAAAAATATATCAAAAATGATCTTGGGAAAGAGCTAAAAGTTTCATTATATTGCAAAACGAGATGTATCAGCTTACTTGACATGCTCGAGTGTTTTACACTATTAGAAAATTTAATAAAAAAAGATCTTATGGATCCAAACATAACAACAATTTTGGATTCAGAAAGGGAGGTTCCTAAAGGTGTTGTAAAAGTTCTCCAACCAATAAAAATTGCCGTTGAAACCCTATGTCGTCGCGATATGGATTTATTATGTAAATCAGATGCGGCTATAAAGTTCATGTTGAAGGAATTATCCAGAATTAAAACACCACTCAGTAAGGAACTACAAGAGTCATTGAGAACAAGGATTAAGCAACGCAGAACCATTTATTCTGACATTCTCTGTTATCTAAAAAATTCCGACATTCTAAACTCTGAACACGATGACTGCTTCAAAACATCAAATATTTCCCTCATTGTATCTAAATTGGAAACACTTTTAATCAGGCTAGAGATAGATAACGAAAGTGAAACAAAAATCAGCAAGGAAGATGACATTCCCATTGCAGAAATTTTAAGAGAAGAAAGTGAACCATTCAACGTCAAAGTACAAAAAGAGAGTCATTACAAAAGCAAACCAGTAATAAGACCCGGATGTCCGCTATCCTTTCTCAACAAATTGATTTATTGGCTAATGGTAGCAGTCGCGGACGTACTCTTCAAAAAACCTTTGAATTCCTACTAACCATTCAGCCCACAAGCATATAACCCGAGAGATGGTTCTTTTTCGTAGGAGTTTTCTGCAACAAAATACGTTCAGCCTGAAAGACGAAACATTGGACGCTCTAATATTTTTGCGTTTGTTTTTTAAATAAGAATAAATTTATACATATACTTTTTGTATTTAGAATCGTTGAGGTGCTTTTTAGTATATTTGTATATTTAAACTTAATAAATAAAGTTTTAATATTGAATCCCTTTAAATTTTTCCCCTACTAATCCCGTGATCCCGGGATGAGAAGACAAAATCTCGAGAATCCCGGGATTAAGAAAACCAGTCGGGATTGACACCCCTAGTGGAATCGCTAGTTACAATTTCTTTTTTATTAGTTATTTATTTAGTTGGTTTTTCACACAAATCGTCTACAGCTTTTTTCTTCACAGCACTACACAGCATATATTATATTGGGTGTCCGTTATTTACCAAGTTGATTTTTTTTCTTGCGACGCACCCTAAATTTTTAGTTTATCGTCTAAAAAGAAATGTCAGACCAAAATAAGCCCTTAATATTCAGGATAAACCTTGCCCTAAAGACGATAAATTTCCCATTTAAATTACATGGGATTTTGCGACTTTTTACAATTATTTTTTTTTTCTCGGACAAGATGACTTATAGCAATGGGATTGATTGGGAAATAGGAAATTGAACGCTCTACAAAAAAGATCTGTTATAATTTTTCGATTAATTCACTCCTTCAAAAGTTATTGAAGGTACTAAATGCGACTTAGCGCGCTTGCGTGAATAGAAAATCCGAGTGTTGGCGGGAATGCTTGTAGTGTAATTTTGAGTCACTTACTGTATTGAAGGAAAATTTCATGAAACTATACAAAAATTTATGAAATTCGATAAAAATTAGTTGACTGCGTGTTATAAATGAATAGTCTCAAAAATGATTCAAACTAGAAACAGCTACCTGTTATGCGGTATATTATATTCCATGTTTAAATTTTTTTTTCCCTAATACCACCAAAATTATCTCTTTTTAGAAATAAACTAATAACTTTTATCGAAATAATAATCACTTTGCCGTAAAAGTAAAAAAATCTGAAAATTTACATAGAGTTCAAATTTCACCTTGAATACCTTTTGAAGGAGTGAATTAATCGAAAAATTATAAGAGACCTTTTTTGTAGAGCGTTCAATTTCCTATAGGAATATGTATATCTCATTGCTATAAGTCATCTTGTCCCAGAAAAAAGAAATTAATTGTAAAAAGTGGCAAAATCCCATGTAATTTAAATGGCAAATATATCGTCGTTAGGGAAGGTTTATTATGAATATTAAGGGCTTATTTTGGCCTGACATTTTTTTTTAGACGATAAACTAAAAATTTAGGGGGCGTCGCAAGAAAAAAAATCAACTTGGTAAATAACGGACACCCTAACTACAATTTTTCCACTTTCCAGGCCGAATAGTTATGATTTACATGTTTACGAGTTGGTAAATTTTCCGCGCCCATAGTAGAACACGCGGCTTTACAACTTTTCATAGGACTTCTCCAATGCTTTTCACCACTTGATAACACTTCTACTTTTGGTGAATTTCAAATTATTTACAAAAATAATTTCACCATCTTTTGCACTTTTGTATATTTTTGGTTCCAATTTTGGGCCGTCCTGCACAATATCACAAATAATAATGAAATATAAAGTATACTGAATCGTTTCACACTTTTGAGAAATTTATTTAATATAATTTCTGGATATAGAAAAATCCAAGAAACCCAAAAAAAGTTGTTCAGGTAGATTTTTAAGGTAAATGGGCAAAATGTATATTTAAAATTTTAAACATTTGGTGACCCTTTAGATTCAGATAAATGAGGCACAAATTGTATCGCCCGGTGACTATTTACAGTGACACTTTGTGCTCAGGGTGGTTGGATCGGGTTACAAAATTATGTAAATCTAAATTGAATACTTATTGTAGATAGGTCATTCCAAAAAGGGGAACAAATAAAGGGAAAGCCGTGTCTTGATTTGTCCCTATATATTTAATGATATTAAATTGTAGTTAGTATTTGTAGCATGTAATTATTTTGAAAAGACGTAGCTATAAATTTTTAAACAAAAATTGATAAATCTGTTCAAATGTTGTTGAGTTTTAAAAGTAATGAGTATTTTGGGTTCCTCACGTTTTATGTCAGTAAGTGTATAATAATTACCGCTCTAAAGAAGAATATCTTGGAAAGATGCATTTATATCCGACCGTCTTACTGCGTGAAGCAACAAAAACAATTATTAGCAAATACTTACTAAGTTTAAATTAAATTCCGTTCAAAGTAAAACAGCGCAGTGCTGTCTACGACAGGTATTTTATGCATCTAATTAATATTAAAATTGTTCTTAACATTCCCTTTTCTAAATTTACCTTTTACAGGATAAAAATATTTTATTTTGAAAATATAGGTATAAGTAGTTTATGAAGGCGTTTTACTCTTTCCTAATTTAAATGATGATAATATAATCCTATGATCTTCATTCAGCAAGACTTTTGACAGCTTAGAAATGTCTTTTTTATGATTCCGATAAATCTTTAAAGTAGACAACCAGAAATACGTGCATAAACAAAGGCAGCTGGAATAAGATTTTTAAACAAATTATTCTTTATTGGCAATAACATCGTTGTTGTTTGTCTTTTACTAATGCATCTTTTACCGATAAGGATAGAAAGAAATCAGATTCCGTTGGAAATTTTTTCAGGAAACAAAATAATATTGGGATGGGTAATCTTTTAAAATATGCAGGGTGTTACTTAAAAATATTAAAATAAGTATATAAAAACATGGATCCTCATGTTTATATAAACTTATTTTCATGTTTTTGGATGTAGAATCTGCTCTTAAAATTTCTTAACATCTTTTTGTAACACCCTCCAGCGCGAAACCAAGAGTTGATAACCCTTGGAGGGGGGGGGGGGGGGGTGCATGCACTGGGTGTCGTGTTATTGAGGATCGTGGTTCCGAGTCCCTGTTAATTTGTAGGTCCCGAGGCCAATACACTAGCTTGTGGTGCAAACGTAATAAAAAATAACTTTAACAGATAGAAAGAAATCCAATTTCTCCGTTATTATCAAAAAAGATGTACGAATAGTGCGATTTCTAAAACATGTTCTGGTGTAAACTGTCCATGGAACTGAACATTAGGGTAAATTCTTGTTCAACTTTTTATTCTGTCCTCATTCTCAATTTAATTTGGATAAGCCACAGAATGTGTAGAGAAATAAATAAATTAAACATTAGTATTTTTTGTAATTATTCGGATTAATGGATGCACCGAAGTTTTTGATGAAATTTTGCACAGACCCTAATTTTGGGTCGTAGAATATGAATCCGAAGTCAGTTTTTGGCGGTCTCGAATGGTTTTTCCAAAAAAAATTTTGTAACTTTAGGTTAGCTTTTTCAAGGAATTTCTTTAAATTTCGGCACTTTTACTTAAACACATCTATACAAGTCATTACACACTATTTTTTTAAACCATGTTTAGGCAAATTTATGTAAAAACACATTAAAAAAACAGAGGAAACATCAAAAAACTGAAAGAAAATAAACACGCAATCCGTGGTACACATACTCGAAATTTCTGATTGAAAGACGCGATGTTGCCAAATTTACAAATCGCTTTTCCCACAAATTTTAACAGTTGGACAGAATCTGTGCAAAAAGTTGTATACACCCAAGCAAACCTGACCAAAAAGGGGGTCAGGTTTGCTCAGTTTTCATTGATATAGATCACCTAACCTGAGCAAAAAGGTGGTCAGGTTTGCTCAGTTTTCATTGATATATATATATATATATATATATATATATATATATATATATATATATATATATATATATATATATATATATATTATGTATCTATGTCAATGAAAACTGAGCAAACCTGACCACCTTTTTGCTCCGGTTTGCTTGGGTTGGGTATACACCTTTTTGTTCAGATATGGTCGTTGCATGCATTAGCATGCAGGTGTTGGATTACTGATCAATAGGATTTTGGTTAGGTCTGATGTAGGTTACAATTTAAAAATGTTGTTGACTAAGTTGGACAGAATAGTAACTTTAGTTTGTTATGGTTAGCTTTTTTATTATTCCTAATTTACAACTTTTTCATGAAAAATAAGTAAACCTGGCAACGCCGGACATAGGAATATTGTTGCCAGCTGGGAAAATAATGGCGGCTAGTAGCGAGTTAAAATTTAATTTTCTACAGGGAAAAGCAATTTTCTTAGCTATTTTTGTCTAAATATGGTGTTTTGTGTGACGAAAAAAAAATTATAAGTTTACAGATATGTTTAAGTGAAAGTGTCGAAACTTAAAGGAATCTATAAAAAAGGTAACCCAAAAGTTAAAAAAAATTGTTTTGGAAAAACCATTCGATACCGCCAAAAACTGACTTCGGATTCGTGTTTTACGACCCAAAATTAGGGTCTGTGCAAAATTTCATCAAAAAATTCGGTGCATCCATTAATCCGAATAATTACCGTATTTTTAGTATCTCTTATAATAGTTCGTTTAAGAAAAATGCTTGTTCCTGGTCTCATGGATTGTAATAATTTTGTAGATAAAAATTTATGGTTAGAGATAAATTACAATTGCTTAAATAACTGTGACAGATGTCAGTTTTGAGTTTTAATAATTGTAAAATATCTAGAAACGATAATGAAAGTTTTAACAAAGATAGTACCTACTTATCGTGACAATGCACAAGCTCCAAACGACAAATCTACAAAGCCAAGCAAAAATTGCTCTTAGAGCAAGTATTTAAGAGGAAAAACTAATTTTCAGCTTCGCATTAAAAGATTCCTTAAAACTAATTGGCTAAATTACTAACATCCCATATAGGCAAAAATAAAATTTATTAAATTTTCAGAATTTAACTCAGTATCTCAAACACATCAGGATATTTTAATTAAAATCTTTTAATTGGATACATCGAAGAGTATCCCATTTTAATTATTAGAAATCAGGAGGAATCTTCCAATAAAGGTTTATTTTTTTTTCGAGTCGCAATGGTGGTAAAGTTTCGGAATTATCGACAACACTATCGATAATTATACATTATATATAACATTGTTAGCTAGAGAATTGATGATGACTATAAGGCAGTTAATGCACGTTTGAGAAAAACGAATACATCTTCAAGAGATTTAGAATTTAACGTATTTTTAATAGCGCATAACAAAGAAAATCAAACCAAAAATAAATCACCCTACAATTAATAAAAAAGAACCTAACTGGCAAAATTCAAATTCGATTTAAAGCAGCAAATTATTCAAGATTAAGGGCATTAGTCAGGATTAAAAGCATTAGAGAATAAATTCTACTGAACAGAGTTAAAAATATACTTCGAGATGAAAAATAGGATTATGGTAATCTTGGATAAACTATTATAGTTTGATAAATGAGCTGCAGCTATTAGAAAACTGTTGGATTTATTAAAAATGTCACTTGCTGTAGAAGAGGCAAGTAATTAAAGTTATGCAGTTTTCTCTTAAATATCTGACTTTTCCCTTATTTTTTTATAATTTTTTTATACCGTTTTCTGTTAACAATTAGGTAATAGGTTTTGTTATGTTGTGTTGTTCCTGCAGATATTTCTTTATGATTTGTTTCAAAAGATTTTGTTGGGTAGTTGATTAAGAAAGTTTTCCTAGAAGCATCTAGGATCTACAACTGAACCCTGTGCTCTCAAACAGCAGTATACCTGTCAATTTATGACGTGTGACGTGATAATTAATTATTGTGTCCTTTATCTCGAATTTTAATATATATGGAGGACTGTCGATGGCCCATCTATCGATAGTTACAAATATCGATAGTTTTGTATCACTATTAGATGGATTTAAAGGGTCATTTTGGCAGCTTTATGAAAACCGGGATTACGTAAATTAAATCACGAAATAAATTATCACCCCACAGTTTACAAAAAGGGCTTTTAAGGGTCTCATAGGACTTAAATTCTCATGGATTGTAATAATTTTGTAGATAAAAATTTATGGTTAGAGATAAATTACAATTGCTTAAATAACTGTGACAGATGTCAGTTTTGAGTTTTAATAATTGTAAAATATCTAGAAACGATAATGAAAGTTTTAACAAAGATAGTACCTACTTATCGTGACAATGCACAAGCTCCAAACGACAAATCTACAAAGCCAAGCAAAAATTGCTCTTAGAGCAAGTATTTAAGAGGAAAAACTAATTTTCAGCTTCGCATTAAAAGATTCCTTAAAACTAATTGGCTAAATTACTAACATCCCATATAGGCAAAAATAAAATTTATTAAATTTTCAGAATTTAACTCAGTATCTCAAACACATCAGGATATTTTAATTAAAATCTTTTAATTGGATACATCGAAGAGTATCCCATTTTAATTATTAGAAATCAGGAGGAATCTTCCAATAAAGGTTTATTTTTTTTTCGAGTCGCAATGGTGGTAAAGTTTCGGAATTATCGACAACACTATCGATAATTATTACTGTCCAAATCAGATCAACAGTTTTAATAATAGGAAATATGAAAGTTCTAAAATTTAATCTTTTTTATCTTTTTGCTCGGACTTTTAACAGCCATGTGATCAACTGTATTGGTTTACAATGAGCTTGTTTAGTCATTTCGAATTTTCAATAAATATGTTAATATTATTGCACAATCAGTCAATCGAAACACGTTCATACAAAATTGCATCGTTTGGACGGATAGTAACAAAAATAAGAGTTTAAAATTCAACCAAATTAAAAAAATTCTGTTTTCCGTCTGACGTCATTCTATGAAAAAGGAAAATGGGCAATGTGGCGAATCAAATTAAAGATACGGCAACACCGCCATGATTTCCTATTGGCCTTTTTAGAAGTCTTTCGTTTGAATTCTCTCGTATTTCGACATTTGACATCAGCCATTTGACCATGTCCAACTGATTTAGTAGTTTCGAAATATTTCCAGATTCCAGATTTCAGCGGGCCGTATTTAGCTGGCGCGTCACTTTGTTTTTCTCATGTTTGGCTTTTAACCAGTGTTTTTCACAGTATTAGTGAACTCAGTTTTGGACAGTTTAGGTTTTATTTACTATTTTGTCGTTGGTGTTTATTAACAAAAGCGCTGTAAGTAAAATTCACTTGACTTAAAATATTTTTTTAGACATCAAATAATTAACATAAATATTGCTTGCCTAGTTCTTCAGCTGATGCTGTTACTAAAATATTTAATTATGAAAATAAAGTAACACCCGAATTTAAAATACTCCAGCCATTATGACACTTTTATTTACATAATATGTGACGTCACAACGGTAAGAATCACGTTTTGCAAATTTCGAATTTTGTAAAATAAAACCTTTTTATTTCTTCGAAAAAAAAAAACGTAGGAAATGTCCAGATGTGCCAGTGCCAGATTTATGGAATTATTTGTTTCTGTAGTTGGATTTTGAAGGAGTTTACGCTAAAGATTATTTTTTCTTTTGTAAAATGTTTGTTCTGTTAAGAAAAATGTTAATTTTCGGCAGTTATCAAAAATTCTTAACAAATAGTTCGTTAGATTTGTATAGCACTTCTGCACGTAAGCAAACATACCTATGTTTCAAACTTTTCAAAATAGAGTCCTTATACAACTGTTGTGTTCAATCAACTCCACACGAGACTATAATAACCATTCATTGCGTAAAACTGTCAATAACATTTTGCACGATTGCTGTTCAATTCCACCAATAGCTTGACGAATGTCTTGATTCAGGTCAATAATCGTTTGCGCATTTTTAGAATAAAATTTGTCCTTGAGGAAGCCCCGCAAGAAAAAAATCGATGGAGGTTAGATCGCATGATCTTGCAGGCCACTCAATACCACTGTTTCGAAAAATGACGCGGCGAGAAGAACGTGTCTGTAATAAATCTAAATTTCCCTCGCGGTGTGACACGTGACCCCATCTTGTTAAATTATCATATTGAGATTGAGATTTACAGGACTCTGCCTGAAGAAATAAGGAGTTCCGGGATGCTGTTGACTCGGAATAGTTTAACAGGACTTTGCCTTGTTATTACTTATTTCTGACACTGACGGCCAGAAGAAGTATTGAGATAAGAGGGTGCTGTGGCCCGAATGGCACTGGGCTGAGTTCTTTGAGCTCTGATGGGTGGGTAATATTGTATTATCTCTGCTGATTTTCATTGAAAATTTGTTTACAAAAGAATTTATTTGGTAGTAGGTGAAGAAAAATTTTGTAGAAGCAACCAGGATCTACAATAATTGAATTTAACCCTGTGCCCTTAAATAGCAGCAAACCTGTCTATGATGTGTAACGCTATTATTGTGTTCTGTGTCTCGACTTTTAATTTACCATATATCGAGGACCAATGACCGTCGATGGTCCAGCTATCGATAGTTACAACTATCGATAGTTTCGTATCATTATAAGATGGATTTAAAAGGGTCATTTTATTTCCTAATAATATGGTAGTATAATCTCACATTTTTTTATATGAACTAGATATTTTAACAATGTAAGAATTTATGATTTACACTTCTTTACATAGGTTATAAGTTTTTACAATATAACAGTATATGGTTGACACATTTCTTTCTAAAATTTAACATTGTTAGCTAGAGAATTGATGATGACTATAAGGCAGTTAATGCACGTTTGAGAAAAACGAATACATCTTCAAGAGATTTAGAATTTAACGTATTTTTAATAGCGCATAACAAAGAAAATCAAACCAAAAATAAATCACCCTACAATTAATAAAAAAGAACCTAACTGGCAAAATTCAAATTCGATTTAAAGCAGCAAATTATTCAAGATTAAGGGCATTAGTCAGGATTAAAAGCATTAGAGAATAAATTCTACTGAACAGAGTTAAAAATATACTTCGAGATGAAAAATAGGATTATGGTAATCTTGGATAAACTATTATAGTTTGATAAATGAGCTGCAGCTATTAGAAAACTGTTGGATTTATTAAAAATGTCACTTGCTGTAGAAGAGGCAAGTAATTAAAGTTATGCAGTTTTCTCTTAAATATCTGACTTTTCCCTTATTTTTTTATAATTTTTTTATACCGTTTTCTGTTAACAATTAGGTAATAGGTTTTGTTATGTTGTGTTGTTCCTGCAGATATTTCTTTATGATTTGTTTCAAAAAGATTTTGTTGGGTAGTTGATTAAGAAAGTTTTCCTAGAAGCATCTAGGATCTACAACTGAACCCTGTGCTCTCAAACAGCAGTATACCTGTCAATTTATGACGTGTGACGTGATAATTAATTATTGTGTCCTTTATCTCGAATTTTAATATATATGGAGGACTGTCGATGGCCCATCTATCGATAGTTACAAATATCGATAGTTTTGTATCACTATTAGATGGATTTAAAGGGTCATTTTGGCAGCTTTATGAAAACCGGGATTACGTAAATTAAATCACGAAATAAATTATCACCCCACAGTTTACAAAAAGGGCTTTTAAGGGTCTCATAGGACTTAAATTGAATTTAAACTTTTTACAACCTATTTACATAAAACGCCGTAAACACGTGCCTCTAAAAACGTTTAATAACGATTCGTGGAGTTTCATTTTATTATGTTATAAAGTAAGTTAATGATCAGCTAATTTAATTAAATATTTTTAGTGGTATTATTATGATGAGTTGTGGTAAGTTCAAATAATAAATAATTTAGTCATTAAATCGTTCATATAAAGTGTCTCAGTTTTCATGAACACAGTCTTGTAATTCGGTTATTAGGAAAAATGAAGAAGTTGTTAAAGAAGGCGACATAAAAAAATTTATCCGTGGCGTGTTATTTTAAAATAAAAAAGGCAGATTCTTTGCAAAACAACATATTAGAACTCATTCTAAATCAAAAACATATTATATTTAAATTTAGCAAATTACTAAAACATTTAAAAAATTGAGTATAGGTACAGGGTTTTCGATTATATTTAAACCAATATCTAACTTTTTTATTTGAAAAGATAGTAAAATGTTTAAATTATAAAAATTGTGGATTTATACAAGAATCATCACGAAACGTCACTAGAAAAACAATGTAACATTAAATAAGCGAGTTTTGAAATAATCTTAAGTTCTTTCAGAGGGCTCTCCAATCTCTCCATATTATTTTTTTGCTTTTTTTTTTAATTCTACTCGAAAACTATTTTATATTGTTATCTACGCCGATTTTGACTGTGTTCCTATGATTTTAAAAAATAAAACGGAACTTAACAGCCAGATTCTCCAACTCTAGTCCAGTCTAATTTGAAAACCAACGTTCAGATTCACTAAGAAAGTTTAAGATTTAGTACTGGTTTAAATTAAGATCTTATAGTTGACCAGTTAGGTTTTGACAGGTTTTTGTCGTGTCATTGTTAATAAGTCGTCATTAAAAACTTATGAAGTATTCTGATATTTCAGCGATTTGCTGGGTTTCCAAATGATTTTCATCTTGGAACGAGTTGCTGTAATCAAATTAGTTCTATTATTGTCGAAAGTACGTACTAAAATTGCCCTTTTCTTAATAAATTTGCGAAAAAGCTCAGAAATAAATTCATAGTATCAAACATGTCTTATTCTTACACTTGTCAGTTTAAAACTTTTGGTTGTCAAATTAGACCGGACTAGCGTTGGAGAATCTGGCTGCAAAAGTTTTAAATTGACGTGTGTAAGAATAAGACATTTAAGTTTGATACTAGGTATGAATTTATTTCTGAGCTTTTTCGCAAATTTATAAAGAGAAGGGCAATTTTAGTACGTACTTTCGACAATAATAGAACTAGTCTGATTACAGCAACTCGTTCCAAGATGAAAATCATTTGGAAACCCAGCAAATCGCTGAAATATCAGAATACTTCATAAGTTTTTAATGACGACTTATTAACAATGACACGACAAAAACTTGTCAAAACATAACTGGTCAACTATGAGATCTTAATTTAAACCAGTAATAAATCTTAAACTTTCTTAGTGAATCTGAACGTTAGTAATTTTCCATAACCCTCGCATATAAGTTAATGCAAGTCGCATTGGGTTTCTATAAAAACATTGACAATCTTAAGGAAAGTCACAGGTGTTTTAACCAGGTGTTTCCGTAGAAACCCTATATGACTTGCATTTTGCTACTTTTTCGTGAAATGTATGATGCTGCAAATAGAGTTTTTATAGCCTCTTCGTCTCGGAGATACAGGGCGATTTTGAAAATGTGTCATTTTCCAGCACACGTTTTATCTCGGTTTTCTTTTAATCTATCGGTAAGGTAAAAACTGATAATTACGTAGTTTTTTTGCGTAGAATCCAATCGCGTAGCCATTTTTTTTCTAGGAGGAACGAATTTGAAGATAAAAACCAAAGTTGCATTATTTTAAATGGGGCACCCTGTATATTTTGTTTTCATTAGGTTGATTTCTCATAAGCTTTTCAAAAATTGGTTTATATCTTTTGGAATAACTTCCGAATTTTACAATTAAAAGCAAAGGTTATAATATTTCATATTAGGCAGTGGTATAATGATTTGAAACAAATGAATATAATAGTATCCTTTCATGGTTGCTAGTCAGACCGCTTGTCAAAATTTGTAAAGATTATTTTAAAAAATTATTGTTCTAAAAACCCCCACTTATAATCTATTAGGTACTGTGTTTTTCGTTTAAAAAAGTGGGGGAAATGAAAGTTTATCAGAACTTTGAAAAGTATATGTATAATCGAATGAAAATTTGCATGATGCCGCCGAACTATATTTTAACAGGTAGTACGATTTTATATCCATTATAAATTTATCATTGGCTTTTCTTCTACATTTATTTTAGATATCCAGACAGAAGGCAAGCTTTCCCCGATATACATTCTAGAATTGAAAAACAACAGTTAATTATGGTGCGTTTATGCAGCTAAGACCAAAATCCTATAATAAGAAAAATCGAGAAATCGACGAGGTTAACGTTTCAGACTGTGTAGAAGCAACTTCTTCCACTTCGTATAGGGCTATTGAGAAAGAAGTTGGAGTGAACAAGGCTCGAGCTCAAACTATGTTACACAAATATAAATTTAGAGCATATAAAGTCAAAATCGTTTACCATTTACATCCTGGGGATGCTGAACGTCATCTAATTTTTTGCGACGATTGTTTTTTGCAGCAAACTCAGGCAAATGTGAACTTTGAAAGATTAGTGATACGGTGTGATGAGACGTATTTCACAAGCTCTGGTATTTTCAATAGACACAATACCAGACATTGGTATCAATTGAACCACCATAAATTTACTTTGAGTGAGAGCAGCAAGGACGATTCGGTTTCAGGGTTGCTTGTTTTATTTTGGGAAGGCAACTAACTCATAGAATTTATAAGGGAAGCCTTTCAGCATAATCGTTACCTGGGTATATTGCAAGATGTTGTACCTGAATTGCTAGATGGTCTTCCCTTTGCTTATTTAAAAAATATATATTCCCAACAGGAGGGGGCGCCTACACATAATGCCGGAATAATACGCCTTTTTTTAAAAAATAATTTTCCTGAAAAATGGATAGGAATCAACGAACTTGTAAGGTTGCCACCACGATCACCCGATCTTTCCGGCCTTGACTTTTTTTATGGGGTTACTTACAAAATAAAGTTTACAAATCTCGACATCGCACTATAGAAGAACGGCGTGAAGCCACTACACTCGAATTTCAAAATTTGTAGGGATGCTCTAGCATACTTTTAAATGCCATTCGATGAATAAGTAAAATATGTGAGTTTTGTGTTAGAGAAAACGATATCAATTTTGAGCAACTTTTGTGATTTATAAAATATAAACACAGCTTTTTTACATTTACCTTTTAAATTTACCAAAAAATATTTGTTTCCTGTTTTATCTAAATATGTTTGGAACACTGAATTTTTTTATTCAAAGTTTGATTCAGTTACTGGGGTTTAAAATTTTAAAAATGAACTTCAATATTAATTAGATGTCTCTATTCATTTGTTTCAAATCATTATATCACGGCCTACTATGAAATATACTTTTTTTTAATTATAAAATTGAGAAGTTATCCCCTACGATATATACCAACAATTACATATTTTTGAAAAGCTTATGAAAAAAGCAATCCAATGAAAACAAAATATACGTTTAATCACTACATTAAAACTACATAATAATCAGTTTTTATCTTGCCGATAAGTTAAATGGCCACTGAGATACGAGAGGTGCTTGAAAATGACACATTTTCAAAATTTGCCTGTATCTTCGAAACGAAGGAGGCTACGAAAGTTCTGTTTGAAGCATCATATGTTTTATGAAAAAGTAGCACAGTTTTGCAAAAAGTGCAGCTCTCTATCTGTAAAGATAACCGAGATACCCTGCAAAAGTGTCGAAAATTGGACACCCCCTACTCTAGAATAAGTTCTGTAAATTTGGTTTGGTATTGACGCAATGTATTATGAGTTTTTTTAGTATGTTATAGTCTTGCTTGTTTGGACTCAAACCCTGTATATTTCTTTGTTGGGTTCTTGTAATGTAACAAGATAGTAGCTCAGAATAAGTAGAGGCGGAGTAAGAACTGTATACACTCTCGTGGCTGTGGACATTTTGCGTAGCTTAAGATACTCCGGAAAGTGACGTGTAGGAGTTGTAAATCAATGAATAAATATAATATACAGTGTGTGTATAAAGTCTGGAAACGGCTTAATAACATCACAATTTATTGGCCGATTTAAACCAAATTTGGTACGGTTGTGTAAGAGGATCTAACGCACCGAACGACGATATTGGCGTTGTTGCCAGCTTTTCAATTTGTCTGGAATTCGAACGAATTTTATATTTTTAAATATAACAACCTGTATATTTTTTCATTTATAGTTTTTATTTTAAATTAATTACACTTTTGGTATAACATACTTTGTTCCTAATAGCAGTAGTTTTCGAAATAACGAGTGCAATTTATATTTTTTATATTAGATGTTCAAACTGTTTTCCCTATACAGCTTGACAGTGTGCTAATTGAAAATAAAACTTTCCAATTGTGTTGTGAATTATTTCTGGCGTTATTAATTCAAATTCGTCCAAAATTCGACGTTGCAAATCGGCCAAATCTTGAGGTTTTGTGGTATAAACTCTGTTCGTCAAGTGTCCCCATAAAAAGGAGTCGTTAGGCGACAAATCAGGGGACCTAGGTGGCCACTCGATTGTACCCCCTCTACCGATCCATCTATTCGGAAAAGTGTTGTTCAAAAATTCGCGCCCGTTTCGACCAAATTGGGGAGGAGCTCCGTCCTATTGGAAGAATGTACTTGCATAATTTGGACCCATCACATTTCGTATAGTAGGCACTATCTGCGTTTCCAATAGCTCAAGACAATTTTGCATGTAAAAATGACAGCTTTTATGACTTTACATCAAAACTGAACTGGTGTTTTATTTATTAATAAATAAAACACAATTTGTTGGTATTTTCAAAACACGTCGTTACTTCGAAAACTACTGATATTAGGAACAAAGTATGTTATACAAAAAGTGTAACAAATTTAAAATAAAAACTATAAATGAAAAAATATGCAGGGTGTTATATTTAAAAACATAAAATTCGTTCGAATTCCAGAGAAACTGAAAAGCTGGCAACAACGCCAATATCGTCATTCGGTGCGTTATATCCTCTTACACAACCGTACCAAATTTGGTTTAAATCGGCCAATAAATTGTGATGTTATTGGCTGGAATTGTTTCTCTTAAGGACAAATTAGCGACGGTTTCATGTAGTGGTAATTATGATGGACAGGAAGTGTTCCATGTGATTGGCTAAGCTGCCAAAACAAAATTATAAGAGAGAAAAAAGGCATTAAAGCTCTCTTGCAGCTGGGCCTTTAAGTGAGAAGGGTCGTCGTAGGTGTTGGATAGTTGCCACACCCTGACATCTTGGACGTATGGATAATTTCGCCAATCATTAGATAAATTTGTAAAGCTGGTAATTAATTAACTCCATAAGTAAGATTTACAAGTTACTACAAAAGTAATTAGTATATTCGGTAAGAGAGTTTTGTATTATAGACTGAGTGAGAGTGTAAAAAGTTCTTTTGTAACTGTAAGCCAATTTATTTCGGAGAGTCTGCAGGATAATATAGTTTCCTAGTACACTATCTGTTCTTTAGGAGTTCCAGGTAATCGATAAGATTACAGCGTTTTTAGAATTTGTATATGATTAATATTATTATTTTAGGGTATTTGTTGTACCAGGCTCCTAGAGTCTCCTAGTACACTGTCTGTACTTTAGGAGTTAGTGGTAATCAGTAAAATTACAGTGCTTTTACGATCACAGTAAATCAGTGTCCGCAGGACAATATAGTTTCCTGGTATATAAAAGTACTGCCCGATAGTCAAGCCAGTCTGCTAGATGACAGGTTTACTTATTTAGGGTATTTATTATGCCAGTATATAGTTTCCTAGTACACTGTCTATACTTTAAGAATTTTATGTAATCTATAAGGTTACAGGGTTTTTAAAATTTGTATATAAAACATATTCTAGGGTATTTATTATACCAGTATATAGTTTCCTAGTACACCAACACCAACACACAACACACAAACAACACCCTATTTGTGAATTTCACTCATGAAGAATTACAGGAAGCATGCGACAAGCTTAAAGTCAAAAAGCTCCGGGACTTGGAAATATATCTACCGAAATAATAAAGTACATAGTGTCACACTGCTCTGAGTATGTTCTTATGGTATATAATACACTAGCACAAGGAGCAAACTTCCCATCAAGCTGGAAGAAGTCGAAACTTGTATTGCTCCGGAAGGGAGAGAAACCGCTCGAAAACCCAGGATCGTACAGACCTATCTGCCTACTGGACATCGAGGGAAAACTATACGAACAACTTATCCTTAGAAGACGGAGTTGGAGGCTTAGCAGAAAGACTAAAGTTTTATCAGGAAAAAACAAACAGTTGATGCTATCAATGAAGTGCTGATGATCGCTGAAAAAGCCGCAGCATACTCGAGTAGCTATCGAAGATTATGCGCGGTCATAACCCTCGATGTGAAGAACGCCTTCAACAGCGCTTCATGGCAAAAGATCTTGGAAGAACTTCGAAAAAGGAATATGCATGTTATTAAGAGAGAAAGTGAGTTGATCCTTGAAGCAGAAGGATCAGAGAAACGTCGAGCTATAAATAGCGGAGTACGACAGGGATCACTCCGGGATCAGTACTAGGACCGACGGTACGGAACGTGCTCTATGACGATCTCTTTAAGATAGAGCTTCCAGCGGAGGCAACGCTTATAGGGTTTGCAGACGACATAGCTTTAGTAGTGGTTGCAGAAGGAGAAGAAATACTAATGGCGAATTCAAACACTGCTGTACTGAGAATAGGCAAATAGATGGAAACAAGACAGTTGAAACTGGCGGCGGAGAAACCCGAGGCGGTGCTCCTCACCACAAAAAGGAAAATAGCCCTAATACATTTCAACGTGAAAGACATGATAATAACTCCAACTAAGGCCACAAAATACCTAGGAGTCTGGCTGGATACACAGATGACTTTTTCTGAACATGTGGAGAAAACTACAGTTAAAGTGGAGAAGACAATAACGGCCTTGTCTAAACTCATGCCAAACATCAGCGGGCCTAAAGTTTCAAAAAGAAAAACACTGTCTCGAGTGGTTCATTTGCAGCTGATATGCAACACCAGTCTGGCACACTGTCACCGAAACCAAGAAACTGACAGAGGGGCTCCAAATAATCGAAAGAAAGAGGACAATTAGAGTATCCAGTGCATACACAACAATATCCGCTGACGGAGTAGGAGTTATAGCAGGCATTCCACCAACTGCCTTGCTCATAAAAGAAAGACTGGAGAGATACCGCGGAAGGCAAAGGCAAACCATACAAATAATTATCAAGAAAAATGGGACACTAGCAGAGAAGGAAGACGGACATGGAATCTTATACCAGACATACGCACTTTACGGCAAAGTTGGTTATTTCCTCACGCAAGTCCTATGGGGACATGGCTGTTTCCGCCAGTATCTCTTTAACCGAAACAGAGAAAATTCGGAACAGTCCAACTATTGTCCGACGATGCCGAACATACCTTATTCCTATGCCCTAGATGGGAGGAAAGTAGACAATTATACACACACGAGCGATGGGAACAGTTTTTAACTCGAGAATCATGATGGAAAGTCTAGTACATTCGGAACAAACATGGAAGACAGCATATAAAACAATAAGAAATATAATTGAGACGAAAGAAGGAGAAGACCGCTGAGGCAAAATCTTGTGGACAGAAGAGTAATGCCGGAAGGCGGTTTCCAGGGGAAGTTTTTAGTCGATATGCGGGTTCCTAGAGGGACCGAATCCACCACAGGCCGGCCGCCAGACCACCAGACCGGTACCGCCTTTTAGAAAAATTTTATCCCTCTACAAAAGAAGTTTCCTAGTACACTGTCTGTACCTAAGGAGCTTTAGGTAATCGATAATCGTGATTTGTAATTTGTATATGACACATATTTTAGAGTACAATTTTATATCGGTAGTATGTCCTAGTACACTGTCTGTACTTTAGGAGTTATAGTAATCGTTACGGTTACAAAGTGCTATCATAGTGGAGAGTGGAGAATGGTTTCCAAAACCTGAGGTTTACGTGTTAGCGGAAATTTCTAAACTATTTAGTCAGAAATATAGAGAGACAAAGACAAGGGCAGCTAGTGGGTTCGTCCTCTATTGGACAGTGAGTGTGCGGACTAGTAAGTGGTCGACACAGTATATGGTGAGTCTTTGGTTTATTCGAATTTTTTATAATAAAATGTGTGTAAGTAGATAATTTAGTGTTTGATTTCTAATGTGAGGAAGGGAAGAAGGAAACGGTTTGAGAGTGAACTAATGTCAGTACTTTGATCTACTTTCTCAAATATTCAACTGTCTCGCGTCGTTTTAACAACTTTTAACAGATCAAGGTTGTCTGCATTTCCTTCGATACTACCGACACTGCGTGGAGAATAAAACCAGGACTAACATGCGAAAAGAAATAACCCCCCCCCCCCCTGAATGATCGTGTCAAATGTGGCTAATTTAGAGCTCTCGTGCCCAGGTCTGAACACCTAGATGTAAAAAGAAAATCCTTGGGATAAATTAGGTTACAAAATTCTACAGAAGTATTGGAAAAATTGGTTTTAAGCGATACAACAAGAAGTAGAAAAAAAGTTAATATAGCCCTACTTTTTACCTGCTTTCTGTTTTAGTCCTGTTTGTTAAATTTTAGGATATTTCTATTTAAGTTTTCTGAAGTGGAGTTATACTCAACAAGAGAGAAAATATTTGTTATTTGTTTATTTTTAATATAATTTTGTAGATTACAATCGACCAAAAGTTGTTGGAGTCAAATTTATCTTCAGTCCTAATTTATTCAAACGCCAATTTTTATAGCACGAAAACCTCTTTCCAATTAATGCAACTAAATTTAAATCTCTTTCGGTGCAGGAATTGAGAATCCCGATAATGTGATTTTTTTATTTTCTGACAGCTCACCAAGGCCGACGCCTAAGTACTATGTACCGTGGGAGTACTTAGGAAATTCGACTCACACATCTAGAACTGGAAACATCCGTAGGGATTTTACCAGCCCTTTAAAATGACGTTTGGTGTGGTACCACCCCGGCCGAGGAAGAATTCCTCTACCACCTTCCAACAATTAACAACCACAGAACATTCATGGTCGAAGCGGGATTCGAACCCGCGATCTCTCGGTTTGCAAAGCTAGCGCCGTACCAACTTGGCCACCGGAGACAATAACAGGACACAAATGTGCTAATAAATAGATTGACTGGCACCTGAGCAAATCTATCGGATCAACTAGAAGATCTGAATTTAAACCAGTACTAAGTCTTAAAAGTATTTATGGGATCACGAGGCAAATACAAATAAAACAACTTTTTCGCAACACGACTGCGATGGGAAATGGCGCCTTAAGAGAAAATATAATTAAAATGGTTTTGTTAGCGAGCTCTTGGCGGTTTGTGTAAGTAAGCCAGAAATATTTTATCGGCTTTTATTGAAACTGAATAATTACGGAGGGGTCCGAACTTTTGGGCTTTGTTGTCTTTATTTTAAAACAAATTTAAACTTTGTTCTACTCCTTTCTTTATTGGCCGATTACTTTCCTGATATAATGCAGGAAAATCAAGTACAAAATCGCTTGAGGTGCAGTTTACAAGAGATTACTTGCATTTTTTAGTAGATTTTTACTTATTGTATTCTATTTTTTAATACCAGCTCAAACAACAATGGAAATTATTTTATACCTATTTAATTTTTATTTCATCTTAAACTATGCAATTGCAATGAGATCCTGTAATTTTGTTATAAACTTTTATATTGTTTAAATTTTTTATGTAGATTCTGCCGTCATACAACATACTAGGGACTTCTATCCAACTCTACCATCCTGTTGATTTTCTAAATTCAACCTATCAACTTCTATGATGGTGCAACCTAGATCTTTAAAATTCTTTAGTATATTTAGCGTTTCTTCCTATACTTTTACTTCTGCTTTTTTTCTTCAATTAACTCCATGTACTCAGTTACCTTTTTATTGATTTTTAGACCACTATCTTCTACAACTTTCCACTTTCTTTGCAACGTCTCTGCTGATAATGTGTATGTTGCAATACCAACCCATACACCCAGTGCTGGAAATATCCATAAGGATTTCACCACCCTTTAAGACGGTATGTGGGGTGGTACCCCCTTGGTGGAGGAGGAATTCCTCTACTACCACCTTTCTTCATTCAGCATGCGCACACCATACACAAGCTTTACTCATACTGTCAATTACAAATACCCAGACCTGTACCTGTTTTATTTTTTTATGGTACAGCACCGAAATCGAACTAAGTGCGGCGTGGTCGAGTGAGCCCGCTTCGCATTTTTGCGGCGCTACCCACCAAGTCAACCGCTGGTATGACATCCATAATAAAATTGAATATATAAAGTATAAACTTGAATTGAATTCACAGCCAACCATTCACTGGAAATTGTGGTGTTAATCCTAAGCTATTTCTCACCCGTGGCCTAGGACCTCTATATATGTTTTTGATGATTCTTACACAATTCTTCCGAAGTCTTTCCTTCCTTTTACACCTCCATACTTCCAGTCGTCCTCTAGGATACTGAAAAATATTTGAAAGTATTTTTATTTCTCCTCACACTTTTACATTTTTTAAAACAAAAATACAATCTGTTGTAATATCAAGCATAAATCCAAACTGTCCTTCTCCTGTTTATGTATTTTTTGTGTCTCTGTTTTATAATCTTTTTTCAAATCTTCATTTTGTGTGACATCAGCTTGCCACAGTGTTCAACGTCCTTACCTGGCTGACTCGTTGTTTCTTCCATTCCAAATTATGGCATCAAATCCTACTCTATATCTATTTCTTCTAGCTTTAATTTATACCCTATCTCAAGTTATGTTATCATCAAATCCCGTCACTATGCCTGTCTTTCCTTTTTCAAGCACTGTCTACCCCTTCTCGACTTACTGTTGACGTTGTGGCAAGATTTGAGATTCCATACCCGAAGATTCGCCTTAATTCCTTTCCATTCGTTCGTTTTCCCATTTTTTACGAGTTTTCTTGCCCTAATAACAAAATAGTTTTTTAAGTTTCACCTTAATTCTTCTTCCTAAGAATAATAATAAGCATTGTAAAACTGTACCCAGAAAAGTAAGGATTTAATAATATAGTAGTATATGACTCACCTTGTTTTCATATACAATGTATTTTATACAATGTAGGAGTGTATGATTTACACTTCATTGCATAGGTTATAAGTTTTTACAATATAATAGTATATGATTTACAGTTATTTATATAGGTTATAGTTTTTTACAATATAATAGTATATGATTGACACATTCTTTCCTAAAATTTAACCTTGTTAGATAGAGGAATGATGATGACTGCAAGGCAGTAATGCACATTTGAGCGAAAAGAATACAGTTTCAAAAGATTTCAAATCTATTTTGAACAGCGCATATAAAAACAAAATCATACCCAAAATAAAAAAAAACACACTGGCAAAATTCAACTTCGATTTAAAGCAGCAGTATTATTCAAGATTAAGGGCATTAGTCAGGATTAAAAAGCATTAGAGAATAGAGGCTTCTGAACTGAGTTAAAAATATACTTCGAGATGAAAAATAGGATTATGGTAATTTGGGTAAACTATTATAGTTTGATAAATGAGCTGCAGTTATTTCTAAACTATTGGGTTTATTAAAAATGTCATCTGCTATAGAAAGTTGCGATTTGAGTTCCGCACATGAGTCCAACTGACATTTCTTGTTGTATAACGCTTACAAAAGTTTTATTTCCGCCCTTATAAACACTGTTTATTCAGTTTTAGCACAGGCCAATACTTGATACACTCTATGACTGTTTTGCTAGCTTTGTTAGCATCATCAGGAGTCCTGATCACCTAGTGTTTCTAAGTTTTGGTCTATTGTAAACCTCATTAGTATTTCGCAATCCTAAAATTGTACCCTTATCTATTGAAGACATTACCGTTCAAGTTCACTAAGGAGGCTTAGGATTTAGCACTGGCTTAAATTAAGATCTTCTAGTTGACCAGTTTTTCAGGTTTTTATCCAGTCATTGTTAAAGTCGTCATTAAAACTTATGAATTATTATGTTATTTCAGCGATTTGCTTTGCTTCCAAATGATTTTCATCTTGGAATGGGTTGCTGTAACGAATTTAGTTCTATTATTGTCGAAAATACGCACTAAAATTGTCCTTTTCTTTATAAATGTGCGAAAAAACTCAGAAACAAATTCATAGTATAAAACTTAGTTGCCTTATTCTTACACTTGTCAGTTAGAAACTTTTGGTTGTCAAATTAGACCGGACTAGCGTTGGAAAATCTGGCCCTCAATGTCAACAAAGGTGCAAACTTAACAAGAGCTTGACGGCAGCGCGGATACAATAATTTAAATGCGGTGTTGCCATTTTCCCGGTGAATGCGTTTTTGGCTTTTCGTCCGGGCGCGTGTTTTCTTTCTTGATAACGGATGTTTTGTTTTGTTGGTTGGGAAGAGTGTTGTGTTGACTATTTTGAAATTATTCTCGAAATTTGTGTTTTGAGTTTGTTGTCTGTGCTTTTACTTTGTAGTAGACTAGTGGATACTACTGAGTAGTGAATAGATAATTGTCTATTTTTTGTGATGTTTATAGACATTTGTCAAATGTTTAAAAGTTTTTTAGTTTACCTTTTACATTTCCAAAACATCGTGAATCAATATTTAGCTTGTCTTAACTAGTGAGTTCTAGCATCGTTATTAGCTTACTTAAAAGTCGGCCAAGTGCAAGCTATACGTGCAAAATAAGTGTCCCGTGCCATCAGCCCCCCATCAATCTGAGCAAACCTCGGCCGCCCAATCTTCGCCCATCTGCTGCGCTACCCGCCGTCGACGGCACCAATGCCGTATTACATCGCGTATGCGCGGAGCTGAGTGGGGAGCGTTTCGACTGAGCCAAATTAAAAATTTTGAAAAAGGTGTAAGGACTAAAGTTGTTCTTTACATCGTGAGAAATATTTTTTGTCGAGAAACCAATGGTTTAGTATTTATAAGGAAACGAACAATTCAATTGTTAATAACAAATTATGATCGCGCTACAATTTCTCAATCTTAATAATTTTGTCTCAATCTGCACCTAATTTTCAATGTTTATTTTTTTTTAGATTTTTATGAGCGATCCTTTTGGTGATAAGGGAGGGGGCAGCAATTTGTAAGTGTTTTTCTCGAAAAATGTTTAAGAGAGTGCATAAAAAATACATCATATATATTGTTGAATTTGTGGTTGAATAAGCTTTTATGTGACACCCTACACAATGGCGTTGAAATTTTTTTCCATCTCCCAATTTACCTCCTGAAATTAACTCCCAGAATCAAAATTAAACTTTTTATACTTCACGTCTATAATTGGGCCACCACTCTATCTGTGCTAAATTTTAAATTTTACGTCGAATAGTTTCCTCCCGCCTCCCGTGACAGACGGACGGACGGATACAGAAGGGATTCCATAAGTGCTTCGTTTTGCTGATTTTGCAGAGAGTCCTGATTAATCTGACTATGTTTATTTGATTCCAAACTAAATAGCTATTATTGTAAGTGGATAACCTATTAAAGTAATATGTTGGTGCTAGCTAACATTATGTTCGAAAGCGATGTCAACAAGATTAAACAATTCTTAATTCTGTGGAGCTAGGCTATACATATGAATGAAATGAATAGTGTTGAACTATTTTCGTAACAGGAAGCACGACTGGGTTTTAAAAGAAAATTTTCTGGAGAATTCAAATATTAAATAAAATAGGTTATCATACAAAATAAAAAATTTGGTATTACTTCCAGTTAAACCAGAGGTTGTGATGTCAAAAACTACGGGAAAATTTAGGGTGGTAACTACTTTCTGTATCATCGCGTATTATTAATAACACTGCTTGATACGATATTTGTACCCAAAGAACTGGCAGCTTGAACACTTTGCTAACACTAATAGAAGGTAGGAGATAAGCACCAAATATGTCTATCACATTTCTTGTGAGGTACACGTCGATAAAATTTGCAACCTACCTTCACTTGGCACTCAGTTTTAGAAGTGGCTTAGTTGACGTTATCTGTCATCTATCTAGGGAATTTCCCCAGGTTAAGGAATTTTGAGGAGACTTGGCACCACCGCACTGGGGTGTATCGGGGATGATCCCCCAAATACGAAGTCTCAACCCTCAATTCTTTTAAATAACGGAGATACCCCTGTCTGGATCACCGCCGCTATGGTCATAAAAAGAAACTCAAAGAAACTTGAAGGCAGTTTTATTCATAATGGCAATCAATATCCGTCAATACCGCATGTTTATACTCTTATGTTAAAAGAAACTATGAAAATATGCACTTCATACTGAATGTTATAAAAGTCAAAGACTTTCAGTAGAAATTGTGATGATCTGAAAGTAGTAGCCATGTTACTTGGATTGCAGGGTGGATTCACTAAGTAGGTACTGCTGTTTTCTCTGTATGTGGGATAGTAAAGCTACTGACAACCACTACTTGATAAAACATTGGCCAAAAAGGACAGAATTTGTGTGCGGCAAAACAAATGTGAATAACGTACCTTTAATTGATCCACAAAATGTCATTCTACCTCAACTGAATATTGAACTCGATTTGATGAAGAATTTTGTGAGGGAAATGGATAAGAACGGTGAAGGTTTTTGTATCTCGAGTATATTTTCACAAAATTAAGGGAAGCAACATTAAAAGATGGTATATTTATCGGGCCACAAATATGTCAGTTCATGACAGACCCAAATTTCGACCGAAAGCTAAATAACAAAGAGTTAGAAGCCTGGATTTCACTGAGCTGTTATCAATGATGCTTTAGAGAACCACAGAGCCGAAAATTTTAGTCAACAATTTGTTAGATGCTTAGAAAGAGATGGGATGCAGAGTGCCGCTCAAGATTCATTGTCTTGATTCGCATTTTGATTTTTTCCTCTCCAACCTTGGAGCCGTGATCGTGAACAGAATTCTTCGTCACATAAAGGAAAAAGTAAAAAAAAATACTTCTTGTCCAAGTTCAGTGATTTTTTTAATTTGAATTGTAATTCACCTATTTAAAACAATAATTTTAGTTACTGGATAATTATTATTTGCGTTTAAAAATTGGAAAAAGTTGACATCGATATATTTAAACTAGTTTTATCGTCTTTTTGCTGTACACTGTACCTAAAAAATGGGACGTGATAAAAAACCAAACCTTACCAAACCGTATTCTTAATAAGAGAGCAAGTGCATAAAATAAACAGAATAATTTGAGGAGGGTACTCGATGTTTCTTTCAATGTATAACGCAGTGTTAATCATCCCTAGAATTTTCAAAATTTTCCTTGTTCGCTATGTTGAACTAATTTCTTTAAGTACAGAGAATAATGTTATGTATAAGATAGGTATAAAAAGAACCAGAGACTCATTATTTTACCATTAACGGTTAACGTCAATAAGACCCTAAACTTAAAACAATATTTGTTGGCAAGACATACCAATAACGCTTTTAGTGTTCCCTGTTTATCTTTTACAAATCGTTAGAGTGTATTGAACTGGAAAGAAATATCGATTTTTAATTAATCACTCTATCTTGGTGTGGAAGCGGTTCGTATCCATCTCTAAGAGCAATCGATAAACAAGTATTTAAACTTGGCATTTATGAATTCCATTTCAGTGAATTTTACTACATCGGAATTCGAAATTAAACCTTTTTCGCTGTATATCAAAGCAAGCTTAAAGCAAAACCATCAATAAATTTATATTATTCTATTGGGGTTTAGTGATATAATTTTAACGTATAGGGAGGCGCTATGCCTAATGCGACAAAACATAAATTTTGCTGGAAATTTGATTAGATGATGTCTCTTTTAACGTCTCTATCAGAGGCAACTTCCAAAGCAGTTACAAAGGAAAATGGAAATGCGCCAATAAAGAACCTGTACTATTCAAACAAAAATTGTGAAGGAAAATACTAATGATTGATTTTTATGGAATATAAGACCCACAAATTTTTACTTTTTTTGGTTTATTGGAAAGTTTACCTCAAATCGAGCATGTTAAAAAATGGTTAGATAAAGCAATTTTTTGAAAAAAAAAAAAACATTGAAAATCAGTGCGAAAACCCTTGCTACATAATTTAATGATGTTGATGCTTATAAATTTTTTGTATCATGCCATATTTTATGTTATCACAGAATATCAATTTTTTTTAACAAAAACGTTCAGATTCACTAAAAAGGTTTAAGATTTACTAATGGTTTAAATTAAGATCCCTCCCGCCAATTTCGCTGTTCCAACCGCTACGTCCGTGCCCCACAAAATGCCCGACATAAGACTTAAGGCCAAACAAGTTCAAAAAATTCTTGTGTCCCTTTACACCAAAAAGTCCTCCGATCTAGACGGCATATCAGCAATTGTTCTAACAAAATGCGCTCCAGAACTTGCACTCATCCAAGCGCGTCTTTTCTAGATCTCTTATGATAAGGGTACCTTCCCAGATAGCTGGAAGACTGCTCGTGTGCAGCCAGTCCCGAAAAAAAGTTTCAAGTCCCGTTAATCCAATTATAGACCTATCTCTCTTCTCTCTATTGTCAGCAAAGTTATGGAGAAGCGATCAACTTGCAAATTCTAAAATATCTAGAAAAACCCAAAATCATCCATGACAAGCAGTACGAATTTCGTCACAAAAGAGAGCTGATCTCCTTAGCGTTATCACACATAACTGGAACAAATCTCTCGAATTTCATGGCGAATCTCAGATTGTTCCTTTTGATGTTCCCAAGGCCTTTGACCAAGTATGGCATGCCGCACTCCTCAACAAACTACACTCATACGGCATTCCTACCAAACTATGTAGATAGAGCTTCCTCTCTAATCGGCGCATATCTGTCGTGGTTGACTGTCACTAATATAACTTCCATCCTACCTATGCTGGCGGCCCCCAAGGTTCAGTTCTGGCACCAACCCTATTTCTTCTTCACATTAATGACCTGCTCTCTTCAAGTACCAATCCCATCCATAGTTATGCTGACGATAGTAGTCTTCACTCCAATATTCATTTTTCCAGACAATTCTCGAATCAGGAGCTGGATAATAGATGCAGATCTATGCACCATATCCCTTTACCAATATCTTTAATTAACCTAGGACAGGGGTGCCGAGAACATTGTTCAGTTCAACGTCTCCAAAACCCAGTCTTGCTCCCTGTCACGCAAAAAATGTGGCAACGCTTGCCCCATCCACATGAATAGAAAAGCCCTACAGAACAATGAAACGTTCGATCTTGTTGGCGTAAACACATTACTTCAGCAGCTAAAAAGCTTGGTTTTCTCTTTCGAGCCAGAAAATACTTCTCCCCTTCCAACTTATACACTCTCTATGTTTCCCTAATAAGACTCAACTTAGATATATATGATGCTCCCACATCTGGGGAGTGGCATCACCTTCGACACTTAAAATCCTTAATTCTATCCAAAATAGAGTAATTCGATTCATCAATGATCCAGTCCTCATAAGAAAACTCCCTTCCATCGCTCATCGCTGGGGGGGATCCCTTTTCTACCGGTACTTCCACGGATTTCGCTCGGAAGAACTAGCCGTTATTATTTCCCCCTTGACTGCTCATAACAGAACAAGAGGCACGTTACGTATTCATTCCTTTACTGACCAGCTGCAAATGCCTAAAGCAGACCACTTCTCTCGCACATTCATACCTAGGGTCTCCAGATTGTAGAACAAATTGCCTGCAGATGTTTTTCCTTCCCATCTCAACCACCAATTTTCAAATCGCGTGTCAATAGACTACATTTCCCTTCTCTTCAGATGCCCACGGTACCTTAGTACTTAGACTTGAAGTCTACGTGTGATGTCTTAGGTCTTAGATATTATAGTTGATCAGATATGTTTTGACAGGTTTTTATCCTGTCACTGTTAATAAGTCGTTAATAAAAACGTATGAGTTATTTTAATACTTCAGCAATATGCGTGATGCTAATATGAATTTAGTTCTATGGTTGTGGAAAGTACGTACTACAATGCACCTTTTCTGTATAGAGTTTGTCACGAAAAATCTCAGAAGCAAATTCATTGTATAAAACTTAGTTGTCTTATTCTTCCACTTGTCAGCTTAAGGTTTTTGGTTATCAAATTAGATCAGTTTAGCCTTGAAACTTCAGGCCGAAAAAATTTAATGGTACGACGATCAAGAAAGTTCGCGAAATTTACAAATAATAGAACGAAATGAGCCCATAAAGCGTTTACACATGTCACAATGTCACAATTCCCCCAATTAAATTGCTTTGAGAATCCCACCATAAGTTTTATTAAAGTGTTGATAAATTAGTGACAGTCATTAACTTCTCTAACTGAAGCATACCAACAATGCAAAATGTTGTTTGTCACTCCGAAAGTTGGGAGACCAGTATAGATAGATATTTTAGATTATAAAGAATTTAGACAAATTCTCGAAGCCATCGAAATGGGACCGAATCCATCGATATGGGACTTTGACACATTTGGGGGGGTTTACTGAATTATGGTTTGGGAATTTGTTTGCTCAGCACTATATATATATATATATATATATATATATATATATATATATATATATATATATATATATATATATATATATATATATATATATATATATATAGACTGTGAAAGATTCTAGCGAAATTAAAAACTATTGGACACATGAAAAAGTCGAATGACTGTTTCAACACTGGAAGAGATTATGAAGGTAAAGCTTATAATTAATTTAAGTTGTGAGGAATTTCGCTTAGAAATTAAGGACGATATAAATAAACCTGTTAATAAAAGCCAAATCCTCTGTTAAATATGATTAAAAATGGGCAAATAAAAAAAAATACTTGCTTAAGTGTTAGGATTTTTACGTTTAAAGCTAATTTTGAACTAAAATTTTTGTTTAGGTACCTACTCTTTTTCCTCCAAAAATTTCTGGTGGGCCTAGTTGAACAAAATTTTACTCTTGATTTGAACAGCTGCTCTTTGGATTTTCTTTGTTGCAGTATTTTAACTTGCCAGTATTTACGGTTGTTAGGATTTAAATGGCGTGTTCGACAAATCTCCTTGTGATTATTTATGCATGCCCATTTTTTGTTTTTGATGTGTTTCTACCCTAAGGGTAGAAATACAGTAACGGCGATTGCCCGCTTTCAGGTAGTCGGCGCCTATCTGGGCGGGGTCTATAATTTGCCCTGTTTTTAGATTGTCAACATTGTCCTATTAAAAAAAATCCGGTGGTGATATCACGCCTTATACAATGATTATGCTTTTCACTATTTAAAGAAAAAATTTCCACGTATAAGTGAGGCCAAGATAAAAGAAGGGATTTTAATTGAAGCAAAAATTCGAAAACCTTTTAAATACGCTATTTTTGAAACAACTCTTAATAACACTGAAACAAGGGCATGGAAGGCATTCCGTAATATTTGCAAGCTATTTTTTGGTAAATTCAAAATCGGAAAATTATATGTTTTAAGTAGAAGAATTGCTGACATCTTATAAAACCATTGGTTTTAATATGTCGCTAAAACTACATTTTCTACACATCCGTTTAGATTTTCCGGAAAATTTGGGAACAGTGCCAGATGAGCATGGAGAAAGGTTTCACCAAGACACTGCTCAAATGGAAAAAAGCTACAGCGGAAAATGAAGCCCGAATATGTTGGCCGTTTAATACGAAGAACCCCTACCAGTAACTACAAAAGAAAGAAAACAAGACAAACAATACTGTATGTAGTTCTATTTAGCACAATTTTGTAAACATAAGAGAAAAATAAACATCTCTTAAAAAATTATGTTTTCAAAAAAATTCAGTTTAATCATGGATCTATTATAATATGGATACGGGATGATGTAACATTCTTTGAAGCCAAAACAAAACCATTCTAAGCGACACTGTAAACACAATTTGTAAACATTGGCCACATCTGATTTTACCTTATATTTTTGTACAAGAAATACGTTAGAAGCATCACAATATTTACTAAAAGTAATAAAAGCCCTAAAACCCTTTATTTTCTGCGAAATAATAAAAATTTAATTTAAAAAGGTTTTATTATTTATAGGTTATGATATTTCTAAAGGTGTTTATTTAAAGTCGCTCCGAGTCATTTATAAATCTATAAGTCGCACTTTGTCTTTTCTAGTTCATTAGACAAAGACGTACGTGTAACCGAGTGTTCAGACCGAGGTTCAGCCGTTTTCCTAAACAACCAGCACGGACAGCAACACTTCTGGGCTGCGTTCGATATCATCGCCGGGTGACACACCGGTGTGATTTTTCAACCTGAGCTCCAACACTCCGATGCTATTTTATCTCTTTCTACTACCATTCTTGATTCCATTACGTATTTCCTGTGGTATTTCCTTAAAGTTTGTAAACTGTAACCCCAAGAGAAAACAAACAACAAATATAAGGCTTCACGTTCGATAAGGTCACAGTATACGGAACATCGAATCCTTATTATAATAGATCTATGAGTTTAATACTATTTCTTTAAATTTTACAATCTCCCACCTCCCTAAGAATCGGTTGGCGTTACCAAAATCGGAGTTTATATTTAGATTCAGCGACACAAAATACATCAAACAAGCAAACCCAAAAAGGCTCCAGGGAGGAAAAAAAGTTTTAAATTACATAAGATTAGATAGAGAGATAGAGATTAGATAGAGAAACATACATTACATAAGATTAGATAGAGAGAATTATTCATAAAACCGTGTTTTCTATAATTTAAAATTATTTTATATAAATTTTGCTGGTTGTTAAATAACTGTCAAATGAAGTTACTGTGTATGAATCTCATTATTAAATCGCGAACATAAAAAAGTAGATAAGTGCCAATGTAACTGAAATCTTACTTGTTGATTATTATCTTACCGAAATTACTAAAAAGCATTTAATTATGTCTTGTGTTGCCTTCTTAAACTAAAATCAATATCGGAAACTTCCGGAGAAGACACGCTAAATTTAGAATTCGTTTAATTTCCGCAGATGTTTTAAAAATTCCTTAAATACGTTGCAAGTTATTAGGTTTTCTAGTGAAATTAGCTTTGCCCCTTTTTTCTTTTAAATAGCCATCATTTTTAACAAACGCGAAATGTAAAGACCATCTAATTAAATGTATTTTAATTGCTACTTGATGTTTCATTTCCTTTAGTTTTCGTGGTGTGTTTCTCCGTCCAGAAAATAAAAACGTGTGTTGCGCTTAGTTTTATTTTTTTTTTCAGTATGTTGACACCACTTTCGAACGGATAAAAGTGATCGGATACAGCTCTACCCACTTTATCGCGGTGAACAATCGGATACAGTATTTTCAATTCAGTCCTGTTCGGAATAGACCCAGTGGCGGATTTAAGGGGAGCGCCTTGACGCATTGACGTACAAAAAGGATTTCAGTAGCGAATTTAATAAAAATAAATATTGTAATATAAATATTAGCCATTCCTTCATATTCTAGAAAATACTATTTCAACAACAACAAACATTTGCCGTCTACTTCAGGTCTTTGAAATAAATTATACCACATAAATATGAATATAGGTCAATACTAATGTGGCATATAAAAATGGAAGCCTTTTTTGGTACTTTTGATTTATATGCTGTTTGGTTGTTTTTCCAAGGATTCCTTACACATCTCACTGGGCTTTTATTAAAATTTGCGCTGGATCGTTTTAACTTCTAAAGGAGACAACTAACCACATAGCTTTTTCTTAAAAACATTCGTTTGAAAGTAAATTTTTTCGAAAATCAGCTTTTTCGAAAACGGAATAATGAATCTTTTAAAAAATATTTGCTAAAATACACATATTCCGAACGTATATTTTTTTCAAAAATGTCCTGACAGCTATTTCAAACTTGCTTCTTTCGAAAGTACATTTTTTCAAAAATACCGTCAAAAAATAATTTTTTAAAAATACGTACATTTTTAAAAAATATGTGTTTTCGAAAACAATATTTAGGAAAATAAATTATAAACTCTAGTAGCTTGAAAAATGTTAATGAAAAAAAGACGAAAAAAGATCCTGAACAAACCAAGCGTGTGGCTTGATCAGATTTCCTTAGGTTTGGTATGTTACTTTCTCCTAAATTACTTTTTCAAAAAGTCGTTGCTTGAAAATATCATTATCCGAAAAAATTTAATTTCGAAAAAGATGTTCTCTCTGTATTTTTGAAAACTGCTTTAAAAAAATTGGTTTTAGAAAAATTGTACTTTCCTAAGTACTTGTATATCCCACCAAATAAATAGAAGGCATAAATAAAAAAATATGCTACAATATTTACACCGTAATATTGATCAAACAATTTGTCCTGTCACGTGTCAGCTACGATGGCCAACAGTTCTGTTTCTTTGTTCAACAAACAACTTTTTTATGTTAAATTAAGTAATTTTTTTCGAAAAACAGCTTCTCCGAAAGCTTCTTTTTCGGAAATAGATCTATGAAATTTTTTTTAAAACATTTTTTTATTAAGAAACTTTCAAAAATACATTTTCCGAAAAACATAGTTTTTCTAAATTTAAATTAGGAACTCTACTGGCTAAAAAAATGTCAATGAAAAAATGACAAGAAGAAAAATGACAAAAAGATCCTGAACTAACCTAAACGAACCGTTTTTGTGTTCGGTCATGTATATAAAATTGCTGTGTTTACATTTTTTACCAACTTTATCGTGAAAGATGCGCTACAAATCGGTCGTCCATCTGTTAAAACCGAGGAGCTTCAAGTTCAAGTTCTTGAGTTCAACTGTGATTGAATAACAATAGTCAGTTCGAAAAACTGACATCGATGTAGGTGTGAGTAAATCTACCGTCGATGAAATTTAAAAAAAAAACACAAATTTCATCCATACAAGGTACATCTTGTGCAAGAACTAAACGAGGTTACAGTTTGGTGAGCAGATGCAAAATCTTATGGCGATAGTACCGAACTTGCTCTACCGGATATGTTTTGATGACAATCAAGTTTTTTTCTGGATGGTATTGTGAATAGACACAACTGCAGATATTGGTCTGACAGTTACAGTTGGTTTAAAGAAACCCACACTCAACATCCTCAAAAATATATATATATATATATATATATATATATATATATATATATATATATATATATATATATATATATATATATATATATATATATATATATATATATATATATATATATATATATATTGTTGGAGAACTACTCCAACACTGTCTGTTTTATTAAAATACAAAATATTTCATTTCTTGAATCATGATTTAATTTATTATTTGTATAAAATCTTTACACCAAACGTTCATCCAAAGCGTCTATAAATAGACATTCTCGAAAATTTACTTCACGCAGACAGTCAAGAATGCGAGATAGTCACTCAACAAAATGTTAATTCTTTATTTCGAACGCATCTCTCACTAACTGACTGGGCTCGCTGCTTTCTCCAAAGGGCGATCAGCCAATTAAAACCCTTTCGCGCGCGTTCAAACGTTGAACGGTACGCCGACACCGACACTCTCGATCGAAACTTACGATTGTCAAGTACACCGTAAACAACGCGTTCAAAGATGAATTTTGATCGTCATTGAAATATCTTTCGCTTTTTAATTTCTTGAGCAGAAAAACTGCCTTGAAACTTTGTATTTCGATACAATGAATGCTGTAAACTCTTGCAGAAATGTTATTGTGGTTGTAATTACGTCAACCTTGTGTTTTATCCACGCTTTCGCGCTAAATTCAGTGCTGTGAATAATTTGTAACTACAAACGACCCGATAGAGTCAGGTAGGATCTTTCTGAATTAACTTTGGTAGTTCTCAACCCTGCTACGACGTTTTCGCTGTATGGAAACGTAGCAGTTATCCCGTTTTAATTTGCTGACAAACCAAATAAATGACTAGTGTAATTTGATCATTTGAAATTTGAGTAAATTGATATTATGTTTTCTTCTGCTACGAAAGTAGACAAACTTTAAAAGTATTTACACCTTTCATGATGTAGTATTTAACTTTTTCTCTTTGCCATAACACACTGTTGTGAATCTGTTAATAGTGAAACTTAGTGTTTGATTTCCCCCTTTGTATTTATTGTACAATCTTTTATTGTAGTAAAACGGTAAGAGTAGGATTTGTATAAAGTATGTATTGAGTAGCCCGTGACAACACGAAATCATGGGATTTACAAAGCTGTTCTAGTGAATAGCCGATCGGGGTTACTCTTGTACTGTTTATATAAATTTGTTGACTACTTTTGCATTTTGTAAATAATTCATATTATGAAACTTAATTGCCGTTGAACATTATACCATAATAAACTTTATAAATAAATTCCCACTTGTATGTAAACTCAGGCTTACAATTATTTCAATTTAAAACCCCAATGAACCACACCTAAGGAAAAACAGGAATGCCTTAAACGTAACTTTTGCTAACCTTCGACAAACCACGAAGGTTACCCTGCAGATATGCTTTATGAACTAAATAGTTCCTAAACAAATTTGATGGTCCTTCGAGTCGCGGATTTTTGTAAGTTTGAGTTTGCATAATTGTTATAAAAAAAAAAAAAAAAATTTTTGGGAAAAAAGAAAATTTTCTCTTTGAAAGTTAAAATTTATTTCTTGTCTTTTACACTCATCAGTAGTGATAAATATCTCTAATTAGTTTTTTGAAAAGGTATAAATTGTGTCATGTAAAACTTTCTGCAGGCATTCGCGCGTATTAAGATTTTAAATTTTGTACGTACACTAAAAGAGTGTTATTTTTTAAAGTATTGAAGTATCATAGATTACTCTTGATATGGCACAAAAGGTGTCATTCTTTTCTATCGCTCGTATAGAAAACTCATAGCAAGTTTAGAGTCATCAGTACCCTAGCTTTCTATTTTATTTTATTGCCTTTCTATCGCTCGTATAGAAAACTCGTAGTAAAGTTTAGAGTCATTAGTACCTAACTTTCTATTTATTTTGAATTGCTTGTCTATCGCTCGAATAGAAACCTCGTATTAAAGTTTAGCGTCATCAGCACCTGACTTTCTATTTTATTTTGAATTGATTATTGAAAAACAATTTATGTCGCTCTCTTGCTAAAGTGTTATTCAACGTATAAACCATTTTTTGTACTCGCACAGCATGTGCAAACATTGAAAACGTTTTTTATTGCTAAATTTTGACTACTTGTCTAAAAAAACAAAATTTGTGTTACACTCGAAAAAAGTGATACAAATTTTGACAAATCGTGCTACACTGAAAAAAATTGGCACAAATTTGGATTAAAGTTTTATTTGCTCAAATTTTTGTTTTTGAACAGAAATATCGCTCTATTCTTGTACGCCCTTTGTCTTAAGGGGCAGAAACCTATCTTTTACACAAAAAAAAAAGATAAATATTTTTTGAAAATTTTTCTTTTCTCTGCACAATCGGTGTGCTCTCTCGAAAACTTAAAACAAAAAGGTTTTAATTTTTTGCAATTTATACATTGTTAGAAATCTTACATAATGACGTCAAAAGAAGACTTATGTAGGAAACGTGCAGGTTACAAAGGTTTTATTACTCACTTAACCAACTGGTTTATTACCGCGCAGGATACTGAAGATAATTATCTTGCATATAAAATTCGACTTGAAAGCTTAACTAAAGTTTTTGCTAATTATTCTACCGTTCAAGAAGAAATTGAACTAATTGACCCTGAAAATACTGATCGAGCTGATGTTGCAGATAAATTCTTCAAGTTACATGTGGAATTTGAAAGCAAAATTTCCTCTCTCTTACAATCGCAAACTCGGAGTGTTACTCCTCCCCCAATAACTGTTGCCAGGCCAACTATTCCCCAAGTACGGTTACCTGAAATTCACATACAAACATTTGCTGGTGAAATTTCAGAATGGACCTCTTTTTATCAACTTTTTTCTGCATTAATCGATGATAACCCCTCTTTAGGTGATGTACAAAAGTTCATGTACCTTAGATCTTTATTGAAAGATGAACCCTTAAAACTTATTGACACGCTTGCTGTCACAAATCAAAATTATGCTTCCGCTCTTACCATTTTAAAAAATCGGTATGAAAATAAAACGACTATTATAAATACGCATCTAATGAATTTATTAGACATTCCCTCCATCTCTAAAGGTAGCTCTCATGCTCTAAGAGATTTTGTCACAAATTGCAAACGCAATGTTGAATCTTTAAAAAATTCAAATTTGTCTTTTGAAGAACTTTGGAATCTAATAATTGTCCATTTACTTGAAAGAAAATTGGATTTTGTCTCAAAAAAGGCTTTTGAAAGTGAAAAGAAAGTAAACACTATCCCAGAAATTGATGACTTTTTTAAATTTCTTGATCATAGATGCACTGTCTTTGAAAATCTAGCGAGTCTAGATGGCACTGCAAGTAAAAAATCTAATTTATCTCTACATGTCAATCAGACAAACTCTCGTTCTGAAAAATGTTTATTTTGCAACGAATCGCACAAAATCTACTCTTGTATGAAATTTAAAGGTTTACAAGTGGCCGAAAGGCACAAATTTATAAAATCAAAAAATTACTGTTTCAATTGCTTGGGTGATGGTCATAGAACCTCCCAATGTCAATCTACACGAGTGTGTTCCATATGTTCTCAGAAACATCACACTCTTTTACTTTTTTCCAACTCTCAACATGCGACTACGTCATCGTATCAACAAGCAACTTCCCCCAATTCTCAAGTTGTGAACCCCCCTACTTATCAACAAAGTATGTTGTCACCACAACAAAATATAATTACCCCGAACTATAATGTTCCTCCACCAAACTTTCAAAATACTTTCCCAGTTACAAATGTAACAAATCAATCTCAATCGTTATTACCTCCTCAGCAATCTTCGCATCAGGCAAGAGCTGAAACCTCGCAAGGGAATAGTACACGAATTTTCCACGCAAAAAATTCTGGGCAACCTAGCCCGACTACAAACTCGAACAATTCGAATATTGAATCAAGCGCTCCACAATCGTTGTCTGCAATGACAAATAAACCTTCTCATGTGCTGTTAGCTACAGCTTCTGTATATATCTACAATGCAAATGGCATTCGTATCTCAGTTAGATGTTTGTTGGACAATGGTTCCCAGACATCATTTATTACTAAATCAATGGTTAACAAACTACAATTAAACACTTATAAAAAACAACTTAGTATTTCTGGAATTTCCCAGCCCAATTCAACCTCAAATGAAATGATAGATTTAACGTTACATTCTAAGGTCAATTACAGACAGAAATTTAGACTTTCTTGTGCTGTTTTGCCAAACATCTCGTGTCAACTTCCACAAGTAAATATTAATGCCTCTAGACTTCATATCCCAAGAAATGTTTCCTTAGCTGATCCAGACTTTGGAACTTCTCATGACATTGAGTTATTGATCGGAGCAGAGCTCTACTATACTCTGTTGCTTCAAGGTATAATAAAACTTGGCAACAACCTTCCCATACTCCAAGAAACTTATCTAGGATGGATAGTTGCTGGAAATATTCCGCAAAATTTATTGACTCATAATAAAAATGTTTCTCGTTTTACTTCTTGTTCGACTGTGCAAGGCAGCGAACACTCAAAGGTGTCATTGTTTCTGCAAACTGCAGCAGAACAACAAACTCTAAATGATACTCTTGAAAAATTCTGGACCATTGAGGAACTTCCTCAAAAGGTTTCTCTCCCTCCTCTCGATGAAAGCGCTGAACGCATTTTTGTCAACACGACTGAAATTTTACCTGACGGTCGATATCAAGTCGACCTTCCCCTCAAAACCCCTGATGAAATTAAAACCCTTGGAGAATCTTTCTATATTGCAAAGAAAAGATTTCTCAATCTTGAAAATAAACTAAACAACAACCCCTCACTTCGTCAAGATTACTCAAAATTTATTGACGAGTATACTGACCTAGGTCACGCTAAATATGTGCCTCTATCTCTTGAAACGACAGATTGTAGCAATCAAGCTGTCAATAAATATTTTATTCCCCACCATCCAGTATTTCGCGAAAATAGTGCAACATCAAAAATTCGAGTAGTTTTTGATGGTAGCTGCAAGACGAGCAGCAATATTTCATTAAATGATATTGTTTTGAAAGGTTTTCAGGTGCAGCCTAACCTTTATGACATTCTATGTCGCTTTCGTTGTTTTAATTTTGTTCTGACTACGGACATTGAGAAAATGTACCGCCAAATAAAGATAAACCCTGATCACTGTTTTTTATTGAACATTCTTTGGAGACCTACTCCAAGTGAAGATATTAAATGTATTGAACTTTCCACAGTTACGTATGGTACGAACTGTGCCCCCTATTTAGCAACTCGTGTCTTAAATGACATTGCTAATAAAAATGTTGAACAATTTCCCCTGGCCTCTGACGCCTTATTGAACCATACTTATGTTGATGACATAATTTATGGATGCGAATCTCAACACGATTTACAAAAAATTTATGATGAATTAACTTCTTTATTAAAAACTCATGGTTTTACTTTGCACAAATGGTGCTCCAATTCTCCCACCTTTCTTGAAAATTTGTTAATGAAACAACCCCCTGAAGTTGATGTGCCCATTGGCGACGCTTCTAGTTCCATTTTAGGGTTAAAATGGAACCCTTCTACTGATATATTTACTTTCGCTCCCCCTCAAACGTTAAACACCACTTGTGTAACCAAACGTGCTATTCTCTCCATTATTGCTCAAATGTACGACCCCCTTGGATTAGTTTCGTGTGTCATTGTACTCGGCAAACTAATCATGCAAAAACTATGGCTCCTAAAAATAGGTTGGGACATAGAAATTACTGATCCTCATATTCGCTCTCTTTGGAATAATTTTATTTCCAACATTGTAAATTTAAATCAAATTAGAATCCCTCGAAATTTATTTCTTAACAAGCCTAAGCGTAAGACGCAACTACATGGGTTTGCAGATGCAAGTATGTCAGCTTATGCTGCTTGTGTGTACTTTCGAACCTTGTATGAAGATGGAACAGTTTCATCAAGTCTAGTAACTTCTAAATCTAGAGTTGCTCCCTTAAAAACCATATCTCTCCCAAGACTAGAGTTAAGCGCAATGCTTCTCTTATCTCAGTTAATTAAAAATGTACAAGAAATTCATGAAAATCATTTACAAATAGATTCTACTCACTTATGGACTGATTCCATGATAGCTCTCTGCTGGATACAATCTCATGCATCCAGATGGTCTGTCTTTATTTCAAATCGAGTGTCACAAATTCAAGAGCTTACGTCAAAATGCACTTGGAGACACATTGATACAAAAAATAATCCCGCTGATTTGCCCTCTCGTGGTTGCTTACCACAGCAATTATTGAATTGCCCCCTTTGGTTCAATGGACCAGACATTTTGTCTCAAACTGAAAACTTTGATTTTTCACCCGTGACTCATAACATTGAAACATATAGTTCAAATGAAAAGGTCTATAAAGCAATGCTTTCTGAAGAAAGAAAAATTTCCCCCTTGTCACTGCATATTTCTGCTGACGAAATTGAATTTTGGAACACTGTATTTGGAAAATTCTCAAAATTCTCCAAATTACATAGAGTTATCACATATTGTCTTCGCTTTGCAAATAATGCAAAACCTAATGTTACAAGAAACTCTGGACCTTTGTCCAATGTTGAATTAAATACCTCTTTCCTTACTGTTGTCAAGGCTTTACAAGCCAAACACTTTTCCAAAGAAATTTTGGAATTGAAAAATAATAAACTTTTGTCAAACAAAAATCTTTTATCATTTAAACCATTTTTTTGTGAAGCTGACGGCCTTCTACGCGTAGGAGGACGTTTAGAAAACGCAGATATTCCCTTTGAACATAAACACCCCATTTTATTACCAGCTCATAATAATGTAGTTACTATGATGCTCTCGCAAGAACATAAACGGTTGGGTCATGCTGGAGCTCAAACTGTTTTGTCAAATTTTCGCTTACGTTGTTGGCCGTTAAATGGCCTAAAAGAAATCAAAAAGATTATTCGCAATTGTATTACATGTTATCGCTTTCGCGCTGAACCTGCTCAGCAACTTATGGCCGATCTTCCTAAAGATCGTGTCCAAATATCTCGTCCCTTCCAAAAAGTTGGAGTTGACTTTGGTGGACCATTTCTCATCAAATCATCTCGCCTCAGAAAGGCTCCTCTAACAAAATGTTATATTTCGATCTTTGTATGTATGGTTACAAAGGCAGTTCACATAGAACTCGTCTCAAGTCTCTCGACTGAAGCATTCATTGCTTGTCTTAAACGCTTTATTGCCCGACGAGGCAACCCGTCTGTAATTTATTCAGACAATGGCACAAATTTCCAAGGTGCAAAAAATCAATTATATGATCTTTATCAATTCTTTCAAAAGCAAACCAATATTGATTCAATTCATGACTTTTTAACGTGTAATCAAACGATTTGGAAATTCATTCCACCTAAATCTCCTCATTGGGGAGGAATTTGGGAAGCCGCAATTAAAAGCGCAAAATTTCATATGTTACGACTTATTGGTAATGCTCATCTCACTTATGAAGAGCTTAGTACTGTACTAACTCAAATAGAAGCTATTCTAAATTCTCGTCCTTTATGTCCTTTATCTAATGACCCTTCAGACTTACGAAGTCTAACCCCTGGACATTTTTTGATTGGTACCAGCCTCATGGCGTTCCCTGAGCGGGACATTACTAAACAAAACGAAAACCGACTTTCATTTTGGAGTAGATGTACTCAAATACAACAATTGTTCTGGAAGCGTTGGTCTACAGAATATTTGAATCAACTACAAAATCGGCCAAAATGGCTTCTCCCATTTGAGAATATTAAACTCAATGATATCGTCTTATTAAAAGAAAATGATACTACTCACCCGTTGAAATGGCCTTTAGCAAGAGTCGTAAATACTATTTATGGACCTGATGGAAAGGTTAGAATGGTTATGCTGAAAACAGCAGAGGGAACATACTCTCGTTCCATAGCAAAAATTTGCCCGCTACCGATGGAGTCAGCTGCCAGTGGAAATACCGGCAGCAACACCTAAATTTTTGTTTTTCCTTTCTTTACTGCCACTATGGCTCTTGCGCCCCAACACTGGTTGCATCCCGGTGTATAAATAACAGATGCCTTCTCTTCCGGTGGTAGTGCACCATCCCTTCGGACCATGATTCCACACTGGACATGGCCCGGTTTCGTTGCTGGGTGGTTGACACGTCAGCAGCTGATTCCACTGTTTAACTTACTTATTAAAATTGTAATTATAGTATTTTTTCTTCTTGTTTTTGAAGCTATGACGCTTCAACGCGGGGCAGTATGTTGGAGAACTACTCCAACACTGTCTGTTTTATTAAAATACAAAATATTTCATTTCTTGAATCATGATTTAATTTATTATTTGTATAAAATCTTTACACCAAACGTTCATCCAAAGCGTCTATAAATAGACATTCTCGAAAATTTACTTCACGCAGACAGTCAAGAATGCGAGATAGTCACTCAACAAAATGTTAATTCTTTATTTCGAACGCATCTCTCACTAATTGACTGGGCTCGCTGCTTTCTCCAAAGGGCGATCAGCCAATTAAAACCCTTTCGCGCGCGTTCAAACGTTGAACGGTACGCCGACACCGACACTCTCGATCGAAACTTACGATTGTCAAGTACACCGTAAACAACGCGTTCAAAGATGAATTTTGATCGTCATTGAAATATCTTTCGCTTTTTAATTTCTTGAGCAGAAAAACTGCCTTGAAACTTTGTATTTCGATACAATGAATGCTGTAAACTCTTGCAGAAATGTTATTGTGGTTGTAATTACGTCAACCTTGTGTTTTATCCACGCTTTCGCGCTAAATTCAGTGCTGTGAATAATTTGTAACTACAAACGACCCGATAGAGTCAGGTAGGATCTTTCTGAATTAACTTTGGTAGTTCTCAACCCTGCTACGACGTTTTCGCTGTATGGAAACGTAGCAGTTATCCCGTTTTAATTTGCTGACAAACCAAATAAATGACTAGTGTAATTTGATCATTTGAAATTTGAGTAAATTGATATTATGTTTTCTTCTGCTACGAAAGTAGACAAACTTTAAAAGTATTTACACCTTTCATGATGTAGTATTTAACTTTTTCTCTTTGCCATAACACACTGTTGTGAATCTGTTAATAGTGAAACTTAGTGTTTGATTTCCCCCTTTGTATTTATTGTACAATCTTTTATTGTAGTAAAACGGTAAGAGTAGGATTTGTATAAAGTATGTATTGAGTAGCCCGTGACAACACGAAATCATGGGATTTACAAAGCTGTTCTAGTGAATAGCCGATCGGGGTTACTCTTGTACTGTTTATATAAATTTGTTGACTACTTTTGCATTTTGTAAATAATTCATATTATGAAACTTAATTGCCGTTGAACATTATACCATAATAAACTTTATAAATAAATTCCCACTTGTATGTAAACTCAGGCTTACAATTATTTCAATTTAAAACCCCAATGAACCACACCTAAGGAAAAACAGGAATGCCTTAAACGTAACTTTTGCTAACCTTCGACAAACCACGAAGGTTACCCTGCAGATATGCTTTATGAACTAAATAGTTCCTAAACATATATATATATATATATATATATATATATATATATATATATATATATATATATATATATATATATATATATATATATATATATATATATATTGGTCATTTTTTCATTGATGGGTCTATTTGTCGAAATCTTTTGGAAGAGGCTATTTTACCTGCAAAGACCGAAGTCAATGTACCGTAGGTGTACTGGGGAAGTCCGAGACACATTTAGAGCTGGAGACATCCGTAGGGATTTCTCCAGCTCTTTAAGAATTCCGCTACCACCCTCGGCGGGATACGGCGTTCCCAGGCGATCACCCATCCAAGTAGTAACCGGGCCGGGCGTCGTTTACCTCAGTGAACGGGCGGAATATATCCCTACCAACGAATTTAAGCGTCGCTTGAAATTGTAACAGCCATTAAGAAGGTTATGATCAATTTTTCCAACCAGGCGGAGCACCTCGGCAATTTTTTTAAATTTATAAATAATGAATTCTCGGAGCGCTGGATAGGGCGACGTGGATTTATTGAACGACCACCTCGTTCTCCGGACCTTGCTCCTTTGGATTTTTTCCTTTGCGGATACTTAAAAGAATGAGTATACCTAACAAAGCCCGAAAATTTGGATGAGTTACGCCTAGGAATTTTTAACGTCTGCCAGGAAGTAACACCTGCTATTCTCGCCAATGTGAGAAGTGAGATCTAAAATCGAGTTTATTACTACCAAGAAGTTCATTGTGGTCATTTGGAACAACTTTTAAATTAATAAGAGAAATAAAGGTATTTTAATTTTTATGTTTTTTTCATGATCTTTAATTTTTGAAGGGTTGCCATTTAAAAACGAATCAAAATACGAACCTTGAATTTGCGTTAAAATTTTTATTTTTTATAATCTTCAAAATGAGATGCCACACGGCATAGGGTTGCATTTAAAATTTTTGACTTCAACTCCCCAGTATTGCCCCTCGAGGATGTTAAAACGTTAAATTACATGAAAAAGTAGATCTATTAACCAATAAGGTACACCTAAAATGTGGTGTCTGTATCTTTACTAATAGCAAAGATATTTGCCTATACTAAGACTTTTCGGACACCCTGTCGTCTTTTGTGCGTGTGCCTGTAGTGGAAAGCAATTGAACACTTAATTCAGATACAACGTAAGATAATGTAAAAGAATCCAAATAGTTCTTACTCCATAAGTCTATTTTTTTTACAATGAAGTTTATTTTCAGGCCAGGTAACAAATCGGTTACAATTTATATCCATCCGGTCCCCCCCGTCAAGTAATAAAACTATCATAACGTCTAAGATTCATGAAAACTTTAAATCCAATTTAGATTCTATAAAGTTTAACAAAGACCGGCAGCAAAATTTACCGTCTATAAAGACGAGTTAATTTAGGCTTTCCTAAGAGTTTGTGGTGCGGAATTAATTATGGAATAAAATGTGGGATTTCAAAATTACTGACAAACTTATACTATGTGGGTGATGAAAGTTTTACTGCTGTCTAAACAGTTTTACTTGAAAAGTTAGCTAGCGTCCCCCATTAATTATGTTTATATTATAGAAGTCCTTCAAGGAAATAGGGATTTTCCAACTAACCAGGCGCGGCCCGTCCGTAAGGTCATTTGGTCAATGACCCACCTAAAATTTTCAATGATCAACCTAATAATTTATTTTTTAATATTTTAAAACCAAAAAAGAATCTATTGTTTCAAAGTTCCATGCGAAACCTCCCCCAGAAAGAATCACGCCAAGCCATCGTCAAAGGATATCCAAGCTTGCTCCGGGCTGTAATTTTACATTGATCTTATAGGTTTATATGGAGGATATAAATTCATTAAAAGTAAGAGAGAAACAGACATACGCGCTTTAGGAAGTTAAAAAGAGACACAATTGGTCGACGGCCCACCAATAATATCAGGCCACTCCCACTATGAAAATACACTCAAACCGCCCCGTAAAATATGCTCTTTCAAAACATTTGGTTCGGAAAAAGAAAAACTAATCAGGTAGCTAATGTGCGCATTGTATTTGCATTGTATTAATAATATTAATAGCGGCTAAACATAAAAAATTATAAATACGATTTGTCAGGCCAGCGCTAGGCATAAATTTAACGGACATCGGACGGGTTTTCTTACATTACCAGCGTAGTCCAGTGGTATAGTCTTGGCGAATTGACCAGAACGTCGAGGGTTCGAATCTGTATTGGGGTAAACTTTTTTTTTAATTTTTGGTTTGGGTTTAAAAATTAGATCGGCTCTAAAAGGTGTATTGGCAACAAGTTGTTCCTCGATAAAATATTTTTAAAATTGTTGGCAATCTCATATTTACTACAGCTTGCAGCCTGCAAGTGCGTAGACAAAGATCCTATTACTATGTCTACTGTCTGGTCGCCAGTATTAAAGAAAACGGAGTTTCGGCAGCGTTCCTAATTTTATTTTACGAATAATCATACTTTCAGCTCAGAATTTTGTTGTTTATTCTCGGCTTTTAGTACAAGGCGCGACCTCTATCGAGGAGATGCTAAACGTATCAAAACGGAAAGCCGCTAGAAATCTACTAATTTATAGTGTTAAAACACATAGAAAAAAGCCATAAACATCTAGAGTAGTATTGTTCAATACAAGGCAGCACCTATTTTATGATTTTGCGGTGTTTATTTGTAGGTAAATTTTTTGGCACTTTATTAAAATCTTCCTTAATTAAAAAAGTGTATTTTGCTTGTTGCGTTGATATCACTAGTTGCCAACAAAATTTTGACCCACCTGTAAAAAAACTCACGGGCCGCGCCTGCAACTAACAGATCAGTAATAATGTTAATAAACAAAAAAGTTCCTTAATAAAGTTATAGGTATTACACAACGCAATTGTTGATTTGAAAAATGATAACTCGTTTACAATATACAATAGAAAAAGGCTATCTTCACTAAAAGACAAGAGTGGAAGCAAATGTGGGATTTGAAAATTACTGACAAACTTATAGTGGTGATGAAAGTTTTGCTGCCACCAAAACAGCTTTAATTAAAAAGTTAGCTAGCGTCCCATATTATTTAATGTTTATAGTGTACAAGTCCTAGGGAATAGGATTTGCCTAGATCCTAAGAAATAGTAATCTTCTAAATAAACAGTCAGAAATAATGTTAGTAAACAACAGAACTCCTTAATAAAGAAAATGGGACTTTATAAACACTCTATCCCATAGAAAAAGGCCATATTTGCTAAAAGAGATGACGACTGAAATGGAATAATTATATGAAATAAAATGTGGAATTTAAAAATTACTGACAAACTATGTGGGTGATGAATGTTTCACTGCCGTTTAAACAGTTTTACTTGAAAAGTCAGCAATCGTCCCCTATTAATGGGTCTGTTGCACCCAATTGAATTTAAATATTATTTATAAGTAAAACAATAGTGGGTAGGATGCAGTTTATTAAAATGAAGTCAGATTTTTCTTAAAACAAGTCTACGGCAATATACTGAACGTGAAAATTTGAAAGGAATTATAAAACCTACCATATTTCACACTAATAAAATAATATATTGATTTGCGCTGTTGTCATAATATCGGACATATAATCCAAAGTCGATATCAGTGATAGCAGATACTAATGATTCGATATAAAACTGTCTCATAGCTCTGAATAGTCAACATACAGAGATATGTCAGGCTCGTTCAATATTACTCATTAGAAAAGGATAGCTTAACACAGTTGTCGGTTTTAAATCGAGGGGTTTATTCTTTTGTGTTGCACCAAACTCCAATAAAAAAGTGCACAACACTATTACGTTTATATTGTAAAAATTCTTCTGAGAAATAAGGATATTCGAATTAGTTTCCAAGTAGTAAGGCGATTGCCACAGAAAAAGGAATATAACACCATTTTCTAAGTAGGAAGATTTTATTCTACATAGCTTCTTTGGTGAACATTTTTGAAAATATCGTCACGAAATTAGAATACTGACAGACTAAATAAGATGCTGACGTAACACTGATGTTAACTAAATCGACTATCTTGATTTTTTTGTTAAATGCATTGTAATTACATAAAATCGCTATTATTATTCCAAATTTAAATCTTAAAATTTGTATTTAAAATTTTGTATTTGGTCTTTGTTTTAGGTTGTAACAAATTTGTTTTTTAATAATTTTGTCTAAAATAAATAATGGTACTTCTCTCTTGAAGCATTTTCATGTTTTTCTAATTTATTAACACCCTGTATATTTAATCTAAAATTTTAATATGGTAAACTTTTTTTTTGGATAAGCAGAACTTATTATAATGACTTTTTTTCATAAAATCGATAATAACGTTTTTTTCTCTTTCCAACTCCATCCATGGACATACTGTATATAAAGAAGATTATACAGATTTTTAGCAATAATCCCTAATGGTGAGTAACTGTCATATAAGGAGACTCTATTATACTCTAAATATGGGTGATAAATTACCAGTAAGTAATTATTTCCTATTTTAGTATTTCTCTTTTCGTAAGTAAATAATGACAGTAGAATCATAACATAACCTACATTTTTCGTGGCAAAATGTAAATGCCATGATGAAGAATAATATTAATTGTGGAAAACAAAGATTTGAATTAAAAATTAATGAAACTGACTTTTCTCATAAATATTAATGCAAAATTTTAAATTCTCTTTGAACGTTCGTAAAATATGCAGAAAGTTATTAGACAAACATAAATATCCGCAAACGAATAGCAAGCAGAAAATGCAAACTAGATTTTAATTAAATTTAATTTTATAATAATATTTATGCGTTCTATAGAAAAGTAACAAAGTCACTGTTATTGACAATATTACTTGTAATTTTGCACAATTTTTTTACCATACACAGTACTGTTATGTCTCAATAAAACTTGCTTTTATTTACAACTATTTACTAAAATAATCTTTGTTACGGCATTTTATAATTAATAATCACTTTCATTACTTCATAGTGCGTAGTTATAAGCCCATTACTTAACAGGTTTTGGCAAGTTAAAACACAAAATTCGTTACGATTGCCATAAAAAATCAAAAAGCTGCATTGCGTGGCCAAAAAATATTAAGCTGAATTGCCGCGATATTTTGATATCTTTTCCATTTATATATTTAAGAATGGATTGATGTAGAGAAAATACAAAATGCAATCCATTTACACGTCGATGTGAATTTTAAATAGCTAATTGTCTGTCATTACGTCCCTTCTGGTTCTTTTCTTTCTCTTCTTCTTCTTTTTTGATTCCGTCTTTTCCACGCCAGCTATCAAGTTGGTTAAGAGAACGAATTTCAGAAAAAAATCCGGGAATGTTTTATTGAATGTATTGATTCTAAAGTACTGATTTCAAAATATACATAAATCGCAATAATTATGTTTTCTGTTATAGATGGTATTCGGAAAACGCATCGGAATACTTGGACAGGTGCTACATGGTGAAATAAAGACTGTACGTAACAATTAAATAGGAAAAAATACAGAGTGATTCAAATGTACCGATGTCGAGGGCAAAAAAATCAAAAAGTCGGAATTTAATCGACAATTGCTCCCTTCCTATAAAGAATGAAGAAATTAAAAAATGTGAATATCAAATATTTCGACAAGCTCGTTCCGATGACGTATATGGAATTTTAATTTGAACCATTTTATTCCCACAACAAATTAAAAACCGTGAAATATTTGAGTAAAAATCGAAACTTCAAGTTTTTCCCAAATATATCCATTTTCCAGTGATTTTGGGTTTAAGTAAATGTATTGCAAAAAACAGTATTTAAGATTTTAAAGTTTCACTTATGAATCCGTTTTTCGATCCGACGTTTTGTTTGCGAGTTATTAGGTACAGGGTCTTCCAACGAGGATTGAACAGGGGCTCATTTTTGAGCTTCCTTGTATTTAAAGAAAAATCTAAAATAGCCAATCGATGTACTTTTTCCTGCAGAATTCAAAAATGAAACCAAAAATTTATTTGAACCAGAAACAAAAGAGTTAAGCTATGGATAAGGTGTTTTTTAAATGGAACATAGCTCTTTTTATACGATTTTCGGAACGAGTGACTTTTTGTATGTCCGTTCTGATTAAAATATTTAATATTGTGACAGCTATTTTTATTAAATTTTAATGTTTTATCCAGTATAATTTAACTTCAACCTGTTTGAAACATACACTAGGTAATAAAGGTAAAATCACCTTGAAATCCTTCAAAGTCAAAAAATTTGACAAATTTACAATAATATTGCCGAAATGAAATATTCATTAGATGAGAGATTGCAGATTGTTATCTTGTTCTACAAATGCCAAGAAAATGCAAGAGAAGCAAGGAGAAGATTTATTGCAATCTCTCATCTAATGAATATTTCATTTCGGCAATATTATAGTAAATTTGTCAAATTTTTTGACTTTGAAGGATTTCAAGGTGATTTTACCTTTATTACCTAGTGTATGTTTTAAACAGGTTGAAGTTAAATTATACTGGATAAAACATTAAAATTTAATAAAAATAGCTGTCACAATATTAAATAATTTAATCAGAACGGACATAAAAAAACTCACTCGTTCCGAAAATCGTATAAAAAAAGCTATGTTCCATTTAAAAAACACCTTATCCATAGCGTAACTCTTTTGTTTCTGGTTCAAATAAATTTTTGGTTTCATTTTTGAATTCTGCAGGAAAAAGTACATCGATTGGCTATTTTAGATTTTTCTTTAAATACAAGGAAGCTCAAAAATGAGCCCCTGTTCAGTCCTCGTTGGAAGACCCTGTACCTAAGAGGGGCCTGCAAAGGGCATTTTTTCGACCTAAAACAATTCAAAAGAATTACTTGCCATTTTCCGATCCTCACCAGTTTCAGTAGAGTTCTGAAGTTCCGGGTCCTCCACAACCTCCGAAAATTTATATCGATTTAATTTACTTTTGCGACCTGTAAATAAATCGCGGAAATTTCGACTTTGACGTTTAATTGCTCCGAAACAAAACATCCTGTATAACTGAATTTTTACCGAAACTAGTTGCACTATTTCTCTATCAACCCAAAAAATTCGATTGCTCCCCCTCCGACTGTTTTCGAGAAAAACAAACCTGTTCCACTTTAGGTTAAGCTTTACGTTAATGTGTAGACTGACACCTATTTTAGCTGGTCTCCTGACGTCATTATGCACTAAGGAGCAACTGATGTTGCTTTTTAAATCGTAATAAATTATATCGAAAAGTAAACATTTTTTGTAGCTAAATTTTGTTATCCCAGTAATTTTTTTAAAAATATTTTGGTATTGGTTTTGTAATGACTTCCTTAAACGATTTACGCAATAAAAAATGCATATTCCTTATTGTTTAAATTGTAATATTTTACATGTTCATCGAAAAAATTGAATTTTGGAAAAAATCATCATTTTCGATAGTAATATTATATGATGTTGTTTATGCCAAAATTTTAATTTTTATGAAGTTAGAACAAAATGTGCACTTTAGTTCTAAGAGTTTCCCAGACTCCGTGATAGTTTAAGTGATCTAAATTTGGATGTCAGCCGTTAAGGGTTAATAGTTCAAGTAAATATAAAATAAATGGTTCGACTATAACGCACCTACTTTCTGGCGGGAATAAGATATGAAATGATTAGAAAAACTGGTGTCACTAAAAAGTAAAAATCTCTTAAATTATTGTTAAAACCAGGTTCCTTTCCTGGCCTATACTTTAATGATAATGAATGATTTTTTATAAATCAAAATCCTACCTATTTATGCCAACTAGTATACTACTCTCATTTTTTGGATTTCTTTTTACTTTATCAATTTTATATTTATATTTTTAATTGTTTTATTGGCATAAATAAACATCTTTATTATTATTATTATTATTATTATTATTATTATTTTAAATAATCATGGAAAATACCTTAGAAATATTCACTCTACTTTAATAACTATTATGACTTTTACAAACTTTTACTTACGTGTAACTTTTAAATAGATCGTCCGATCTTCCATTGTCCCCATTTTGTCATCCAAGGCCCTGCAGGTGTAATTTCCGGAATCTTTTTTAGTAGCATTCTCAATTAGAAGTCCATCGCCGTAGGGTTTAAACCTTGAGTCTAGAAAATAACATTCCATGATATGTTACACAGGTGTCCCGTAAATTAACCAAAAACAATTCACCAAAAATTAATTCTTCGAAAAACACTTCACCAAAAACAATTCTTCGAAAAACAGTTCACCAAAAACTATTCACCGAAAAGCAGGTCACCAAAAAAACAATTTACCGAAAAAAAACTAATAAAAATGTACCGTAATTGCTTATAAAATAATTTGAGAAGAAATATTTAGGTATTCTTTTTCTGAAAAAGGTTTTTCATTAATTGTTTTTTAGTGAACTGTTTTTCGGCGAATTATTTATGGTAAATTTTCTTTCGTAATCTAACACCCATTACACATGAGACTGAAAAGATCATGATGATCAAGGGTAAGGGATCAGAAATCGCGATGGTAGGACGCACCCGGACCAAAACCAAAAATAGTCCTTTTTTTCGAAGTTATTTGAAGGTCTTCTATCGCACTAGCAAAGATCTTGTATTATCTTTGCGTTTTTCTTAATATACTCGTATTACCTATTATTTTTACTTTTATAGCGGAATTCAATAATTTCGGGTCACACACATTAACTGAACTACACTGCTCGTAAAAAAAACGTAAAAACGAAGTTTCAGCATCAGTTTTATATTGCTATAGTTTGAAAACGAATTGACGGATTTTGATGAGCTTTTCAGATTCTGAAAGGCCGATTTGTTTACATTTCGTTTGAAGAAGCCGTTTTGCGTCAGCAGGAATATCTGGACATTAAACAGAGCGGGGAAGAAAGTAGTGCAAAAATTTAAAAAGTTTAAGTTCTTGTATTTGCACCTTAGGAAAACCTATCATTATTTTTTGTAATTTTTCAATTTAAGAAATAATACAGTAGTTGGGTTATTCTCATTTTCCTTGCAGATAAATTTGTCCCTTGCAAATGAACTTGTCGCGTCACAACAATCCTAATTTTTACCTAAATGCATTTGGTTTTCGATTCAGTTTACATATGATTTCTTTCATTATTAATGTTTTTTTGTAATTATGAATTTATTTTTGCAAATCTTAATTTATATTTTTTAAAAAATCTGGTAACATAGTAGTAAGCAGTGGTAACAGAGTTGTTTCCCATAAAAATGAACACTAATGCACCAGCTAATGCAATGCAATGCTGGCGTAAGTAATTCAACAAAATATTAGTGTATGGTACGTAAAAGTACTGTAGGAACTGTATTTTGACTAAAATATTACAAAATGTAATAATTACAATTTAGTAATGTTGACAACACTGCACTTGCATTAGCTGGGGGACAGTATTTATTTTTAAGAAAATCAACTTTGTTGCCACTATGTTACCAGATTTTTTTTGAAAGATAAATTAAGATTTGCAAAAATAGGTTCATAATTACAAAAACATAAACAGCCAGATTCTCCAACGCTAGTCCGGTCTAATTTGACAACCAAAAGTTTTAAACTGACAAGTGTAAGAATAAGACAACTAAGTTTTATCCTATTTTTCTATATTCCTACTTTTTTCGCAAATTTATAAAGAAAATGGCAATTTTAGTACGAACTTTCGACAATAATAGAACTATATTTATTACAGCAACTCGTTCCAAGATGAAAATCATTTGGAAAGCAAGCAAATCCCTGAAATGTCAGAATAATTCATAAGTTTTTAATAACGACTTATTAACAATGACGGGACAAAAACCTCTCAAAATATAACTGATCAATTATAAGAGATCTTAATTTAAACCAGTACTAAATCTTAAACCTTCTTAGTGAATCTGAATGTTAATAATAATTAACCAAATCCTATGTAAACTGCATTCAAAATTAAAGGTTTAGGTTAAAATTAGGATTGTTGTGACGGGAAAAGGTTATCTGCAAGGAAAATGAGAATGACCCAGTTATCAGTGAGGCAGAACATGTACTTTCAGGTGGCTTAATTGGTTTTACAACAGCTTCAATTTTTCAGTAAGTTTTATTGGCTCGAAAAAGATGAAAATATCGCTATAAAAAAGAAATTGTTATAAAAAGATAATGAAAAAAGATAATCATCTGAAACTTGATAAAGTTGTGAATAAATATGTCTTATATTGATATTTCACAGATATCATCGTTTTTGCGTATGCTTTCATAAATTTCGTCTCTCCTAAAAAAAATGGTACTTCATATTTCGCGGCAATGACTTATGTACATCATAAGTATAACAAAAATATATACTTCTTAATTTTTATCCCTGTAAAATATCTAAAAGAGGCGATATTTTGGAAGTTTAAACAGTACGTGAACGTTAATTTTTTTTAAGAATAAGTACTAAAAATAAATAACCTTTGTTTAAAATGATCGTTGTTACAGAGAGAAAGAAAAAATTAGTAATTATATATCTTGATTTATGAATTTTTTAATAGGTAATGTAGCATTTTCATTAAATATACAATTAATATTATTATTACAAATATAAAAAACCATATTTCATCAACGTGTACAATAACTTTTTAGCAATATAAAAGTAATATTATTTTATACACACATTCATCTTAATCGGAAACGTTTTCTTCTTGAGAATTCTGAGCTACATTCATTTTCATATTCATATTTCAGAATCGCTAATATACATTGGTTCGCTTGACGCACAAACATTCGCACTATCATCAACACATAGAGGCAGTGTTCTTATTGTCGCAGTCCAGTCCATCAAAATAATTAATAATTTCAATATAAGCGCATTGCTTTCCTCTGCAACTTTTGCATGCAGCAGAATATTTTAAGCCTGCTTTTTGGCGGCCTTAAAACACCCCATTTTGCAGCCGCAAAATATCATTTTCAGTAAGTTATCCGGCGCGCAATATGAAATTTATGAAAATATGATATCTGTGGTTAAATATTAATAGAAGACATATTTATCAACAACTTTACCTAGTTTTAGATGATTATCTTTTTTCACTATCTTTTTATAACAATTTCTTTATAGCGATATTTTCATCTATTTCGAGATAACTGCAACTATATGCCACTAAAACTTACTGAAATATTAAGTTCAGATTCACTAAGAAGGTTTAAGATTTAGTACTGGTTTAAATTAAGATCTTCTGGTTGATCAGTTATGTTTTAAGAAGTTTTTGTCCTGTCGTTGTTAATAAGTCATCATCAAAAACTTATGGATTTTTCTGATATTTCAGCGATTTGCTTGGTTTCCATATTATTTTCATCTTGGAACGAGTTGCCATGCTAAAATTGCCCATTTCTTTACAAATTTGCAATAAAACTCCGAAACAAAGAACAAAGTTATAGCATAAAACTTAGTTGTCTTATTCTTACACTTGTGAGTTTAAAACTTTTGGTTGTCAAATTAGACCGGACTAGCGTTAGAGAACCTGGCCGAGTTTTTGTAAAACCAATCACGCCATCTGAAAGTACATGTTTACCTTATTAATAACTACTGTATTATTTTTCAAAATAGAAAATTATTGATTGGTTTTCCAATACGAAAACGCATTTTTCGTAAAACAGTCAAATGAAAATTTGTCGTAAAAAAATAAGAAGCCTACCCCTTACAGAATTCGTAGAGAGTGGTCTAAAGAAGAGATTACCTTTCTTCCTTTTTAATTTTTTTAAATTTGTTTATAAATACAGATCTTGAATCAACAAAGTGGAAAATTTCACACAAGAATATCGGAAATTCAAACATTCGAAATACTTTTAAAAAATTGATTGTCTTGTGCTATTTTGTTTTATTCAGATATCATTAACTGATTAAAAGTAAAAAGCAAAACTACGTAGGTATGTGTATAATTTTTTTTATTTGCTCTTTCAATTACGGAGTTATGATTTATTCGGTTAGAAAATTTAAAGTTTATTTACTATGTAATTTCAACTTATTTATCGTCTGTCATGCTTAAGAAGTTGTTCGAAATGTCATCCTTTAACTTTCAAAGACTTCTCACTCTTTAATGAATTTCGTACCCGCTGTAATATTTCAGGTGTGACTAATAAGCAGGCAAAGCGGATTTGGTCTTTCATATCATCTAACGTTGTAGATGCAGTTGCCGTCACTTCGTCCTTTATAAAACTCCACAAGAAAAAGTCAAGGGGGGTCAAATCCAGGGACCTAGCAATAAATTGAGAAATAATCGGTAAAACGTCAAAATTCTTAACTGACGTAGGTAAAAATGACGCATTTCCGTGGAATAATTCTGGCATAAGTGAACTTGATTTATTGGTAAAATCTATTTATTTTTTAAATTTAATCAAAATATAGTTAACGCGCATACTTTTTGAGCGGTTTTTATTTATTAAATACTGACGGAGCTATTGGTCGTAGAAAAAGTGCTAGATAGCAAAAATTGTTCGCCAACGGCGTTTTGTTATTTTAATAAATACATGAGATATGACCGATAACCGAAAAAAACATGAAAAGGAAAGAGAATTTTTTGCAACAAATTGTTAATAAAAGAAAATTAGCAACAAGATATTTTTACAGGGTTTCATGCGTTAATCTGGACACCTTTAGGGACCCATTCCAATTGGTTTCATCCACCGCATAATTTTTTTGCTTATTTCGACCCTTTAGATCTAATGTGCCTTCGCTAAATATACAAGTTTATATTACTTACCCTGTGCACGGCCTTGATCTATTAGCCAGCTGATGGTTCCCCTGTTAACTTCACATCTAATAGAAATATTCTGTCCTTCTACTCCAGTTTGGACAGTAGGAGTGTCCACAAATACTATGGGTCCTAAAAGCAATAAAAAGTCAAATATATTTAAATTAAACCACTTTAAAAAAATTCTGAACGCCTCCTGACTTATTAAGTAAGGTTAGAGCTAATATGACTGGAACATCTTCCTATAGCGACCATTTTTGTTTTATCCAGGAAAGACCAGATAGAATAATAGAAATTATGGAAGAAATACAAAAAGCTAATGGACGAAAGAAGAAAACTCAAGAACTGAATTCGGGCAAAGGATCAGGTTAAATATAAATGGCTCAGAAAGGACGTCAGCAGAAAATGTAAAAGAAGTTACTAAAGAATATACCAAGAATCGCGTTAAGAAAAGCTTAACAATGGAAAAGATATTTGGCAAACGTTCCTGAAACGACGCGACGGCTTGACGGAGAACAGGGAAATCTCAGAAAAAGTTGATAAACAAGAGATGGGAAGAACTTGATGAGGTGTCACAGATAATAAAAGACAACATTCTATGAGGATCGACGAAGTACCAACAGAACTTATTAATCATATTGAGAAAATGATCTCTAGACATACGTCGAATCTCTGAAAAATAAAAATATTTAGAGACCTTCAGAAGAGCGTAACTATCCTTATGCGTAAAAACCTAGTAGGTGCACGTAGCTATAAAAACTACCGGACCATGAGCCTGTCACCACAATCATTACAAATTCTGATAAGAATATGAAATAATAGGGAATATGCACGTTTATTTTTATTGCATGAACTGGTTTATGGTATGATATTTATTACTATAGCCCGAACCTTTGCGGCTCATTTCAGTTCCGGACGGATGTAAGTGTACAGTGTACACAAGATACGATACAAGTATATGGTTTTGTGTAATTGACAAGGCATAAGTTTTAGGAAAACATTCTATATAGTTGTGAGGCCCAATGAGGCCAAGTGCGTGATGAGCTTCTGTGATAAGGGTTCTGTAGCATACGGTGCTGATACCATGTGTGGAATATGGACGTCATTATACATATCCTTTATTCTTTGCATAAATGTTAGCTATTATTTTTCAAGATACAAAGGTGGAACACCAACAACTATGACTTTTTTGAAAACACTCCAAAAAATATTCATATTTTTGAATTCCTCATTTTGGCAGCTGTCACCTGACCTAATACAATAGCAGCAAAAAGATTAGGTGAGTCCCTATTTACTTAACAATCTGCAAAAAAATATCAATTACATAATTCTGTTCTGCATTGCAGATTATACCTACATAAGCTCTGTCGGCATGCTTTTATGATAAATACAGCAACTATAAGTAGGGCATACTTATGCTTATGGATGGTCTTTACTGGCCAAAATCTTTCGAATTCGGCGCGATAAAGGCGAAAGCATTTTTTGCTGGCGGTCTTTTGATCTCAGAGTTCCTCGGAAGATATCAATTAAATATAAGCTCGGCATAGCAGCAACTCAAACGGCACTTTGATAAACCGGTCGCCGCGAACGTACTTCGTATTGGCTTTCAAAATATTCTTTTCATGAAAAAATATCTCTAAAATTTTTCATCTTAAAAAATTAAATTAGCATTAGGTATACGTATATCTAATTCGGTTTTAGTATTGCCGGTGACAAGTCTTTGCAAGCTAGTAAGCATCAAGGCGATTCACGCAATCAAGCATGTTTCGACAAAAATATAGGACTTGTTTACAGTGCAAGTGCACTGGCATCGCAAACAAGCGAATAAGTGATAGCTGGGAATGCCTCATTATTGTTGTGTGTTTCGCCAATAGTCCTTATTTGTGAGTGATAATTGATAGAAATCGTTAGCTATTATATTATTATAATATCTAGAAATCTGCTGAAAAGATAATTTGCTGAAACCATGACAAATTTTGTCTTTCAACATGTCTGAATCTACTAGGAAGAAATACCGGCAGTACAGTATTGAGTAGGTATTTGAAATTTGGATTTACGTGCTCTCCTACGAACCAACCATTACAATATTATTTAATTTGCCAAAAAGTTTTTTCAAATGAAGCCATGAAGCTTTCTAGATTATGCTGATAAAAAGGACTAAGAATTATCTTATTTTCAAGGACTGAAAAATAAATATTTAAAACTGCCAACTATATCAAACCTTTCTGCGTCGTCTTCTAAACAAAAAGATGATGGACTACGAGCTTCTCACAATATTTCATTGCTAATCGCAAAAGGGAGACAACAACACACAACTGGCGAGGAATTAATCTTGCCGGCAGTCAAAGAAGTAATAAAAACGGTTCTTCATCATAAGACACCATCAGGTATCATCAGAAAAATACCTCTGAATAATAACTCAGTGCAAAGAACAATAGATAAATGGCTAAATACGTTGAAATATCATTATGCGATTACTTGAAGACTTACAAACTTTCCATTCAACTCGATGAATCAACTCTACCAAATAACGAAGCACTACCTTTAATTTTACTTTTTACTTACTACTTTACTTTTTAAATCAAAAATTTGTCGAGAGTTATTATTTGCTAAAAAATTGGAAACCGATACAGAGGGAGAATCGATATTTAATACTATGAACAAGTTTTTTCAAGAGAAAAATTCGTTTCCGTAAAATTTTTTCACCTGCTACTGTTGGTGCTCCAGCAGTGACGGGGCGCCATAAGGGTTTCATAGCCCATTTGAAACAAGCAGTAACAAATGTACTTTCTGTACATTGTATTATTCATCGTCAACATTTGGTTGCAAAAAATCTGAATGAACGCCTGCGTATTGATGACGTTATTAGAGCAATCAATAAGATTAGAAGCAATTCATTGAGTGACAGACTACTTGGCCAACTTTGTAGTGAAAATAATGAAGATTTATATCGCTTGCTGCTGCATACAGAAGTTCGTTGGCTCTCAAAAGGTACTTGTCTGAATCGTTTCTAAAATCTATGTGACTGAGTACTAGATTTCCTTGAAAACAGAGACGAAAAACTGCGCACAAGCCTGATAAAATGACATCGCTTATTTAACAGACTTGTTTAAAATATTTAACGAAATAAATTTACAATTGCAAGATGATGAGTTGAGTTTAATTAAAACAAAAATTATCACAGCTGCTTTTGTGGGGAAACTTATTCTGTTCCAACGAAATTTAGGTAGAGGTGAATACAGCCACTCTTCCACGTTATCAGCAGTCTCTGAAAAACAGGAAGATTTACTTAGTCACTGCCAACACTTGGACGTTCTTCATGCTGATTTTAAGGAGCGAGTCCAAGATATTTTAGACATGAATATACCGAGTTGGGTTTTAGATCCTTTCGCAAATGCAGATACAGCAGAATCATCAAATTTAGAAGAGGAACTCGTAGAACTCACATCTAACGAAGAACTAAAAAAAAATCAGAAATGGATACCAAGAGTTCTGGCTTCAAAAATCAATACCAGTACTCTACCCTGAATTGTAGGAAATAGTACGCAAATTTTTAATTGCATTTTCTTCATACTATTTGACTGAGCGTGATGGGTTCAGTGCAACAGCAAATTTAGTTTCTAAGAAAAGGCTCAGAATGCAGATCACTGAGCGAGGCGATTTGCAACTGATGTTGACAAAATTGGAACCCGACATTAACAAATTGATAAAATTCCACCAGCCTCAACCATCTCATTAATTTTTGTATTACTACTTTTGTGTTAATTTTTAAATTTTTAATAAACACTTTTCTACTTTTGATGGTCTTTTTAATTTCTACTTTGTGATTCTTAATAGATAAATAGATAAATAAAATATAGATAATGCGTAACAATATTTTAATATTTGGTGTAACTGTGATGGGAGAGGGGGCGTTGGAAATTTTTTTTCTTGTAAAGGGGATGGTGGTCCAGAGAAGATTAGAGACCTCTGGTTTAAAGTATCATATATGACCGAGAAATACATACCACAGGCACATGTAACTGATGGTTAGGAAAATATAAAAGTGTACCATTATTTTGAAATAAATTTTTGGTAATTTATTTCCATGGGACAGTGGCGAAATTTATAGTGATAGTGACAATGCCGCTTTCTTCTTCTATTCCCGCTCATTAATGAACTATATAGCTGCAGAATACTAGAAGGTTTGTGTGAACAGGGTTGCCTTGTAGTGGAAATTCTGAAATGTGAAATTTTCGGTATATATTTTTCAGTGGCGGTATTTCAGTTTTTTTTTGGGGGGAGGGGTTGCTTTGGTTTGCAAAGTTTGGGGGGGGGGGCGACAAGCAGTGGTTAACCAAATTAAGCACGGTGATTTTCGATTTTAAGTAAAACTACAGGTTCTGTTGTGATCTTAATAATATAGTCAATAAGAAGGATTTTTTGTTTGAGACATAATCTTAAAATAACAATATTATTCTAAAAAAAAGAGTAACACATTTTTTTAAATATAGGGTACAATTATACTACTGATAACTTTGATACTACTTTTATTAGGATTCACCTACGTGAACTACGTCCACTTATAAATAGCATTCAGCATTGGCATAATGAAGAAACTATACTTATGTTTTTCGTTTTAGTACATCTTAATAATAAAAGCTTCTTTTTAAAAAAGTATTTTTTACAAGACTTTATTTATCTGGAACTCTAAACAGTGATGGCTCAAATCGTATTATTTTAAAAATCAAAGTGTTAGGTTATTAATTATTTTCATATTCGCAGTATGATTCAAGTTATATTACCTATATACCAGTCATATTGGGCGACATATTCCAGTGACGATTACCGATGTTCCCTTGTCACTCATTCTAAATATAGGTGGTATATGTTATATATAATTTAAATTTTTGCTGTTGCGAGGAGCAAATTACGTTGTTGTCTGTTCTTGCAGTTTTAAGTTTTCACTTTTACTTTTTTAAGTTTATTTTCTTTTAATAAGTTGATTTTAATTCAGTTAAGCAAAGTTTCTAGTTCTTTGGCACGTTATATACATATTGCGTAATTTAGTATTTAATAATAGGATTCAAAAAATTGAACAAACTCATTTTTCGTACAAATATGTTTTATTTGCGTAACAGAAAACCGATTTCGGTTAGGCGTGGTGAGTATAGTTAACTCAATATACACTTGAGACTCTTCCTAAATTTATTTCGGTTACTCCTTATTGTTTGACAGGCCCGTGACTTATTGTTGTAAACACTACAATTTACCACATGACTGGTTAAAAAGTCGAGCAAAAAGATAAAAAAAGATTGGATTTAAAAACTTATCCCGAAATAGGGTCGCGTGCTTTGCGCAATATTTGACGTCAATAGTCAGTGCGCGCAAATGGCGACTTTTCAAATTCTAATAAATTAAACCAAAATGACATTTTTAAAAATTAAATTATTCAAGTAATTTTCTTCAAAATATCATTTTTGTGTTTGTAATAATGTGCTTAAGTAATTTATGCAATACGAATAATACATTTATATTTAGACTTAGGCCAAGCAATAGAGCGATTTGTCGTGACATTAATACTATCAGAAAACCGTCTGTGCCATCATCTAAAAGACGATCCGTAGATGACTGCTGTTATATTTCCAACTTTGAAGTTTTTTCTTTTAATTTGTTATAAACATTTTTAAGCAAAAAAACGCGATTTTTTTAGTTTTTTGCTTATAAAATGGAAAGTAATGAAGCAATCTTAATGGTGCCAATGGACGATTTGTAGAGAATAAAAATACGAACAGAATGAGAGGTCGAACGTCCCGATAGGATAAGTAGCAACGGAGAAAATCCGGAAAAACCGGAAAATTAAGATTTTTTTTTTAAATTCTTACATCGGCCATTCTTAAACGTAGAGGGCTCAGACTTTGGGAAAAAGTAGTAATTTATAGCTACTTGATGTGTGTAAACCCCCGACGGTGTCCGACGATTAGTTTTGCCACAATCGTCATTTGAATTTTTCAGCACACTATTTTGCAACAGGTCTGGATGCTCTATGGATCGTCCAATTTTAATTATTGAAACGGATTTGAAAAGTACAAGCTTAATTGAACAATATATATATTTAAATTTTTCCATAAAATGCTACGAAACCGGTTGAAAATGCACGTAAAAATGCGTGAAAATGACCGAGCGCGCGAATATTGGCTCTCCTTCGCTCCGCTGCTATCCCGCTACGCGTCATCTTTCGCGCGCTCGGCCATTTTCACGCATCTTTACGTGCATTTTCAACCAGTTTCGTAGCATTTTATGGAAAAATTAAAATATACATATTGTTCAATTAAACTTGTGCTTTTCAAATCCGTTTCAATCATTAAAATCGGACGATCCATAGAGCATCCAGACGTGTTGCAAAATAGTGTGCTGAAAAATTAAAATGACGATTGTGGCAAAACTAATCGTCGGACAGCATCGGGGTTTTGCATACATAAAGTAGCTATAAATTACTACTTTTTCCCAAAGTTTGAGCAATCTACGTTTAAAAGTGGCCCATTTACGAATTTTCTAAAAAAACTCTTAATTTTCCGGTTTTTCTGGATTTTCTGCGTTGCTACTTATCCAATCGGGACGTTCGACCTCTCATTTTGTTCGTATTTTTATTCTCTACTGATCGTTTACTACACTATTAAGATTGCTTCATTACTTTTCATTTTATAAGCAAAAAACAAAAAAAATCGCGTTTTTTTGCTTAAAAATGTTTATAACAAATTAAAGGAAAAAATTTCAGAGTTACAAATATAACAGGAATCATCTACAGATCGTCTTTCAGATGATGGCACAGGCGGTTTTCTGATAGGATTAATGTCAAAAAATCGCTAATATTTTGCTCTGATGCTTGGCATAACTATTAAAAAAAATAGAGACGTTAGTTGATCACCTACTGTTAGTTAAAATGCCTTTTTTCTTTTTTCGAATTGCCCAAAATCGTAGTTTTCGAATATAATCTGAGTTATGATAGAATATTTGCATTAGTGCCTTCACTTGTGCAGTAGTTTAAATTTATCTAACACCGTAGTAGTGCATATTACGTATTTATGAAGCGTGTACGTTTTCAACCGGTGCCATAGATTTAACAAATTGTTTCATATATTTGCCTGTTGTATGAGGCTAACGCGGTTTCGCGATACTGTATTCTGTAGCGGCGGAAATTGTTTTCATACATACAGCCATCAATATCCAAAATTGGGAATATACGTTAGCCGCATTATATTGCGGTGCAACCTAATAATTTATTTTTATTCGACTAGCGGATATCGAGAGTGATATATTCTAAGCGTCATTTTGTTTGTTCTTTTAGCCATTAACTGGACTAAAATAAAAATATCTTACACAATATTTTAGGAATATCTCTTGTAGTTCTTAAGGGTATATTTAAGTTCTCCAGTAAAACTCTTTTGAATCATTTTCAGCAGTTGTTTTTTATTTCGCACTATAAAAGTACCTACTCTATTCGATAAGGTTATCCGCAAAAATTTGAATTTTTTCTGATTAAATTTATCCTGAAAATAACCATCAAACATCGCTCATTGTGAAATGGGCAGATGGCCTGGGGTGACGTACTTCCACGAAGCGGTGGTACCGCTACAAAAATTTTGCAGGTTGGTCATCGAGGTTATCGAACTAAACTATTACACAGAAATAAACTGCTCGACAATAGGTTCGAATAATGGAATTTTTAGCCCCAAATTTGGAACGCTGTAATTTAAAGAATAATTGATCGATTTTGACGTGCTTGGCAACAGTGGAAAGCATTTTTCTGTCCAGTTTGTAATTTTAGAAAGAACTTAGAAAATATGAAAAACTACATGATGTACAGGGTGAAAAACAAATGATGGAAAACATCGGAAAATTTCGCTAGTGGCAAATTAGATATCAAAATAGTTTCACAAGATCTGAACATGGATTATTAGAGCTTCCTATCATATCTCCAGACGTATTTGTCAGATCTTTGATATATCTTTTTTTAGTGGAGATTTTCTACTTTTCCCACTTTTATTAATTTTCACTCTTTGAAACAAGCTAAACGAAGTTAAGGGTACCGAATAGCTCATTCACTACAAACTTATTCGGGTATACCAGGAATGCCTGCAAACTTATCAACAAAAAGTCATTATTAAAAATTTTTGCTTGGAAAAAATACCGTTTAGGTGTAGGTATACACATATTAATAAATAAATATCATTTGGTATCTGAACAAAAATCTGAAATCACACCAAAAACATACATGTCTTTTTTTTATCTAAGACTTCCCACGTAGACTTCAAGCCTAACTACTAACGTACCGTGGGCGTCTGGAGAGAAGGGAAATGTAGTCTATTGACACGGGGTTTGAAGGACTGGAGGTTGGGACGGGAAGGGGAAGCATCTGCAGGCAATTTGTTCCATAATCTGGAGACCCTACGTATGAATGAGCGAGAGAAGTGGTCTGTTCTAGGCTTTTGTAGCCGGACAGTATAGGGATGCATACGTAACGCGCCCCTTGTTGTTCTGTTAGGAACAGTCAAGGGGAAAATAATACCGGCTAGTTCTTCAGAGCAAAATCCGTGGAAGTAGCGATAGAAAAGGGATAAATCCCCAACAGCGCGGCGATGAGCGAGAGAAGGGAGTTTTCTAGTGAGGGCTGGGTCGTTGATAAGTTGAATGGCTCTCTTTTGTATAGAATCAAGTATGTTAAGTGTCGAAGGTGATGCCGCTCCCCCTATGTGGGGGCAGTACTCTAGTTGAGAAACATAGAAAGTGTATACGTTGGAAGGGGAGAAGTATTTTCCGACTCGAAAGAGAAAACCAAGCTTTTTAGCTGCCGATATGGCTACTGAAATAATGTGTTTGTGCCAGCTGAGATCATGTTCGAAAGCGACGCCGACAAGATCGAGTGTCGCATTGTTTTGTAGAGCTTGGCCATTCATGTGGATGGGGTAAGCATTGCCAGACTTTTTGCGTGACAGGGAGCAAGACTGGGTTTTGGAGGCGTTGAACCGAACAAGGTTCTTGGTGCCCCAGTCTAAGATTAACTGAAGATCTTGGGAAAGGGATAGGTACATAGATCTGCGTCTATTATCCAACTCTTGATTCGAAACTTGTCTGCAAAAGTGAATATTGGAGTGAACAGTACTATCGTCAGCTTAACTGTGGATGGGATTGGTAGTTGAAGAGAGCAGGTCATTAATGTGAAGAAGAAATAGGGTTTGATTAATGTAAAAAAAAATACTCAAAGTTCTCGTCAGGACTGTATATTGTGTTATCTGAAAAAAATTATTGAAAGGTAAAAATTATGCCAAGTTCCTTGCCTACACGTTATTCGCAGTGTTTTGATAAGCACAGAAAAATACTGTGTGAATTAATAAATTTACAGACCAAACTTGGCAAGTTTTCATTAATCACCAGAGCAATATTGAGACCCTCGAAAACTTGCCAAGTTTGGTCTATAAATTTATTAATTAACACTATATTTCTCTGTGCTGATCAAAACACTGCTAATAACGTGTAGGCAAGGAACTTGGCATAATTTTTACATTTCATTTGTTTTTTTCAGATACAAGACACACAGTCCTGACGAGAACTTTGCCTGATTTTTTACATGTATGTATGTATGTATGTTACATGTACTATGTAGGTATGTTATTCATTGAATACTACCCAAATGACCTTGAAATGTCAAATTGGTTAAAACGCCAAAATACTTACTCAATGGTCCCCTACCTACTGTAAAATCCCGAACCCTCTATCTTTTACCGTTACCGAGATGAGGTACGTATCGGGTGTCAGTTTTCGTCGCGCGCCCCGTCACCTAATAACTTATTCTCATGTCCCAGTAACCCACTGCACGTTCACCCACGCACCGAATCGATTTTCCGACCTTTTTTTTATCTCGCTTATTTTGACAGATACGTCAAAATGTCATATTACCAAATGGCATATTTTTCGTCTAATTGTACAACTCCTGTCGAAAAACTTTCAACTTTTTCGTAAATAACGATTTTTTTTGCAATGACCTTGAAATGTCAAATTGGTTAAAACGCCAAAATACTTACCTACCGGTCCCCTACCTACTGTAAAATCCCGAACCCTCTATCTTTTACCGTTCCCGAGATGAGGTACGTATCGGGTATCAGTTTCCGTCGCGCGCCCCGTCACCTCATAACTTATTATCATGTCCCAGTAACCCTCTACACGTTCCCCCACGCACCGAATCGATTTTCCGACCTCTTTTTTATCTCGCTTATTTTGACAGATACGTCAAAATGACATATTACCAACTTGCATTATTTTCACCTAAATGTACCACTCATTTAAAAAAAAATTCAACTTTTTCGTAAATAACGATTTTTTGGACAATGACCTTGAAATCGCAAATCGGTCAATACGCCAAAATACTCACCTTATGGTCCCCTATATTTTCATAGAAGACCGGAACACTCTATCTTTTACCGTTCTCGAGATGACAGACATGTCAAACGTCATTTTTCGTCGCGCGCCGATTTACCAAAACACCTATTTTCATCCTCCGTCAACCCTCAAATGTCTTATGTGTAAAATAAGCAAAAAAAATAACAAATAATCTCCAATTTAGCGGCGGCGATGGAACATCTATCAAATTTCATCGAGAGAACACAATGTTGCTATATGTTGTTGTCAGATTTGGCGCTTCATCGCAAAGACGACGTAAATCGCAATTATTTTCTTCTTATACATATTATATGTCAGGCAGTGGTAGATTAACTCCTTGGGAGGCCCGGGACGACCTCCGAAGGAGTAAGTCCGCCCCGAGCCCCACCAGAAGTGCTAGCAGTGGCCCTCCCTCTTCTGGTGGGGACCGGGGCGGACCGTCCCTGTCACCCCCTTTAGTCCGCCACTGATGTCAGGTAAAAGTAATACCTAATTAAAATCTGTACAAAAATATAAGTTTTCATTCCTCGGGGTCATGCAAGTCGCAGATAAGCTTTAACATTTGCTTAATAGTTAAAAAAAGCATAAATAAATGATACGACACCACATATCCATTTTCGCAGGACTAGAAAAATTTTTACGAGCGCAATGTTGTCAGATTTTTCGTTTTGTCGCAAAGTAGATATAAAATCGCAATTATTTTTTCCCCCGCATGTTTGTTAATTAAAATCTTTAGAAAAATATAAATTTTCGTTCCTCGGAGTCATACAAGCTGCAGATAAGCTTTAAAATTTGCCTAATAGCCAAAGTAGGTATAAAATACATGGAACGACTATCCTGCTCATATTTGCTCGCAGGGCTGAGGGATATCACAGCGTTTACACCATAAAGTATTACTTGCGTTGACAGAGACATGACAATGACACTTTCATGGCAATATTTTGTATTGTGTTCACTGCAACTTAGAGATTTTTTAAATGGCGTTAACAGGAAAACAAGTAGCTGTTGCTGCTATCGTACCCATAAATTTTTGAAACTTGAAGACCAAAAATCATAGTTTAAAAACCTAAAAAACACGCTTTTATGAGTAGCCCACTAAAAACTTTAAAATTATTATTTTCATTTTTTAGCGGTACAAGGTACTACTAGAAAACCGGGGTGTGCACTGTGCAGTGCGCGCGCGCAGCGTGCGGAGAGTAAAGCAACTAACAAAACTTGTACAGCTATAAAACATTTAGTCTATAAATAGGTAATTAAATTTAAGAGCGTTTGGCGCATTTACATTATAGCGGTCTAGGTATAATAAACAAAATGTAATGTAGTTATCTACCTACATGACATTTTGTTTATTATGTCTAGGCCGCTAAATAGGGTATTACAAAAAGATTTTAAGGGATTCTACATCTAACAATATGAAAATAAGTTTATATAAACATGAATCCTTGAATGCATTTTTTTGAGACACAGGGTGTTAAATATTTTATTTTTTAAATTTTTCTTTTAAATTTCTCGAAAATGCGTTAAGATATTGACACGAATTTTGGTAGACGCCAGTATGTAATCAAAGGGTACCTTTACGTGCAAAAATATTTATTTTCTAAAGTACTGGGAAAAGTGGCGTGCGTGCTGGTAAGTCTTTATTTTTAGCGAAAAAAATAGCACAGCACTGATTTTTTGCTTGGGTATCTCGAAAAAGAAGCATTTGAGGATCCATGTTTATATAAACTTATTTTCATATTTTTAGATGTAGAATCTGTGCTTAAAATTTCTGAACATCTTTTTGCCACACCCGTATAACTGCGCCTAACGCTTTTAATTTAATTATCTATTTAAAAACTAACGGCCAGATTCTCCAACGCTAGTCCGGTCTAATTTGAGAACCAAAAGTTTTAAACTCACAAGTGTGAGTGTGAGAATAAGACAACTAAGGTTTATACTATGAATTTGTTTCAGAGTTTTTTTGCAAATTTATAAAGAAAGGGTCAATTTTAGTACATTCTTTCGACAATAATAGAACTAAATTCATTCTAGCAACCCGTTTCAAGATAAAAATCATTTGGAAACCAAGCAAATCGCTAAAATATCAGAACAATTCATTCAGTTTTTAATGAGGACCTATTAACAAAAACTTGTCGGAGCATAACTAATCGACTAGAAGATCTTAATTTAAACCAGTACTAAATCTTAAACCTTCTTAGTGAATCTGAACGTAAATGTTTTATAACTGTACAAGTTAACAGAAAACCGGGGTATGCATATGTGCGGAGTAAAGGAAGGCGCAGTCTGTTAGTTGTTTTACTTTCCGCGCGCTGCGCGCACTGCACACCCTGGTTTTCTGGTAACTTGTACAGGGTGTCCGGATTTCCTTGTAATTGCGGGGTATTTCGGTTGTTATTAGAGATAGAGGGTTGCGGTTTTCGCGAAGTGTTGCTAGTTTTTGATGTAACGAAAGATGGCATAAAAATATTATACATGGCCCCCTTAGTTTTTGACATACAGGACTAAATTGATTTGTTTTTCCATTTTCAGTTGTCTTGTAACTTATTGTAAAAATTGATCCTATTAGCGTTGTTTTTTACGTAGAATCGAGTGGCGTGGTTAAATTTTCATCAGATGTGATATTTTTCGAAATATTAACCAAACATATGTTTTTTTAAATGGAACACCCTGTATGTTTCTTAATCATTTGAGTTCCCCTTTTCTAGAGCGTTTTAAAAATATATAACACTTTATAGTTATTTTTTTAGTTTTAGCCATTAATTCGAACTATTTAATTTTAAACTTTAATTTTGCGTAGTTGGCCGTGTTTAACATGTGGTTTAACGTCAACTCAAGTATTTAGATTTAAAAAAGAACTGGTTAAATCCTCTATTTTCATTAATTTATTCAAATTGGTATTATTTTTTAAACTACAACACTACTTGTTATCTAGATATATGGAAAATCCTAACCAGAACTAAAACTGCTTAGTTTTGTATCATTTGAAAATTAAATTAGTTGTCTTGAATTATTAATAGCAAATAAAAGTCAAATTTAAAAACAAAACATACAAAACTTTAGTTTACGGAAAGAGTTAGTCCTTTTAATCTGTTCTTTTGAAAGTAATAAATAACATATTAAAGCATCTATATATGTATTGCTCAAACTGCAAACCAAAATGCATTTATGACACAGTTTTGTTATTCTGCGTAAGGCATTTATTAATATTAATGGGCGGCCTTGCAAATCTCTAATTTCTTGCTCCGTTGCGTTGCGGAGATCTTGCATTGTTCGATGTTGAGTACGATATATTTTATTTTCCAAATACATCCAAAAGAAAAAATCGAGTACTGATAACTTTGGGGACCTTGGGGGCCATCTTATGGAGCCATGGGTCCCAATCCAACGACCTGGAAAATGGTTATCTAAATATGGTCTCATTATTTGTGCATTATGTGCCGAGGCGCCATCTTACTGATTTAATTGGGATAAAGGCACATCGTCATATAGTTCAGCTAAAGTATTTTCCAGTATGTTTAGGTACCTATGTGCTGTTGAACTCCCTTTATATATGAGGAATTTGAATCTATATCGTAGAATGAAATATGATTCGCTGAAGCCAAATCTACCTTGTTGTTCTCTAGGATAAATCCTATGTTGATTTTCTCTAGACCAATATCTGCAATTTTGTCTGTTTATTCACTCTTTCTGCGGGAAGTTGTAGGGGTGTTTTCTACACTTGCCAAAACATTAATGTCTTCGACTTCCTGTTGAAGTTTGTTATAATTTTTTGAGCGAGGTTTTGCAAAAGTTATACCTAAGCTTTGTTCTAATTCTACAGAATATGGCTTTATTCGGTTGCCTTCTTGCAGGGTACCTAAATATAATAATGGAATAATATAGCATATATAGATTTCCAGATATAATAAGAAAATAAATACCTTTCTAAATACATATCAGACGCCTGATCAGTGATGATCACTATTTTCGTCGCATTAAAGCATTCCAACATATACTTTTCGTTATTGGTAAAATTGTCATTTACTGCTATATTGTTATTTAAAATTGATAAATGACGGATTAAAGGTAAGTAATATAAGCAATAGTACCTTAATGACAACAACTGACTCTTCCCGTCTCGGCCAACTACGCAAAATTAAAGTGTAAAATTAAATAGTTGGATTTAAAAGCTGTAAATAAAAATAAAGTGATATATATTTCTGAAAAGCTCTCGAAAGGGGAAATTTAATGATTAATAAACATACAGGGTGTTCCATTTAAAAAAACATATGTTTGGGTAATATCTCGAAAAATATCATATCCGATGAAAATCTAACCACGCCACTCCATTCTACGTAAAAAACGCTAATAGGATCAATTTTTGCAATAAGTTACAAGATAACTGAAATGCGAGGGGGTCCGAAAATGAAAAAAAAAACAATTTCGTCCTGTATGTCAAAAACGAAGGGGGCCATGAAAAATATTTTTATGCCATCTTTCGTTTCATCAAAAAGTAGCAACACTTCGCGAAAACCGCAACTCCCTATCTCTAATACCAACCGAGATACCCTGTAATTACAACGAAATCCGGACACCCTGTACAGCTATAAAAGGAAAATATAATTATTTTTAACTTTTTAGTGCTCACTCATAAAAGCGTGTTTTTTAGTTTTTAGTGAATTAGGTTTGGAACATACAAGAAGTTCCAAACATAAAATTAATTCTTTATTAAGGACTTTGCAGTGGCAGTTTACCTTCATATAAAAATTGTATGACTTTTTAGCTTCACATGGATTAGGACTTTTTTGAGTCACTGTATGTACTAGATCAAATTTTTAAATGGCAATGCTATTTTCTTACGATGCAAAACTATTTGTAACCAGACACTTTTTTCGCAAAATCAATAATAACAATTTTTCCATATGGTAAAAACTTTCGAAGACACGCTGTATATTTTTTTAATAAAAAAACATATTATTGTATTGTCATCAGAATTGCATAAGTTTGCAAATTTTTAAATCGATACGACAATTGGAAGTGGCTGAAAAATGAGTTGTTAGATTCCATTACAATGTTACAAAGTCAAGGTCAAGCTAATAAAAGCGTGTTAAAAAAAGAAATGTAAAAAAGATGGTGGGTTAAGCCTTTTCTAGCAAAAAGACTAAAGTATGACGTTCAGTTTACTGGAGTGATTTTGAATTCTTGACTCAGCTCTTCGAAGACTTTTGCTTTAAATTCAGAATTTTGTAAAGATTACTTTTTATGTTCCTTAAACAATCACATTCTCGGTATTTTTTAATAAAATCGACAGGCTGTTGCCCACGAAATTTTATTTCCGTCAGTTTTATTTTAGTAAAAAGCTCAACAAACTGTCTTAAATACTGTCGTGAAAATTACGTCAGCCTATGAGACAACTGTCAGGCCAGCGCTTGTTTAAGGACAAGGCGTTTACACACCATAGATGACTGTTGCGTCTGTATCAGTGCCAGTAATACTTTCCTGTGTAAACGGCGCTCGGAGATACAAAAAGAAGAGATGATCTAAATAGTGTCGCTTGAAAGTAAAAATCATTTAAATTGTTGTTATAACCAGGTTTGTTTGCTGGCCTGTACTTAAAAGATAATGAATTGGATAAATAATCATGAAAAATACCTTAGAAATATCCACTCTCTTTTAATAACTGTTACGACTGTTACAAATATTTACTTACGCGTAACTTCTAAATAGATTGTCCGATCGTCTATTGACCCCATTTTGTCATCGAAGACCCTACAGGTGTAATTTCGGGAATCTTCTTTAGTAGCGTTCCTAACTATGAGTCCATCGGCGATGAGTTGATACTTTGGCCCTAGAAAATAAAATTCGATGTTACACAGGTGTCTCGTGAGTTAACCGAAAACAATTAAGTATTCACCAAAAACAATTCTTTCGAAAAACGGTTCACCAAAAACAATTCTTCGAAAAACAGTTCACCAAAAACAATTCACCAACAAACCGTTTACCGAAAAACAATTCACCACAAAAACTTATGCAATTCCATAAAAAATAATTTGAGGCGAAGAATATTATTTAAGTAAATTTTTATTCGGTGAAAGTTAGGCACACTCTTAACATAAAAAAAACATTATATATATATATATATATATATATATATATATATATATATATATATATATATATATATATATATATATATATATATATATATATATATATATATATATATATATATATATATATGTATATATATATATATATATATATATATATATATATATATATATATATATATATATATATATATATATATATATATATATATATATATATATATATATATATATATATATATATTATTTGAGGGTTCTTGGGTTTTTGGATCTCGGGAAAAAATTATACAATTTTGTGGGTTGTGTATTCACATATAATTACGTTTCGGTCGTATTCTGCGACCTTCATCAGAATTTTTTTTAAAAGCTTCGAAAGAAGCTTCAGTGGTGCACCGGTAGTGCATTACAAATTATATTTACACAGGACTAGTGACACAGACATAATCACAGTTTAAAGGATCTTGTATCATTTTAAAGAATTTTTAAATATCGAAACAAAACTTAAACTTGTAGATTCGATCATTATAAGTGGATTAGATTATTGTGACGTTATATATCATAAAAATATCAGCTACAATTCTAAACAAAAACTACAAATCCTACACAATAACTGTGTAAGATTTTCAGTAAATCTTAAAAAATATGATCACATTACCTCAACATTCAATCAGTATAAATTAATTAAATTAGAAACTAGACGTGAAATTCATCAAACTTGTTTCATTTACAAAGTCATAAACACTAAAACACCTGATTATCTATTTAAAAAATTAGAATTTCGTAATAATGTTCATTACGTGAATACAAGAAATCAAAACAACTTAACTATACCATCACACAAAACAGAAAAGTATAAAACATCTTTTAAATATAATAGTGCAATCATATATAACAGCATTCCCTTCTATGTAAAATATTTTACTTTTTCAACTTTTAAAACTTATTGTAAAAATTATTTAATCGGGGTGGAGTTGGAAGAATGATTATATATAATCAAAATTCTACCTTTTTGTGCCAACTAGTGTGTTACTATTGTTATTCATTTTTGTAAAATATTTATGCATGATATTATATTGTTACTTTTTACACTGTTTATTGTTTACTGGCACAAATAAATAAATATTATTATTATTATTATTAAAACATTTAATTTATTAATATATCTATCTAAAATATCGTCACGTCAAGCACCATTTGGGTTCATTGGAGAACTCCAATGAACCCAAATGGTGCTTGACGTGGTGCCATATTACCGAAAGCTTAAAATCATATATACTAGTTTCTTTGTAGTACATGTGTCTAGTTATTAATATTTGAAAGCAATAACCGGTGATTATCAACAATAAAAAATTAATAATAACATAAGCAGGTAAATGTTAACATTAGCGAATAAATATCAAAAGAAATTTTCAACATGTCCGCCATTTAATTCTTCGGACTTTTCATACATTCTTCTCTGCCTATGAAGTATGTTTATAATACTTTCAGCATCATTTTCGTTCAGATTTCTTACTTCATTTCTCACCTTTCTTTGAATTTCTTCAATATTTTCATTATGATTGCTGTATACGACATTTTTCAAATGATCCCTAAGAAATGTATCTAACAGTGTGAGGTCTGGGCTATTTGCAGGCCAATGTAACGTTCCATATTTACCGATCCATTCGATATACTGATGGTTTAAAAAATTGCTAACCTCAATTATATTATGGGGAGGCGCTCCGTCCTGTTGCCATATAATACGTCGACGTTCTTCAAGTGGCAATTCGTCGAGAATATATTCGATTTTAATTTCTAAAATCTAAAACAATTAAGATAGCTCTGGCCAGTAAATGCTTCCGAAAAAACAATGGCCCTAGAATTTTATTTCGTAATATCCCACACCAAACGTTGATTGAATTACGCACCTGAAAAGCAATATCTTCGACGGTAAAGGGATTTTCATCCGACTAAACATGAACATTTCGTCTATTGAACATTCCCGCAGTTGAGAAAGTTGCTTCGTCTGTCCAAACGATAGTATGAAATAAATTTGAACCTTGCCTCAATCTTTCGTTAATATTTGTGACAAAAGTATATCCCCTTTCATTTTGATCGGCACTAAGCTTTTAAACTGGCATAATGTTATATGGTCTATTCTTACTATACTTTAACGTTCTTTGAACTGCCATAAGTCAACATTTTATCTCTTCTTCCATATCTGAGATACCGTACAAAATCGAAAATTGATTTTTTGGCTTCTCATGAAAATTTAATAAAATTGCTAGGTCCCTTTCTTCATTTCTTTTCCTTTTTTTTCCATTGTCCAGAATTCCTCTTTCTTCTAGTCTTCTATTTATTTTTATTATGGTGTTTAATGATGGAGTTCTTTATCCCTCTTCAATACTTTTTTCATATTGTCTTAGAGTTGCTCTAATATCATTGTTATTTTTTAGATATAATTTTAACATTTTGAATCTCTCATTAATAGAATAATTCATTTTACATAAAAGTAAAATTAAAAATTTACGGTGACTTAAGTATTATTGTCAACCTTGACATTAATTAACTAACTTTGACTTTACGAAGAAATTTCTTAAGAAGATAGCAGGTATTTCGTTCGTAATCTGGATAATTACGTTTAAAGTAATTTAAAATTTTAAATTAAAGTAAAGTTTAAAGTATATTAATGCGAAATAATTTTTAATTTGAAATATTTCAAAAACGATTGAAAATCCGCATAGGGTATGTTATACAAAATATGTCTGGAACTTCTCCTAGAATACAAACAATAATAAAAATCATACCATCCAATTTAAAATAAGCGGAAAAATCGATGTTTTATTCTATATTTTTTTTATTCGATGCTTCTTGTTTTACTGATATGATATATGAGTGATCCATAAAAATCCCCAAAATTTTCAAATTTAACATTTTTTCCCATCTTTAAAGATAAAAACGGTATCAGTCCTGATCACTTTTATTTGGATATCCCTGTACATTGAACGGTCACTGACATGGGGTATTAATGAACAACAATTAGTAACCCCCTTCAAGCGAACTGCCCGCTATTTAGTTGATGGCTTGTCATACATTTAGGCATTTATTTTAACAACTCATATTTGATAACAGCAACAAAGTTGTTAGAGGTCCTGATACTGTAAAAACTCATTTACCAGTCTCAAGTTAGTAACATACATACATAAAGATATACCAGACAATTTAAAACAAAATTTTATCATCTCCGACAAAACATGTATTAAAGTAAATCAAAAATAATATTAACAACAAGCTAAGTGCCCAATAAGTTTAATTCTTGATTAAATTGTTTTTGCAACAGGACGCTAGCCTACGAGACTAGATTCTAGACTATTCTTGACTTGATGTTTAAAAAATTCAATAAGACTAAAAAGCTGTAGTTCTTTCAAATATACAAGTTTATATTACTTACTCTGTGGAGTGTCTTGATCTATCAGCCAGGTGATGGTACCTCTGTCAACTTCACATCTGATAACAATATCCGTTCCTTCTATTCCACTTTGGACAGTAGGGGTGTCCACAAATTCTACGGATCCTGAAAGCAATAAATAGTTAAATATCATGTTTAAATTAAAGGACTTTAAATAAATTCTCAACGCCTAACTGTAAACTCTACGTAGCTATTTCGAGTTTAACCGTGATATTTTCGGGTTGTTTGGGTCAGTCGCATGGATTACGAGTGCATGATACTGAGGTTGTGATAGAATACACCTCTTTTACCTGACTTTTATGACTGGAGAGATTTGTCTGTCACGTCAGTTGTCACTCTGTCGTTGATGGTCTTAAAAAAACCTTTCTTTAGAAAAAAACGATGAAGTCTATTTTCATCCCTTCTGATTGAACAGATGATCCTTTGTTGTTTTTTCTGATTATTTTCGTATATTTTATGTGGACGTGAATTCTGACCAAATTTCAATGTGTTGGAATTTAACCTTGTCGTTTTTTTTTTAGGAAACCAGCCCCATTTCAGAATATAACGTTTCAGAACATTCCGTACCATTTCGTAAGATAACATTGCATTATATTTCCTTATGGATTTGCCAAAAGGTTTAATTGTCTGGACAGTTCGTATTATGATTTATTGAACCACGGTGTTACGAGGTCCTTTGATGACATTTTAAGTTAATTTGAGGGTAGTCCTGGGCATGTGTCCCCCTCGAAGTCTTCGAAGTAATAAAGTGACTCCCGGAGTTCCAGAACAACGCAAACATCAAGCTAAGTACCTAATTTCGTGATCGATAAGAAAAGCCAAATGTTCTTAAACAGACAATTTTTATAGAGGAAGCTGCAACACCTAAAGCTAGTAAAGTTACCATTTTTATTTTCTTACTACAACCAAAGCATGTTACCATGCCTTCTCTTTAAATTAAACTTCTAACTCACATTTTAACATTGTTTTATTTTGTACATTTTTTAAGTTCACTTGCAGGAACTTTTTAATATTGCCAGTGGTGACAAATTAGATCCATTTTATTGGCCCATACCGATAATGTTAAAGAGTGTACAGTTATTTGGTATGTACATTGATTTGATAATTAACAGATGGCAATAATGAGCTTTAATTATTAAACCCTGACTTTTATTTTATTATTGAGCTAGCTGGTGGCTTGTTTGTCAAATATCCTAACAATCAACAATTATTAATGAGAGCAATGTACATTATTGTTATAGCCCCTTAACTTATTAAGTAAGGTTAGATCTAATATGAATTGGATATCCCCCTACAGCGATCATGTTTTTTTTTTATCTGAGAAACACCAGATAGAAAGTTTCATAGGAGAAAATACAAAAGCTAATGGATGAAAGAAGAAAACTCAAGATCTAAATTTGGGCAAAGGATCAGATTAAATATAAACAGCTTATAAAGCAAGTCAGCTGAAAATGCAAAAAAAGATACGAAAGAGTAAACTAAAAATTGCGTTAAGAGAAGCTCAACTATGGAAAATATGTTTGGACTTATACTTATGCTACTTATACTTTCCTGAGACGACGGCTTGACTGAGATGATGGCAATCCCAAAAAAAGTTAATAAGGAATAGACGGGAAGAATTTGATGAGGTGTCAAAGACAATAAAAGTCAACAATGCGATGAGGATAGACGAAATACTAGCAGAACTTATTAATCACGTAAAAAAATGACATATAGAAAAAAGAGAAGTGTATATATAGAGACCTTCATAGGAGCGTAACTATCATTATATGAAAAAACGTAGATGCACATAGCAATGAAAACTATCGGACCATAAGCCTGTTACCACAATCATTACAAATTCTGATAAGAATACAGAAGAATATGGAATATTTATGTTTATTTTAATTTCATGAATCAGTTTATGCATACCTATTGCCTATTGAGACGAAGATAGATGAGAGACTAGGAGATTATTATGCAGTTTTACGACTGTCGTTCTGTCTATTGTTCCCTTCGATTTTGAAGTAGTTTATGTTTATCTTACCAGCCTATCAGTAAGGCGCGCTAATTTCGGTTCACTTATATTATCGTGCTGCCGAAATATCAGATATCTAGGCTAATAAAACGAACAAAAACAGGTCATCGCAAAGCGAAGTACATATTATTTAAAAACGAATATAAATTATTTCATGTCATAAATATTTTATTTCGCTCGTCGTTTCAGATTTCCACTAAGCAAGTCTTATTGTTTTATTTGGGACACATATTATAGATAAGGCGCATTCTCTGCAAATGGGGCAATTTTGCCATGCGATAAATTCGAAAAAAAAGATGGAAAAAATACTTTCTCTCTTAAAATATAATTAATTAGATGATCCTATGCACGGTAATAAGTACAGCAGCGATCAGTAACAAATTGATTCGGTATTTTTAATGATTTAAAAAAATGCTGTGCGTCGGAGTTGATATAAGGTCTACGGAGTTGACAATGTTAACTTTTTATGCTGTTTATAGGTATTTTATTGTCAAGTAGATCTTATTCATCTTATTATTATTAATAATTTTTGTAGAAGAAGTTTTGTATGAAGTTTCAATCAACTGGAAAAAGTAAAAAGTCTCGGAGTTGATACTCCACTGATTTTGTTCGTATCAAAGAATAAAACAACTTAGCGGTCATAGTAATACTGTTTATTAAAAAAATCTTGAAACAGTTGTCAATAGTACCTGAAAAATACAATTTCCGTGCGAATGGTAAAAAAGGTTTAACAAACACTTAAAAAAAATTTGAAATATAACAAAAAACCTAAAAGTTCTCTTTTAAACCATTGATGGTCTGGATGGTGATTGAAAAAGTAAAAAGTCTCGGAGTTGATACTCCACTGATTTTGTTCGTATCAAAGAATAAAACAACTTAGCGGTCGTAGTAATACTGTTTATTAAAAAAATCTTGAAACAGTTGTCCATAGTACCTGAAAAATACAATTTCCGTGCGAACGGTAAAAAAGGTTTAACAAACACTTTAAAAAAATATTTGAAATATAACAAAAAACCTAAAAGTTCTCTTTTAAACCACTGATGGTCTGGTATTGGTGATTACGGTTAGCTATATGTTGCATGTATGTTTTGAAGTTTGAAACAAGAGTTTCAGCAATTTCTTTTTTCGTAGATCTCACTTTCGTTTAAATTACTTTCTAACACTCTTTTTCTTTGCCGCATACAACAACGTCTCCTGTTCTCGTTGACCATTTCCAGTAGGTAACTATATCGTCAAGGGAGTAGAGATTGAATATAATGCCTTTGTTCTTACAACTCGGGCCACGCCGTTCAAGGCAGTTTTCATTAACAGTTCCGCAACAATGCTCCTATGCAGACTTTCTGCCCAATTTTCATTAATCATTTGTAAAATTTTTAATTTTTGAACCAGTAGTTCTACATTCTCACAGACGGTACAGATGCAAGTATCTCTTTTGTTAACGTTTGGATACATCGCCCGGGACGATCCTAAGTGACAAAAAGCTGGGTAGCTTATTAGGCAGTTATATTCATTCATAAAATCATTGTGTTGGAATTTTAAAGTTTTATTTAGCAGTCTTTTCTGGTTTTTTTTATACCATTTTCTTTGATTGTGTCGTTCTTTCCCGGAGACAACCAGCTGGACTCGTCTCTTTCGAAAAATTCTTTTACTTTCTTTGCTGTTTCTTGCCATTTTAATTTGTGGTCTTTTGCAATAGCCTGTTTGTGATCTTTATAACGAAGAAATTTAAATTTTCCAAATAACTTTTACTTTTTAACTAGGGGTCCAGTAAGTATCCTTCGTCCACGCTTACTGCGCTTTATGACTTTGAGATTATTAGATATTTGTCAAGACTTCATGAAATACAAATTTCTTTTTCACTTCCTGAGACACTTTATAGCCACGAAGCATTGTATTGATCATTGTAATAGGCGAATTTGATTTATTCTTGCTTTTTTGTGGAATCTTTTAATCTAAAATACTTTGATTTATATCGAGAATACTTTCTTTTCAGCTTTGATAATTCACCTTCTAATTTCGTTATTCTTCTGTATGCCCTCGCGCGATCTCTTCTGACATTTTTTCTAACCAAGTTTCACCTCCTAGTGCTATCAATAAAACTTACCGGTGTTTGAGGAGGAGTTATCTCTTCTATAAATCGAACTTCATTCGCTTTAATTGCTTTTTTATTCCCTCCTTATTCTGCCAGCTTTCGATCCACATCTTCCTTTTGGTTTTTTTCATGTCTTGATAACTGTTAAATTTTTTTAACCTTATCCTGTTAAACTCTTCTTTACCATCTTTCCCTCTCTCTTGCTTTACATCTTTCAAAAGCTTCTGGGTTATTTCTTTCTCTCAGACGCCATAGATGCTGTAATTCACTTTCCTTCTCCTTATTTCCTTTTCGGATTTTCTTCCCGCCATAGTTCTTTAAAAAAAAAAATTAAATACGTGCATCAACTCCGAAGCCTACGATCAAGTCCGAAGCTCCCTGAAGGTATGGAGTTGATGTTTTTATGAATGTTACAAAAAAAATGGGTTGTTCTAAAAGTAATCTTATATACATTTTATACCAACAACTTAAATGGTATTTTTGAGAATGTAAATGTTAGATACCAAAAAAATAATGTAAATTAAAAAAAAATTATTTGGGGGTCGGTGTTAACTATATAAAAGCATACTCTTACCTTAGCAACAACTAAACACGTCGTAGAAAGAGTATAAAATGAAACGAGTGTTCTCTCTTCGGTATCTCAAACTCAACTGAATTTACCGCTGCGTTCTTGGAGCTGAACACGATACACTTCCAACGGTATGCTACGCTATGAATGAAAGCACGTCGTGGCTGCGCAGATGACGTTACTTCGAGGGAACATCAAAGCGACTAGGCCGCTTGATTAATGCAAAATCTCTCGTAGTGACGTCAAAATGGGAGGAGCCTGGCCAGTTAATCGACGCATCGGCATACCGTTGTTAGTGTATCGTGGAGCTCAAGAAGAGAAGAAGAGTGCAAAATACGAAATTACTCGAATATATCCGAATATTAAGCTGCTTCGGAGTTGAACGTAAATTCCGGTTTCAAATTTCTCGTCGCTGTTCACATTTATCTTCTTTTTTTTTTGAAATCAGGTAAATATTGACATTTTGAGACTAATTACCTGCATTGTTGTTTATAAAAATTTCGAAGAAACTAATAAAATACGTATGAAAAAACAACGATTAGTTTAAATTTCCAGCTAATTACGGCCTAGGAGTTAAGGTTGTTTTTTTATCATTCTAGAGAAATACATAGCGTATTTTGTTAATAATTTTTATGAATCTTGCTGGCAATGTCAAAGGGTACAAAGAACTACCTCATGCTGTGTTTTCCAATTTTTTTCTGTCAAAGTAGAGTAAAGTACATGTCAATTACATCAAATATTCCACTTGCAGAGAATGCGCCATAACGTGTAAGTTGGAAGGGGAGGAGTATTTTCTGACTCGAAAGAGAATACCAACATTTTTAGCTGCTCTAAGATTAATTAAAAGTCTTTGGAAAGGGTGCAAGTACTCGTGAATCGAGACTTGTCTGGAAAAATGAATATAGGAGTGAAGAGTGTTCTGTTAGGTATAATGTTATGTTTGATCTAGTGAGTAGTAGTAGTTGTTAAGTTGTCTTAGACTGTCAGTGTTATCTCCAGAAGATCAATAAAACTAATTGAAAGTATCGCCCGACTATTATTAAAGAACCCATTAGAAGACAGTACAGAACATGGTGGCAGCGGTTGAGTGTTGGTCAGGCGAAATGTTCACCGAAATCATCGGAAAACGATAAAATAGTTTTGGCATTCGGTGAAAGATTTTTCAGGAAAAAATAAGGTATTTCCCTAGTAACCAGAAGTAAAAGGTATGCCGGAGTTACTATAACGATAGGTGACAGCAGTTTGTCAAAACAAAAAAAAAAACTTTTAGAAGAGTTTTGGAGTAAAGCAACAAAAAATCAGTTTCTCGCGGAGAGAAATGAAGAAAAAATAAAATCAAAATGCCAGATGAGACAAGTACACCCGTAGTTAATTTGCCTGTGCCTGTGCAACCTCCTGAAAAACTTAATTTTTCAATGCCGAATTTTTGGCCTCAGTGGAGAAAAAGGTTTGAAAGATATATGTCAGTATCCAGACAAGATAGCAAAACAGATGAGGAAAAAATCAATATTTTGGTTTATATTATGGGGGAAGAGTCAGAAGATATACTTTTACAGTTCCCCAGTTCTCCAAAAAAATATACTGATGCTTTGAAAGCATTTGAGGATCATTTTATTCCCCGGCGGAACATTATTTTTGAAAGATACAAATTTAATTCACGAGTGTAAAGACCTGAAGAATCAATTAAAAGCTTTATTACCAGCTTACATGCATTAGCAGAAAATTGTGATTATGGCAGATTAAAAGATGAACTAATTCGTGATAGAATAGTGGTAGGAATGTTGGATATGAAAACAAGCGAACGTTTGCAACTGCAATCAAAACTGACATTGAGTGATTGCATTTTGACTGCAAGACAAGCCGAGCTACAAGCAAATCAAAATAAAGATTTGCACTTGGATCTACGAAGTCGGCAAATTGCAAAATTATCGGTGGATCGTAATGGTGATAGCAGCTCATCGTCTTCAAAAATAAGAAGAGGTGGAAGTAACACAGCTCAAAGGTATTCTCCATCAAAAAAGTGTGGTTACTGTGGATTACAGCCTCATTCGCGGGAGAAATGTCCAGCTTCTAAATCAATATGTAGAAATTGCAAAAAAGAAGGTCATTGGGCTGCAGTATGTAGGAGGAGCTCTATTAATATGGGAAAAAAGGTTAGGATTGTCCATACTAATACTAATAATGATTCCAATTCTGACTCTGATGGCTGTGAGGATACTCAAGAGTCTGTACAAAATGATACTTTTCTACGGCCAATTAAAATAAATTCTATAGACTCTAAGGATTGGACTAGTTTAATTTTTGTCTCTGAATTAAGTAAAAATCTTGAATTTTTAGTAGATACGGGGGCAGATATTACCTGTATTCCAAAAAACACATTAGATATTTGCTTATTAAAACAAGTTAAAGTTACTCATAAACTAGTGACAGGGCCGTCAGGGGAAAAGCTAGAAGTAGTTGGTACTTTACATTTATGTTTAATCAAAAATAACCGGGTTTTGAAAAGCGAAGTTTATGTTATCGATAAATTGATAAGGCCAATATTAGGAAGATCAGCTATAATTAAGCTAAATGTTGTTCAATTTAATGATCATAACGGTTCAGTCAATTCTGTTCAAAATTCTTTAACAAAAGATGAGATTTTAAAAGAGTTTCCTAACTTATTTAGTGACGTTGGTACATTCAAAACGGAAATGTCTTTAAAGGTTAAAGATGGTGTCCAGCCATATGTTCAGTCAGTACCACGTATAGTTCCTTTGCCTTTGCTCAAACCGCTTAAAGAGGAGCTCGAGCGACTGCAGAGGCTCAATATTATCGAACCTGTTGATTATTACACTCCTTGGGTAAGTCCAATTGTTGTAGTACAAAATATTTCCATAAGTTCGAAGATCTATTACCCAAACTCTGTCTCCTACAGTTAAGTCAGAAAGTGGTCTTATTCTATATCTCTTATTGTAGTAACCTGCTCTTTTCTCCAAAGAGCACTATCGCCAGCGCAACTGTGGATGGGGTTGGTAGTTGAAGAAAGCAGGTCATTAATGTGAAGAAGGAATAGGTTTCAGGACTAAGCCTTGAAGTACGCCAGCATTGATAGGATGGAAGTTAGATGAGTGACCGTCCACCACGGGAGATATGAGCCGACTAGCGAGAAAGCTACCGATCCAGGCACATAGTTTAGGAGGAAGGCCGTAAGAAGGTAGCCTGTTGAGGAGTGCGGCATGCCAAACTTAGTCAATGGCCCTGGAAATATCAAGAGCAACAATCTGGGATTCGCCATAAAATTCAAGAGACTTGTTCCAGTTATACGTGACAAAGGTGATTAACTGCGGATCTTCGGTGACGAAATCCATACTATATCATTGATGATCTTGCGTTTTTCCAGATATTCCAGAATTTTAAAGGTGATGACCCTCTCCATAACTTTGCTGACAACAGAGAGAAGGATAGGTATATAACACTAGTCAACAACAAAAAAATGTCGGTAATAAAAATAGCTCAGTCTTATAGATTTTGACCTGATCGTCACAAATCCGGCGGCCAAAATATTTTGCCGAGGTCTGGTTTTCATGATAGAGGCAGAACCTGTTTTTATAATGGTAATAAACATTTATCATTAGATAGGCCTGCCGAGACATATTGTAATTGGTTTGTCCCTGTCTACGGTAGTAAAATCTAGTTATTGCATAAGGTAGTTACCTGGTTCAGTCTTATTTCAACCGTCAACCGCGTTTAGTGTAGTATGTATTAGTAAACCATATCAATAAGCCAAGTAATTTTTGTTATATTTGCAGAGATGTTTGCAGTTAGTGATGTTACCTTTAAGAGCCAAAAAAGAAATATAACTCCTTTAATTAACAAAGCCTATGAGTTGTATTTTGGATGTAAAGTTGGTGACCAAGATAAAAAATGGGCGCCCCATATTTGCTGCAATGCTTGTGCCAACTCTCTTTGAGACTGGCTTAATCGAAGAGGTCGATCACTGCAATTTGCTGGACCTATGGTTTGAAGGGTACCAAAAGACCATATATCTGATTGCTATTTTTGTCTCACACCTCCAATTAGAAAAGGTATTCCGATAAAGAATAAGGATAATTTGAGATACCCCAATATATCGTCTGCTATTCGCCCTGTGTCTCGTAATATGTTGCCTGTTCCGGTACCCCCTAAGGAATATAGTCTTGATTCGGAAGAAGAACTAAATGTCAAGACGAAGAGCCCTCAACCCCTAAGGACCCAAACTTCCCTTCTGGTTGTAGCAAGGAACCACACAAAATAACACAAACTTAGTTGAGTGACCGCATAAGAGACTTGGATTTGCCAAAACAAAAGGCGGAGTTGTTAGAATCTAGGTTTTCACAGTAGAACTTGCTTGATGTTAAGGTATAGGTTTCTGTTTATAGAAGTCGTCATGAATCGCTTATGTCATTTTTTAAATGGAAATTGGCCTGCAGTGATATTGATGCACAGAAAAAACTGCCATGCTATTTTCAATAAAAGTACTGTTTTTGACCACTGTAATATTAGTTATATTAAAGTTAATAATATTGCCTCAACAAAACATCATTGAAATATCCACAAAAAATATTGCCTTAAATACAGGGTGGTGCATGGGCTGGCGCAACATAGGAAATCCCATGCAATTTTGAAGTGGTCATATATTGGATCCCCTATTTATTTTAGATGAAGAGGGTAGTTAAACTTTTTGAAGAATTCAACAAGCCAAATTCACTTGCAAAAGTTTCATAATTTTTATGAAGTCTATCCAAAGTTATTTAACGAATATGATCTTTCATGACCCTAAAATAAATAATACGGGTCTGAATTATTTAAATGAAGGTACCAGAATAGTATATTGTACAACGAGCATGGAATGACATGCATTTCCTACGAGTATGACGTTTGCAGCACGATGCCGCAGGCGAGTGCTGTAAATCATACGAGTAGGAAATGGTCATTCCATGCGAGTTTTACACTATACTTTTTCTACGAATGTTACTGTTAATAAAATGGGATTAGTAATATTTTTCTTTTTAAGATGTCAAAAAATGTCAATGAAATTATAAAGATTTTGACGCGGCACCGGTCAACGCCACTTTTGTAAAAAATACCCGTGCACAATGGGAACTTTGTAGTTCAATCACCATGGTGATTGAAGCACAATGAAAATGGGTAAAACACAATGCACCATGTTCCGAAATTACTATTGAACATACAATAAAGGTTTTTATTAACATTCGTAGAAAAAAAATTTTGATTGATTTTGTCAGTGTCATCTTCAAACAAAGTTTGATAAATTTTTTAATTTTTAACACTATTTTGTTATGAACTATTTTACGTCTGAAAAGATTGCCATAGTTAAGTGGTATTGTGCAGGAAATACCAGCCGAAACGTATCCGATATGTTTGCAGTACATTCTCCAGTGAGGCCAATTCCACCAATATCGACCATACAGAATCATTCAAAAATTTGAAAGTAATGGAACTCTTATTAACAAATGTGGTAATTATTTAGATTAGTGGAAACAGCTAATTTTTTCATGAAATTTTGCACAGACCCTAATTTTGGGTCGTAGAAGACGAATCCGAAGTCAGTTTTTGGCGGTCTCGTATGGTTTTTCCAAAAAAAACAATTTTAACTTTTAGGTTAGGTTTTTCAATGAAATTCTTTAAATTTCGGCACTTTTACTTAAACCCATCTATACAAGTCATTATACAAGTCACACACACACGCGCTGTTGCCAAATTTACAAATCGTTTTTCCCACAAATTTTAAAAATTTTAACCCAAGCAAACCTGAGCAAAAAGGTGGTCAGGTTTGCTCAGTTTTGATTGATATAGATACATACATATCTATATCAATAAAAACTGAGCAAACCTGACCACCTTTTTGCTCACCCAACTTGAGCAAAAAGGTGGTCAGGTTTGCTCAGTTTTCATTGATATAGATATGTATGTATCTATATCAATGAAAACTGAGCAAACCTGACCACCTTTTTGCCGAAGTTTAAAGAATTTAAAGAATTTCATTGAAAAAGCTAACCTAAAAGTTTTGCAAAAAAATGTTTTTTTTGGAAAAACCATACGAGACCGCCAACAACTGACTTCGGATTCGTGTTCTACGACCCAAAATTAGGGTCTGTGCAAAATTTCATGAAAAAATTAGCTGTTTCCACTAATCTAAATAATTACCACAAATGTTATTGCGAAAGAGAGGATGAAGGCAATAATCCTGCAAATAAAGACGATAGAGATTTAAATATTTTGCCACATGTAGAGGAAAATATTACTCGGCATACTGGAGACGAAGTGGAGAAACATCATACAACCATTTTGCAGGTCTTACATAAACATAAATATTATCCTTATAAATACCATAGACTTCAAGAACTAAGACCTGGTGACATGATTCAAAGTGCGGATTTTTCTTTTAATATGACGGGGAGGGCCAATAATGACTGGGAATTTTTGCAAAATATTATTTATTTTACCGACAAATGTACTTTTACCGAATAATGAACCTAATGTACAAAACTGTCGGTACTGGAGTTAAGAAAATGAATTTAGGTTTATTGAAACAAGGACACAGTATCCCCAGAAAGTCAACGTTTGGGCTAGCATTTTAGGATATCACATTATTGGACCACTTCTTTTAAATCACAATGTGACCCCAGAATATTTTCTTGACCTACTTCAAAATGAAACTACGCCTGCGTTGCCGGAAGTTGTTCAGGAAAATCAGGAAATTTGGTTTCAGATAAACGGCTGCCGAGGTCATAACTCCGCAGCAGTTAGGAAATATTTACAAAATATTTTTAAGAGTAACGTTATTGGACTAAATCACACAATTAATTGGCCAGCCGGTCTCCTGAGCTTTCGTCGAATGACTAATTCTTGTGGGGACAACTCGAAACGACGCTCTACAGAGATATTAAATACGAGACGTTGGAAGATTTACAAAATGCTATTACTGCAGAATGTTAAAGGCTTTCCGTATATCAGTTAAGAAATCTTCGGAACCAATTTTATGATCGTCTTGGGTATTGCATCGCAGCAAATTGGGGAAATATTTAATTAAATAATTAGTAGGGATGTAACGGGTACTCGGTCTACCCGGCCAAAACCGGGTACCCGGCCGGGAAGGCCGGATACCCGGTTTTGCCGGGTATCGGGTGTTACCCGGCCGGGTACCCGGTTTTTTTATTTTGGTTTCTGTTTTTGATAAAATAAAACATAAAAGAACTGAAACGGTGTATTTTTGTGATGATAAAAAATACATAAAAAAACAGATTTTAAAAGGTTATAATAATAAACTTTGTTAAAACATTTAATATTTTTAATGAAGTAGGGCAAGTCGTCTTTTAAATCCTAAAAAAAGTATTATATTCAATAACAAAGAAACTAAAACTTCTAAAAGTATAGTATTTATTTATACAGATTTTCATACAGTATTTTTGAATGTCAGTATTTAAAAATTTAAATAAAAAAAATATTTTTAAAACCAAGCTTTTATTAAACAATGCACTAAAAAGTTAAAAATAAAAAAATACAGCCAAGAAAAAACATTTTTTAGATGTTAATGAGCAGATTTAAAAGCTTGTCGCAAGGTTGATTACTATAACTGAAATTAGGTTTGTTTGCAAGCTAGCTTTGCGACAAGCTTTTAAATCTGCTCATTAACATCTAAAAAATGTTTTTTCTTGACTATATTATTTTAATTTTAACTTTTTAGTGCATTGTTTAATAAAAGCTTGGTTTTAAAAATATTTTTTTATAAAAATTTATTGTATTCTTCTTAGTTTTTGAATTTAGTTTTCTCTGTCTAAAAATCGGCCATTTTGAATCCGTCATTTTGAATTTTCAAAATATGATAAACAATTCGTAATGCTCGTCTCAAAAAAACCCCATAAACCAATACCGCCTTGTTCGTCAAACTTCACATTCGTGCGAAATATGCCACTTTCCATACCAGTAACGTAATATACTATAGAATGCGATGCAGAATTCAGAAATGAAACAAAAAAGTGTTTCCTTTCGAAAACATGAAGTTGATGGTCGTAGCTTAATTTTTGGTCACCCTGTATACACGAATTTACCACAAAAACGGGTCAAAAAATAAAAATCGACGTGTCCGAGGCGTTTTTCCACAAAACAAACCCCCGAATTTTAATGAAGTTGGCACAACCTACACGTCCTCACTGTTCATTTTTACGCATATTTGCATTTTCTTAAAATTCTTTTGGCTCAAAATATTTCTATTGACAACAAAAATTTATAGTTCGGTAAGTAAAAAAAAAAAAGAAAAACTGTTACCTTCATTTTCAACGACAGAAAAAGGCTGATTGTCTAGTATCATTTCGCCTATCATTGTATGTATTTCTCTTGCCTTCGGGTGATCTATATTCCATGGTTTGGTTAAACTCTCAGTTATCCTAAGCTGCCTCAAATTCCGTGAAGAGCTTGAAGATGCCTCAGTTTGTCCACCTTCTGAACTTGTTAAAATTTTAGAATGTTTATATTTTAAATGCTTCCACAAAGATGATGTGCTCGCCTGTTTTCCGATACCTCGTACCAATTTAGTATTGCAAATATTACATTTTGCCTTTAGCTCATCGTCTTCGTCAAGATAAAAATGCTTCCAAACCTCGCTCATTATTTTTGTTTTCCTTTTAACACAATACGTGCTTAGATTAATGGTTTCGTGTTACGTTTAAACACACAGAATCATGAATAATACGAGCTAGAACAATAGAAGCACACAGTTCTGTTTACCCAAGACCTGTGTCATAATATGGGACTTCCCCGGAACGAACAGCAGGCGCGGCCGACCGGCGATGTTGCCAATAGTAATATTCCGCAAGACCGGGTACCCGGGACCGGGTACCCAGGACCGGATACCCGGCCGGGTACCGGGTTTTGCCAGGTCTTAATTGACCGGGTACCCGGTTTGGCCGGATCCTAAAAAGGGCTACCCGTTACATCCCTAATAATTAGTTATGTTTAACTTAATTCTTTTATTATGCATTATAAAGTACAATTATTTTCGAAAAATAAAGTATCTGTTGTTTATCAAAAATGTTTTATTGATATATCTCATATCCTCTATTTTCGTTTGGTTGTATCACAGACAGACAAACCTAGTTGCATTAAATAATTTAAACCTTTTAAAAGCTTTTAACTATTTTATCTGAAAAATAATTCTAATATCATGTCATAAACATCTCCCCCTGCCAGTTATTGACATTTACTGGTGCCTTTATCATAAAGCTCCAGAACCGTATTCTTTAATTTAGCCAATTGTAGATTTATATATTTTTAAATAACCCCTTAAAAACTAAATAAATCAGGTCAAAATTTCGCAAGTTAGTTAATAAAATTATTTCCTTTAATGAATTAAAATAAATTATCGGTCTAAAATAAATAAGGGTTTCCTATGTTGTGTGGATCGATGCACCACCCTGTATAGGGTTAAATGTATTTACGTTGTTTCATTTAGCTCACTACGCCTTAAATTTTGATTTTGAGTTATGAATATCAGACTTGTTGTATGTGAAGCAAGTTCCTAGACCACCTAGGCGACTTACAGGTTGTGCTTGGTGTAAAAAACTGGTGGCGTCCAATTGAACCTATCAACTTGCTTCATTCAGGATACCCTGTTGTTTCTGTTTTTCTGTAGTGTACCTTCCTGCAATATTTTAATATTCTTTTTTTTTCAAGTTTTAATCGGTAAGTACTTGGTCAAAGATACTCATCATAGTATCTTTGACAGTTTTTATATCAACAATTTTTCTTTAACAAAGTTCGTCGCAATGGTGTAATTTCTTTTTCAAAATTCCGCTTCTTTAACCTCAAAATCGCCATTTTTATCTTTTTCTTAATACGCCAGATCGAAAGATCAGGCTTTATTACGTCGAAAAAGTTTTTTTATTATACTTCTTTGAAAACACCTTATTTTCATCTGTTTTAGTAATAATGTAAGATGGGCTTTTTCGGGCTAGCGCACGGAAAGAGCGCACGGAAAAAATTTTCCTGGTCTCCAGTTCTTTCAGTGTGCTGAATGAAGATACCGACTATTTTTTGGCTTTAAAATAGAAATATAGGTATAGGAAAATAAACTAAACTCAAGAAAGTCTATATGCTATCTGATATTTAATATGTACCTATTTTGTATTTTATTTCGTAAATATTTGAATATTTAGATGAATTTCTGAAATATTTTTTGACGTTTTGTCAATCTTCTCTGACATAGACAAATTTAAATCACCTTTTAAAAGATTTGAAAGTTACCATGAAAACGCATCATACCTGCCAAAGACCATATTGTCAGCGTTGTTAATTTTCTGTCAATTAAATTCATTCTAATAAAATGTTCTCTCAACCTGAAAAAGTGGCATCTTTCATTATTAATAGTTAATTTTTAATTACTCTAGTAGTTTTTTTTTTAAATTCCGATAACAGTTGTGAAAATAAAAATATTCCAAGTTTATTTTGTATGTATGTATTTTTTTATGTTATTTTTTGTTTTATGTTATCGTTTTCAAAGAAGTATAATAAAAAATATCGTTCATTACACGTCCAGAAATGGATTTTCCGTGCTTGCTTGACTTCCCGTGTTCGGCTGCGCCTCACACGAGAATTTGTCAAGCGCGCACAGAAAAATCCTTTTTTCTGGACTGGTAATGAAATATACTATTGTCCAGGCGGGACGTTTTTTTGTTTTCGAGGAATTATTCGAGAAACTGCCCGGCGAGCCTTTTCACTGTGCGGCGAGGCAACGACGCGTGGGCCAGGCTCTGTGGTTGTATAAATTGCAATGCAGAGCTATGTTTTTCGATTGATTCCTAGTAAAGAAAAAAGTACTCTCTGGAAAAAAGCTTTTTTAACGTAAAAAATCCTGATCTTTCGATCTAGCGTATTAAAAAAAGATAAAAATGACGTTTTTCAAGATACAGCACGTTAAGCGTTTTTTTTTGAGGTTAAGAAAGCGAAATTTTGAAAAACAAATTACACCATCGGAAAGCTGAGGAAAAATACATCGAAAACTATATTTCAGTTATTTTTTTAATAGAATTTTCATTACGAGATCATCAGTTTAAAATGGCATGTTTTCAAGCTCACGCGCCGCTGCGCGCTGGGACATCTGAGGCGATTTGCCCCACATATAAAAGTAGCTTGCGCCCGCGACTTCGTCCGCGATATAACAATTTTACTCCATTACAAACTTTGAACCCCCATTTTATCCCCTTAGGGGTTGATTTATTAAAAACTGTAAAACACGTGTTTAATCATTTATTTTTTGGAGTACTTCTATGAAGTTTGAAGTTAATAGGACCAACTAATATTTTTCCCCATAAAAACTTTGAACCCCCTTAGGGGTTGAATTTTGAAAAATCCCTTCTTAGTGAGTCTCTATATTATAAAATAAAACTACTGACCAAATTTCATACTTGGAACATTTTTTTGGTCTCTTCATGAAAGTTACCCCACTTTTGGGGCCCCCAACTTTTTTTTTAATGTAAAGGTATGTATTGTGATAGCTCGTTGGAAAAAAGGGATATGGCCGACTATTTACTTTTGCATTTTGGTAATCTAGAAAGCCAGAAAAAAATAAAAACACATTTTTCGACATAATTTGTTTTATTGTAAAAATTGTTGGAAATGTGGCCCATTTTTTTCTTGACAGAACATTAATCTGAAGTAAAATGCATCCTTGACATTATGTACAATATCCGGGGTTATTTGGCGAATTTCGTTTATGAGTCGTTGCCTAAGTTCCTCTAAATTTTCTGGTTTCTGGAAATAAGGTCCGGCGATCTTGGCGGCCATTTAATAGTACTCCTTCTTCCTATCCAGCGGTTTGGAAAAGCTTCACTTAAATATTGTCGAACATTTTGGGCGTAATGAGGCGGAGCACTATCCTGCTGAAACCATATTCAATCATCATGAAGATCTGCTTCTGCATGGTGAGGAAAAATATCAGTCAAAGCTGGAATAAGTTCTCCTTGCAAAAAATAAGGCCATTTAAGTTACCTTCAAGAAATATTGGCCCAATGACTCGGTCGCCAATTATGCCTGCCTAAACATTAAGTTTTTGCGGACGCTGGGTGTACGTTTCTCGCATCCAGTGAGGATTTTCTGTGCACCAATATCGACAGCTCTGTGTATTGACTTCACCATTTAGTGCAAAAGTACACTCATCTGTAAAAAGGATCCAGTCCAAATATACTAACTGCTGATCAAGTGCATTCATCACCACTTCACAAAACTGAAGACGGCGATCATCTTCCAGTAACTCTTGTACCATTAACATTTTATAAGGACGCATTTGACATGATTTTACTAACTTTAAAGCAGACGTATGGCTTATGTTATTTTCTCTTGCAAGTTGCCGACCTGGAGGAATAGGATTTTCTTGGAGAGCAAGTAAAGCGTTTAATTGCGTATCTTCATCCATTATTCGAGGCTGCCTTACTCTTGCTATGTCCCTGACGTGGCCTACTTCACGATAACGTCGTTCAATTTTGCTGATTGTGCCTTGGAAAATTGGTGGTAGATCAGGGTGTGTTTCGTGAAATAAAGCTGATACTTCTGCTTGAGTACGCGATCTGTCGCCAAAGCCAATCATCATTAAAATTTCGATTTTGTGTGATTCAGTTAAATAACCCATTTTAGTATAAAATACTTCTTATTATAACTAACGCTAACGTTTAAATAGCACAAAATACTACAACAGATAAGTATTTACTTCTTCTAATAGCGAAAATAAAGTGAATAGTGGAATGCGGCAGCAACTACAAAAAAACCTTATCAATAACATGTTTCGTTTTTATTAGACAGTCTGAGCTGTTAATGTTAAGAAAACTAGCGTGGATGTGGGGGGGGGGGGGTATAAAACAAGAAGCTAAGAAAATCTAATTTTGTCTAACAGTTGTTAAAAAATATAACGAGGGGAGGGGTGTATAAAAAGCGCCAATGGGAATTTCTCCAAAAATGTTAAATGTATCAGCATCCTTGTTGACCTTACAGTACTACCCCATTAACAAATAAGCGGAGCAATGCGTGATCTACTGGCCTCAGCTCCTGCGTCAATTGAATTTTGTAGGGATGCAAATGAAGATCTTTTATTCAAATTCGGTGCAAACGGCTTCTCAAAATTTTAATTTGCTGTGAACGGTTACGTGATTCTCAGTAACACTTTCACGCACTGCGGCAATGTTTTCAGCTGAACGACTTGTACAACGGTGTTTTTATGACCCCAACCGAACAACTTTGCTCAAATTTAATGACTAAACTTTGCACTGTCATATTTTTTGAGATATTAACCTTACCGAAATTTGTACGTAATTTTCGAACTCTTTCTGTATAACATTTTCCATTTTTATTTTTTTATCTGAGACTGTCCACATAGAGTTCAAGCCTAAGTACTAACGTACCGTGGGCATCTGAATATATATTATAATGTAACCTATTGACACGGGACTTAAATGATAGGAGGTTGGGAGGGGAAGGAAAATCAACTGATGGCAATTTGTTGCATACTCTGGAAACCCCAGGCATGAATGAACGAGAGAAGTGGGACGTTCTAGGCCCCCATACGTAACATGCCTCTTGTTGCTCTATCAGGAACCGTCAAGGGGGGAATTATAGCGGCTAGCTTTTTAGAGCAAAATCCGTGGAAGCATCGGTAGAAAGGCATAAATACCGAACAGCGCGACGATGATCGAGAGAAGGGAGTTTTCCTGCGAGGACTGGATCATTGACGAGTCGAATGGCTCTCTTTTGGATAAAATCAAGGGCATTAAGTGTCGAAGGTGATGCCGCTTCTTAGAGAACAGTTCTCTAGGTTAGGTCTAATTTGGGAAACATAGAGAGTGTGCAAGTTGAAAGGGGAGAAGTATTTTCTGGCTCGGAAGGTATGGTGGCTTTTGAAGTAATGTGTTTGTGCCAACCGAGATCATGTTAGAAAGCGATGCCAACAAGATCGAACGTTTCATTGCTCTATAGGGCTTGGTCATTCACATGAATGTGGTAAGGTGGCGTGTCAGGGAGTAAGACTGGTTTTGAAGGCGTTGAACTGAACAAGGCTTTTGGCACCCAGTCTAAGGTTAATTGAAGATCTTGGGAAAGGGATAGGTGTATAGATCTGCGTCTATTGTCCAGCTCTTGCATCGAGACTTGCCTGAAAAATGAATTTTGTAGTGAAGAAAACTATCGTCAGCGCAACTGTGGATGGGGTTGGTGGTTGAAGAGAGCAGGTCATTAATGTGAAGCAGAAACCGGTTTGGTGCCATGACTGAACCTTAATGTATGTTAGCATTGATAGCATGGAAGTTAGATGAGTGACCACTCACCACGGCAGATATGCGCCGACTAGAGAGAAAGCTACCTATCCAAGCACGTAGTTTGGGAGGAAGACCATAAGAAGGTAGCTTATTGAAGAGTGCGACATGCTATACTTAGTCACAGTCCTTGGAAATGCCAAGAGCAACATTCTAGGATTCGCCATGAAATTCTAGAGACTTGATCTAGTTATATGTGACAAAAGTAAGCAGATCAACTACTGTGGATCTCCGGTGACGAATGTGACTATGTGTAACGGATGATTTTATGTTTTTATAAATACTCCAGAATTTCCAAGTTGATGACCCTCTCCATAACTTTGCTGATAGAGAGAGAAGGTCTGTAATTCGATGGAAGGGACTTGGAGCCTTTCTTCGGAACAGGCTGCACACGAGCAGTCTTCCAGCTGTCTGGGAATATACCTTTGTCACAGAAGATCTGGAAGAGACGAATTAAGATGGGTGCAAGTTCTGAGGCGCATTATTCAGAACAATTGCTGGCATGCCATCCAGACCGGAGGGCTTTTTGGTGTCAAGGAATAAATGAATTTTTTGAACTTGCTTGACCTCAAGTATTATGCCGCACGTTTTGTGGGGTACAGACGTCGCGTTTGGAAGAGTGAAATTGGCAGGAGGAATAAGGGTAGAAATGGCAGCAAATTGTTTGGCAAACAATTTAGCTTTCCCTCTAGCGGTGGAGACAGTTGCATTGTCAGAGGTCAGTAGAGTGTTTGTGCCGGTTGTCCATCAATCCCCCCACTCTTCACCCCACCAAATCCCCCCACTCTTCACCCCACCAAATCCCCCCACTCTTCACCCCACCAAATCCCCCCACTCTTCACCCCACCAAATCCCCCCACTCTTCACCCCACCAAATCCCCCCACTCTTCACCCCACCAAATCCCCCCACTCCTCCCCCCACTCCCCACTTAAGCCCCGCCTCCAAGAACCGGATTGGCCGGCGCAAACTTAAGCCCCGCCTCCAAGAACTTAAAAAAAAAAAAAAAAAAAAAAAAAAATCCCAGACGAAAAAAAAAAAAAAAGAAAAAAAAAATCCCAGACGAAAAAAAAAAAAAAAAACAAAAAAAAAAAAAATCCCAGACGAAAAAAAAAAAAAAAAAAAAAAAAAAAAAAAAATCCCAGACGAAAAAAAAAAAAAAAAAAAAAAAAAAAAACAAAAAAAAGTTTTTTATATTTTTCGTTTTTTACAACTGCGCAATAGAGATGCGCATGGGCATGCGTATGCTCCGCCCAGACGGATTCTCTTTATATTCTCTCTTCGCTTCTCGTTCTTAAGTGTTCGCAGTCGTATCTTCAGCTGGATATAATACAGTTGTGTCTTCTCCTTGTTACCTATATATCCTCAGCGGTTAGTTGACTTAGCGTTGATATTATATTAATTGTTTAGTATTGTGCAAAGTGTTGTGAGAGCAGTTAAAATATCCCAAGAACTGTTGAATAAATATCAACCTTTTCTACTTTTTGTTCAGTTCTCAAGATGTATCAGTGCGGTGAATGCAACAAGAGTTTTACTCATCAATCGAACGTGTATAGACATAAAAGAGAATCATGTGCCATGAGACCATCTTGTTCGGGAGAAAAAAGGAAGGCTAATACCCAGGTATGTGATGTATCCATGAAAAAAGCTAAAATAGAAGATATTAAAGAAGACAGACCTCCAATACCTAAACTTACTTTATCGCGATGTAAAGATTGTGTTACTTGGTACGTGAAAAATAAACTTTCTGCCCATTTACGATCAAACCTACATAAAAGTGCACTTAAAAGTGACGATGATGTGAAAATTTTAACTTCTGCTTTTAAAAACAGGATTGTGTCTTACATGTTGCTGCCATCGAAAAAGTGTGTGGACATTGAAGAATTTTTTGATGAAGTACAACAAAAATTTGTAAGTTTACTTTCCGAACAATTAGTTAAGCATAGAAGTGTTAAGATTAATGTAGAACTATTTGGACAATATATTTTACAAACAAAAGAGAGAATCGAAATTAAATCATTTAACACAAAAAATAAGGTCATAACTTCGACAACAAGTTTAAGTGATATTTATAAACAGTTTTTGTCTGAAATTAAAGAAAAGGTGTCAATATTTGCGGAAAATGGATCAGGTTGGACATTGGAAAAAATCTTACATTTGGAGCTTAATATAAACAAGTATAATCCAATTAGAGCTTCATCGTATATACCATTACCAAAACAAATTTCAAATAAAAAAGCTGTTATTAATATCAAAAATAATGATTCATATTGTTTTGCATGGAGTGTGATAAGTGCACTGTTTCCTGCTAATATTAATTTTGATAGAACAAGTTCATACCCTAATTTTTTTGAGTATTTAAGTTTTGAAGGAATAGATTTTCCTGTGAAATTAAAGGATATACAGAAGTTTGAAACGCTTAATCAAATATCTATAAATGTGTATGGTTTAGAGAGTGTTTATGAAGATAGTAAATTCAAGTATGAAGTAGTAGGTCCTCTTCATTACACTAGTAAAAAACTTCCAGTACACATAAATTTGTTGTTAATAAGTGAAGGTGAAAACAACCATTATTGTTGGATTAAGAACATGTCAAGATTAGTGTCATCTCAGATTAATAAAAGAGACCATAAAAAATATTTTTGTGATGGATGTTTAATTTATTTTACATCAATGGAAAAATTAAAATTACACCAATCACATGATTGTAATCATTTGTTTACAAAAGTTCCTACCAATGACATTAAAATAAATAAGTACGGTCAAAATATACCAGAAAATATTCTACAGTTTGAAAATTTTCAAAAACAACTAAAAGTTCCGTTTGTCATATATGCAGACTTTGAATGCTTTTTAAAACCTTTACAGCATCAAGAACCGGGAAACGAACAGAATTCTTATACTTTAAATACATTTAAACACGAACCGTACGCTTTTTGCTATTTTATTAAGTGCTCATATGATGATTCTTTGTCGATACTAGATTTCTATTTTGGTTTGGATGCAGCTGATGAATTTTGTAAACGAATTGAAGGTCATGCACATAGAATTTATAATGACCATCTTAAACCTGTAGTGAAAATGCTTCCTTTAACAGATGAGGAAGAACTATCTTATAAAAATAGCAAAATTTGTCATATTTGTAATAAAACAATTGAAGAAAATGAAAAAGTCAGGGATCATGATCATTTAACTGGTAAATTTCGAAATGCAGCTCACAGTATCTGCAACTTAAACTTTCAAATTCCAAATTTTATACCCATCTTTTTTCATAATTTAACTGGTTATGATAGTCATTTATTTGTTAAACAATTGTGCTGTGAAGAAGATAATATTGATGTACTTGCACAAACTAAGGAAAAATATATTTCATTTTCAAAATCCATATTGGTTGACAAAGTAAAAGGCAAGGATAATAGCGAAAAAAGTATTTTTATAAAAATGAGATTTTTGGATTCATTCCGTTTCGTTGGTTCCTCTTTGGAAAAGCTTGGTGAAAGCTTGGAATCAAATCAGTGCATTGAGATTAAAAAATATTTTGAAGATCCTAACCAGTTCAACGAAATTCGTAAAAAAGGTGTTTATCCTTATTCTTACGTTGATTCTTTCGAAAAATTACATGAAAATGAACTCCCAGCTATTGAACATTTTTATGATAAACTTAAAGATGAACCTATGTGTCCATCGGATTACAATAGAGCTTTTAATATTTGGAATTTATTTAATTGTCAAAATCTTATGGATTATACCAAAATTTATTTATTGTCAGATGTTCTCATATTAACAGATTTTTTTGAAGCGTTTCGAAATGTATCTTTAAATAATTTTAAGCTAGATCCTGCACAGTATTATACATTACCAGGTTTAAGCTGGGATTCAATGTTAAAAATGACTGATGTTAAATTAGAATTATTAACGGATATAGATATGATACATTTTTTTAAAAATAATATAAGAGGTGGTGTCTGTCATTGCAGCGTTCGAAAAGCAGAAGCTAATAATCCATTCTTGGAAAATTATGATCCAAGCAAACCAAATTCATTTATAATGTATTTGGATGCCACTAACTTGTATGGACATAGTATGAGTCAATGTCTCCCCGTAAGTGATTTTTCTTGGTTGAACGATGAAGAAATTGAAGACCTTGTTGTGATGTCTCTTCCTGACGATGCTGAATTCGGGTTCGTTTTGGAAGTAGATTTAAAGTATCCTCAAGGTTTACATCAAGAGCACAACGAATTACCTTTTTTGGCTGAAAATATTTGTGCACCTGGTTCAAAACAAAAGAAATTAATATGTAATTTAAACCATAAAGAAACATATGTTATTCATTACCGAAATCTGAAACAGGTGCTTCAAAATGGATTAAAATTAACTAAAATTCATAGAGTTATTAAATTTAAACAGGTTGCATTTCTTAAACAGTATATCGATTTAAATACCGAAATGAGGAACAAATCTAAAAATAAGTTGGAAAAGGATACTTATAAATTATTTAATAATGCCATTTATGGTAAATCTTTAGAAAACATTGATAAGCGAGTTGACATTAGATTAATCACACACTGGGAGAATATTGGTAAAAAACAAGGAGCGCAGACATTGATTGCTAAACCAAATTTTAAAAATCGATTAGTCTTTAATGAAAATTTGGTTGCGATACAAATGGAAAGAGTAAAAGTGACTTACAATAAACCTGTTTATATTGGCTTCACAGTCTTGGAATTATCAAAAACCGTTTTATATGATTTTTATTATGATTATATTAAAAGCAAGTATGGAGACGAAGCAATTTTGTTATACACGGATACAGATAGTTTGATCTTGCAAGTAGAGACTGAAAATTTTTATAAAGATATGCAAGACAATTTAGACAAATTTGACACTTCTAATTTCAATGAAAACAATATTCATAATATTACTAAGAATAAATCAGTATTAGGGCGAATGAAAGATGAATTTGCGGGCAAACCAATTTCAAGTTTTTATGGGACGGGAGCTAAAGCTTACTGTGTAAATTTAGAAGAGAAATCTGAAAAAAAGGCAAAGGGTGTTAAAAAATATGTTATAGAAAATTCCATTACTAAACAAGATTATAAAGATGTAGTTGAAAATTCTGAGATCAAATTTAGAAAAATGAATATTTTTCATTCAATTTTACATGAAATGTTCACACAATTAAAAAATAAAGTTGCTTTATCTCCAAAAGATGATAAACGCTATATAATTCCAGATTCTTTTAGAACTTTAGCTTGGGGACACAAACATATAAGTATTTTGGAAGAGAAATCCAAGACTAATGATGACCAAGTTAATAATGTAATTGACATTCTAAAAAATTTAGTTCATGACGAATATAAAACATAAGATCCCTGGGAAAATATTTTATTTTGAAAATGGCTCTGCTACCAGTAGGAGTTCTATTTCTATCAGCATTCGTTAACAATACTTTGTTCACACAAGTTGATCCTAATGTTCGAGAAGCATTTATTTGTCTATCTGTTAATAATGTAAATAATGATAGTTGGCCTTCAACATGGAAAAGAATGAATATAAATAATGGTTTATTTACCCACAAAATAGATGATAATATTATAAATGATTCTACCGTTGTGCAGTATAAGTTAAGATTATATTATGTCAATAAAACTTCAATAGTGACACAGGAATGGAATCAGTTGTATAGAAAATCTTGTATAGAAGAATGTAGTTCAAATATGTGTGTAGTATTATTAAGTATATTGTTAGTAGTGTTTATATGTTCAATAGGATATATATTATTCAAAGTATATTTGTACTATAAATAAAATTCAATAGTAAAAAAACATATTTATAATAAAGGTTTTTATTCATAACAATGTCTATAATTATATAACAATTTTACGTTTGCTAATGCACAATGCCATGGATTCACATTTTTGTGAAAATAACATTCTGGAATTTTCTTAAATCTACTTAATTTTGGTTCTTGACCAATGGGAATAGCGTATATGAAATCTTCATTCAAAAACTTTTTTAAGTAGTTTATTTTCTCATTCCCTTTCACGTAAATTTTGGGCGATTGGTAAACTTCTAACACATGCTTTAAAATATCATCAATTTCATTAAGTTCTATATTTCCAAATTCCCATTTTAGTCCATGATACTCTTCGCCCCATTTAACCAGTTTGATATCAGGGGTAGATAACATATTTTTTTGAAATGGTGATTTAAACAGATAATTTGAGCAACGAATCCCATCATAAATCGCTAATTCTTTTGGAATGTACCCAAAAGAACAATTGAATCCTTGAATGTCGATAAAAAGTTCTGTCTTACACTCATTCATGGTTAGTCGCTAAATGATGTTTAAATCTATAAGATTAGTGTTTAAATCCCCCCACCACTCTTACTATCCCCACCACTCTTGCTTTCCCCACTACCACGCTTGCTTATTTAAACGCTCACCCACAGTTCTACTCACAGTATTTCAAGCAAGCATCTGAAAATGTATCAACCAACAAACTATAACCAACAAGAGTTTAGTAAGAAGCGCAATGCAGCTCTCATCAATGAAACAATTTACTACATTAACAAATCCAAATCCAAATGGGTCAGCATTGGATTTTCCTTAGAGAGAAAATATATTCCTGTTGTTAAACTCTGTGGATACAAATATAATCAAAATGTGATTTTTAATGAAGATCAATGGATTTCCTTACTAAATAATCAAGGAATTATGTTAAGTTTCATTTATTCCAACAACACCGGGTGGCAACCCATGAAGGGGAATGGTTATGAGATTCACTTTGTGTTTATTGGTGATGCAAGAATAATTAAGATTACACAAGATGGTGGTAATGAAGTTTTCTTAGCTGGTGATACCATAAATGAATTAGTGAACGTGTCAAATTTAATCAAATATCGTTTTGATATCTTAAAAAACCAGGAATTTTCCAAATATTACAATATTTTAGTTAGTGGAATCTCTATGAAAAATGGTGATTTGTTAAAAAATGTATATGATGTTATTTCACCTATGGAAAATAGTTTAAATGTTTGCTGTGTTTTAGAATTATTAAACTTTTACTCAGATTGTGTTGTGGAGGATGTAGAAACATTTACATGTAATGAATTTGTAAAAAGTTGTATTGAAAATAAAAACTTATAAATATATTTTTCTTTTTATTCCCCCCACCTCCTAAATTAATATTTAAAGCTCTGAACTTACTTTAAGTCTGAACATTCTCCAACAAGATGTGGTTAGCATATACATCTCAACCAGTAGCATATAACCTAACAAGTGCTATAGAGAATCTATCACAACACTTCAGTAATTTAGAATTTGATGCTGCCTATGAAGCCGAGTATGGATTTGAAAGATTTTATACGTATGAAGAATGTATAGAAATGGGTAGAAAGTATGAAAAAGCTGCCGAAGCCTGTAACATATATTTACATACTTCTGATTTAAAGTCTTTTCTGTACACGATGAAACAAATGGGATTTGAGGAGCATTTGGATGAAGTAAAGAAGTTTTTGTCACCTGAAATTATTCAAGAAGTATTTTAAACCTAATTTATAACAAATAAAAAACTTTATTTTATTTATGTGTTTTATTCAATCATTAAATAATTATTATATAAATTGTATACATTAGTAAGTGCACATATACATGGTGATTTAGAATGATAAAAACAATGAGCTTCTCCTTCTTGTAATTTTGGATTTTCATCAAGTTCTATGACTGGTTTTAATGAATATTTTCGGATGCATTCGGATTTCTCTCTCCCTTTCACATAAACTTGATCAGCCTTTTCTGTTAGATTCTTGATTATTTCAGAAAATTTGTGAATTGGTGTATATCCTTCATTCCAAGGAATACAGTGATGATTTTTCATTAACCATACAGCTTGTTTATGTAAGTCAGGTGGTAGGTATTTTATATCAAATGGTGATTTAAAGATATAGTGGCATATTTTGTGTCCATCATAGGCAGCCAACTCTTTGGGAATAAACTTCTTATTTTCTATGTTAAATCCTTGCACATCGACAATTAATAACCTCATAATTTCAAAAATGAGAATTGTTTAATCATAGATTTCTTGTCAGAATATTCTTGTAGTTGTTGTTTTAATTTTTTCAGTTCTTTTAAAAAGTAGGATACTCGAAGTTCTAGATCTTCACCCATAATGGTAGGAAAGAATAGTAGAGCATTGATTTTATATAGTTAGACATGCGCTTTAAAGTTGTCTAACATTTTTGGTTAATGGATTGTAACTAAATACTTTGTCATGCATAATAAGACAATAGGCAGATATTTTGTCTTTAAGATCATCATGTAATTCAAACTCAACTCTCATAACAATAGGTCCGGATTCAATTGTTTCTTTCTGATGTGAACAATCGATATATACGATAGGAGCATAAGTATTAAATTCCTTTGGAGAAAAAATGGGTTCAGGTGTTATTCCATAGTAAGATTTTTGAAATTGTGAGAACATTTCATATAATGATGCAAATTTATTTTTAGCAAAGTCTAAAAATAGATCGTTGTAGGGATATCTCTCAGAGTTTAAAAATACTTTGATGTTTCGTAATTTAACGTTGGAAAATAGAGACATATCAGTTGTTGATTTATTCCTTAAGTCTTTTTGAAAAGCAATTGCTACATGACGTGGGGTATTAACTTTCGTAGATGTTTTGACAGGCCAGTTATGACGATTAGTTTTTAATAATTCTGGGTATTCAATCAGTTCCCAACTCCGGAAAGCAATTATTATATCAGTATTCTTATTAATTATTTTAGATAATGCTAATTCTTGAGGAATAGCTACTGAAATGTGAGGTATATTCCAAGTTAGCTTAGTAAGCTCAATTTTTGGATTTTCATCTGCAGTATTAATTGTTGCATTTTTGTCCGAATTATCTCGTACTAAAATAAGTTCTTGTTTGGCATTTAAAATAATTTTTTTGTAGTCTTCAAAAAACCCCATTAAGAATTTAAGCGGAATGCAAACATTAAATAATCCTGTTGTTGCGTCAACAACTTGTGAAGATTCCATAGGAAACCAACCTGCGTTTTTAAGTCTATTACATTCATTTTTATTATACGACATGTATCCCTTTATTGTCGAAGTTAACCCAACATCTCTAACTGAATCTATTGTAACACCGTTTAGTTGATAACGCATTTCTTTAAAAAGGAATGCAATCCCATTGTTTATCAATTTTAATGTATTTGAAATAGTATTATTATCTTTTGTTAGTTTACCCTCTATGTAAAGAAAGCTTTCGGAAGGAAGCGTATACTTGTCTACTTCATGAACAGGTATTATAATTTCATCATTATTTCCCAATTTTGTAGGTAGGTATGGTTCATAACCATGAACTTCGGAATGCACAATTGAATTATCTATGAAAAGACCTTCTGCTACGTTAAGGATATCCATTATACTAAAACCTTTAAACCTAGAGATTTCAAAAAGCTTATATTTTCAGGTGTTATCCCTTGTGTGTTTCTCTTTCTACTAATCTTTGGTTTACGGTGTTTAGTCTTCTTATAGTTTTTATTAATTTTTGTGGGTAAATTGAAGGTTTTTCTATTATAAAGGATAACCATTATACTTCTTTTATATGCAACCTTATTGTTACAGTTTCGTTTCGAAAATCAACAATATTTAAATCTTGGTCTATTACCTTTATTGTTATTTTATCTATTACTTTTACTGTAACAGGAAAATAAATAATATTTTGGGGGCTTTCTATTATTTTAAATCCAGGGCTAACATTAGGGAAAAACTGATGAATAATGTGTACTGGCTTTCCGTTCAGATAGGAACCTTCTGCGATACTGCAGTCTATGCATAAAGAATTAACTTTTATAATCTCTGCTGGATTTTGCGATGTTCTTGGAACTCCATCACCAGATATTATCCCATTATTAAAACCCAAAAGTTTTCCTATTGTTCCATCTTTAAAAATAATATCTGTAGTAGACTTTATTGTTGATTTTAATGTGTTGTTATTTGCATAGAGGTGAAATGAAATATTTCTTTTTTGGAATTCAGTCTGTAAATATTTATTAACATCGTCCATTTCATAACTTCCCGTAGGAATTGTTAAAAATTCATTATTTTTTCCAAAATATACTTTATTATTACTTTTATCAATATTTGGTATTGCATTAAAAGTTTCAAAGTTGGTAAGTCCGACAACGTAGGAAGTGTTAGGATCTAAGTAAATAGGTGGATGGAAATCTGCTTGAAGTATAGCTGAATTTGTGGAAAGAGCTATAGTAAACGACATGATGGTCGAAATAAGAATAAAATGGAAACACAGTTACGTATTATTATAAATAAACTGTAATGATAACTGTCCACAAGTTGAGGTATTAAAAGATTGATATTTCTCATAGTTATATTTAATATTGTTGTTGCTACCATCGCTATAGAAATAAGTTATAACTTCATTTGGTGGTCGTAAATTTCCAAAACTATCAAAGTAAATTATGTTATTATTATTTTTAACATACGCTGTCCAGTGAGTGCCTTCCCCCATATCATCATCTAAATTTATAATACCGGTTTCATATTTTTTTATTTTTTTGGGTAACTTGTTTCTCATAAAGACACCTCTAAAATGTTGCAACTTTAATATTTTTGCATACTTTAATAAATCTATATTTGTCAAAGGTCGGCGAGGTAGCAAATTTAACAGTTTTTTGAATATGGTTTAAGATATAGACCACACCCTTGCTTATAAGGTTTTAAATAAAGCCCTTTCCCTATCGATATTTTTTCCATTTCTTTGTTGTGTCTTGTTTGTTCTTCTAACTTCTTCTGTGCATTTTTGGCAGAATTTACTGCTTGCGCAATGCCAGCAGCACCTCCGCTTAGGGCTCCTAGAGCAGATAAACCAGCAAAAATAGGTATTAAAGGTAAAATTCCACCAGTTTTTGGAATTGGAATAATTCTTTGTTTAGGTTCTTTTATTTTTAATTTTTTAATGGATGATAAAGCTGTGCTGGCAGCATTTCTTATATTAGCAAACTTTTTTCCAACCAGCTCTTCACGTGCTTTTCTTACACCTTGGTTAAAGGATATTTGACCTCCTTTCTTGCGTTTATGACTTCTTTTTCTTATTCCCATACCGAGTTTTGTTTTTGCTTTCATGATTCCGGCCACAGCCAAGGATGACAGTTTTTCGGCTAGATTTGAATCTGAAGCTTTAAATCTATTAAATGCCTTTTTAGCTAATACTTTATCTGCCTCGTTTCTGTTTTTTAAATCGGAATATACCGAATATGCTATATCGTGCTCTTTGCAAGCTTCGTCTAATAAATTAATTCCCTTATCACCTCGGGCGAGCCTTTTATTTAACTTTGTACCAGGCCCACAAAAGTTATAAGAAGGAATATGGAGCTCTACTGGTAATTTATTAATAAGAGTATTTAATAAACCACTACCTGTTCTCTGTCCTTCCACGCAGTGAATGACATTATTATTATGTCTAATCATTATATATAAATGATTTAAAAACGCAAATAACCTTACTTAAATAGTGATGTTCAAACAATGAAGATCAAAAAACAAGATTTTTCTTTACCGATAAAAAATTTTGATTTATGTCATGATAATTATCGAAAACATGGACAATTATTTGGTGGAAACTGTAAAAGATGTTTAATAGTAGGACCATCGGGTTGTGGGAAGACAAATGTTATGATTTCTCTTATAACACACCCTAATGGATTAAGATTTGAAAACATATATGTGTACTCAAAATCCTTATATCAATCAAAATATGAATATCTAAAAAGGCTTTTTGCTCCACTAAAGTTTATTGGTTATTTTGAATCATCGAACGCTGAGGATATTGTTTCACCCACTGAAATAAAACCAAATTCATTGATTGTATTTGATGATATAGTATGCACTGATCAAAGTCTTATGAGGGATTATTTTTGTTTCGGACGTCATAAAAATACAGATTGTTTTTATTTGTGTCAAACATATTCATCAATCCCTAAACAACTTATACGTGATAATGCCAACCTCTTGGTAATTTTTCAACAGGATGCTACAAACTTGAAACATATATATGATGATCATGTAAATGGTGACATGAGCTTTCAGGAGTTTAAAAACTTGTGTTCAATGTGTTGGAAACATAAATATGACTTTGTCGTTATTGACAAAGACTGCCAATTTAATGATGGTCGCTATAGAAAAGGATTTGATAATTTTATTTCCACTATATAACTCTCTGACACAACGATAATTTTCTAGTATACAACCTACCTTTTGTAAAGATGGACGAAAAAACAGCGAAAGAGTTGGTAAAAACTAGACAAGCCGTTAGACAAAAGTATAAAGCTTTAAAATCAGATTTATCTGATAAAGAAATTCGTATGGAAAAAGAATTTAAACCAATAACTCAACCTTTGCATGAGTTAATTCAGACAATTAAAACAGAACCGTTCATTAAAAAAGAAGTATATTCACCACAATTAGTTTCGACTCCAAAATTTCAATTTCCTACGCCAGAGGTTAATCAAAGGAAATCAAATGCATATAGTAAATATCTTTCAACACACATGCCCTCACTTTTAGGAGATGAAGAAGTATTTTTTGAAGATTCGCAACAGTCTCGTACAGGAGAATCAAGCCCTGAAACAACAATTGAACCAACTATAAGTGAGTTGCGACAAGATGTTTTAGAATTAACAAGAACACCTGCTTATGAAGAATATTTGGAAGCATATCATTCACTTCTAAGACCTTTCGTGGATGGGCTAATAAAAGACACGGAAGGCAAATTTGATAACAAATATGGGTTTAGCCATGATGTTGATGCAGATAAATATAAGATTGCTAATTCTGTGGTGGATTTCATAGGAAAAGATTTTAAAGTTGAAGGAGTTAGGTATGAGGGAACACCTGGATTGTATGAGCTTCTTTTTAAAAAAGAACCTGTTGGTTATACATCAAATGATATGGAAAATTATATGGATGTTTTGAATAGGACAAATGCATATAGACGAAATTTTGATCCTAATAGTCAAATTCAAGGTTCGACCGACATTAAATACTTGACAATAGTTAAACCTTACTTATTACAAAAAGGTATATTAAAACGTGGAAGCACAACAGAGACAGGTTATCGTGCAGTTCTACCAAGCACTTCACGTTTGTTACCTCCACAAAGACCGCGTTCTACAAGAAATCTGTCTACAAAAAGTGGAAAGGGGGGAGCTATGTTAAATTTATCAAAAAAGAAATTAGATTACGTTTATTATGACGATCCAAACGAAATCATAGATAGATTGAAATTGTTGATGTCATCGCAAATGGCAGGACATACTGGTCATCAAAATGAAATAATATCGATTTTAGAAGAACTAAGAGAAGCAAAAATAATTAAATAAATACTAATTCTCACATGTTTATTCCTTATTCTACCGCTGGCAACAACCATGTCTATTGACAAGTTTGGTTCCCACATCTTTGGCAAGGATAATAAATTTTCATCTGAAGAACATAACATTATAAAAGTTGTTGACCTTAGTGCAGTTAAACTTTGGTATAATTTGGTGTTACCCTTCATGGGAATTTACTCTCTATCCGATAGAGTTTACCATTTATTACAAGACAAACGAATTACATATGTTTTTCCTATGGAATCTGCTACTATAATTTCTGGAGAATACCCGAAAAAATATGTTTTCTTAAAAATTAACGGAAAAAAGATCACCGATCCTGTAGGTATTCGGTTAAAGAAAGGGGATGTTCTTTCTTTTCATCGTCCTGAAGGTAGTCATTTAGAAGATTTTTATGGTGAATTGTTAATAAAATGTCCTGTAGAAGTAACAAACTAAACATTTAATTATCATGTCTGCACAACCTAACATCAAGGAAGATCTAGTCAACGAGTTACATAAACCTGCTAGAAAAAATTTTAGACGACGACGGGTTATTATTAAAAATTTAAACGATTTATGGCAAGCTGATTTGGTGGAAATGATACCTTATGCAAAACTAAATAAAGGATATAGATATATTTTAGTTGTTATAAACACATTTTCCAAATATGTTTGGGTTCAACCTGTTAAAAGAAAAACTGCTGAGGAAGTAACTTTAGCTATGGAAAAAATTTTAAAGCTTGCGAAAACTACTCCAACTAACATACATACAGATCAAGGAAGAGAATTTTTCAACAAAAACTTTAATAAATTAATGGAAAAATATAACATTAATCACTACAGTACATATTCCACTATCAAAGCGGGGATTGTTGAAAGGGTCAACAGAACATTAAAAACTCTCATGTGGAAACAGTTTAGCTTGCAAGGCAATTATAAATGGTTGGATATCCTAAATAATATTGTTTTTAAGTATAATACAACTAAACATAGAACAACAGGATTAAAACCTATAGATATAAATGAAGAAAATGAAAAAGATGTTCTAAAATCAACTTATAATAATATAAAAACAATTGACCCCAGAAAATCAAAATTTAAACAAGGGGATTATGTTAGGGTTAGTAAATACAGGGAGGCTTTTCAAAAGGGCTATACACCAAACTGGTCAAATGAAATTTTTCAAATTAAAGAAATTAAATTAACCAACCCAAGAACATATTTGCTGACAGATGACAAAAATGAAATAATTTTAGGTAGTTTTTATGAACCGGAGTTGCAGAAAGTCAAACATTCAAACGTGTATCTCGTGGAAAAGGTGCTAAGAAGAAAGGGAGATAAAGTTTATGTTAAATGGTTGGGAATGGATAAATCACACAATTCTTGGATATTAAAAAAAGATGTAATATAATAAAATAAAATAAAGAAACTTTATATTTAACAACATGGTTTTATTTACTTCTGATATACCTATATTAAATTCATGTCACTTATATACAACAATATCACTAGAGCTTGATCAGCACTGTCATTTTTCTTCACAAGAATCTTTTCCTTAGTCTCTTTTAAAACAATTGAGAAATAGAATCTTCTGCAAAGAGGACAATGTGCGTTTGTTTTCGTCCACTCTGTTAAACACTTTATACAAAATTTGTGTGTGCACGAATTGGGTGTGCAAATTTCTTCTCTTCTCATGGAATATAAACAAACAGGGCATCTGCTTCTGTCTTCTTGTTTAAGCTTTTTCACCGATTTTCTGCTACCAACCAGCTTTCGTTTTTGAATCATATTTATGTATTATTTCTAGCAAATAATGTTTTAGAAACCGTGTGCGTATAAATTTATAGATATTCCCCCACTCAGTATTGCAAGTCAAGACCACATGGTCGAGGTGGGAGGATATGAGCTTGAATTGGTTGTAATAAAACAAAAATTATTTAAAACGTTCATTGTATATTTTCTTCCTATAATTTTCATCCAAAACATCCTTTAGGAGGTTCTCAGCATATTGAAGTCTATTTTGAAAGCGGTAGCGATCCAATACATACTGCTCATAATCACTCTCACGTGCTGCTTTGTAAGCAAACTTCCATGCAAACAATACATGGATTTTATTCATATTTTCGTTAAATGTAACCTTCTTCATAGTGCTTCTCTAAAATCACAAATGAACTGAGAAGACGAACTGTATGAATTTAACGTTGTAATGGATTTTATTCTTCAGCAATCATTCTTCTCATTACATTATAGGATTTATGTGAATCTAATCCCAAATTTATTATCATCAAATGATCATTAAAATGTTTAACTGTTATAGATTCCTTTAGTAGATTATCACATAAAATAATAGCTTCATCATACAATGTTAGTATTTCACTACCATAATTTTTCTGAAAAAGTCTGTATTTTACTTTAATAAGATGATATTGGAGTTCCAACACTTTTATTTTCTGTTGAGGTTTTAGCATTTTCTTCTTTTATAAAAGTCAACACATTTCTTCAGATATTTTCACTGGTCTCAGCTCACAACAATTTGTACAATACTGTATACAAGCACTATTACTCTTAACAATTAGGTTTTTGCAAACTAAACAACGACACCTTGATAAAACACTAAAGTTATATGTAGTAATACTGAACCACTTAGGATACATAACTAACCGCAAAAATGCTTTGTTATAGCTTTAAATATGGATTGGAAGTAGCGGTGGGGTATGGAGAGTGGGGGGATTTGGTAGGGTGATTGGTGATAGGTGGATTAATGAATAATACTTCTAATTATTTGTTTGACATTTATGAAAAATTCATTTATTAAAATACAGGTTTATTTTTGAAAAAATAACAGTGAGTTTATCTACATTATTCTACTTTATGTTTCTATTGCACATGAAACATGATTTCTGAGATACAGGAGGACCATCGAATTGTGTGCTCCAGTCAGGACGATTGTAATGTATAAAACATGGCAATTTAATTTGAAGATCAAAACTTGATTTATAAGACATTGGTAATTTCCCCCATACATCCAAGAGTTCCAAAGGATCTGCATAATTAATTAGATATTCCAAAGGTAACATTTCTAGTTCATCTGTAGTAAAATCCTGCAAGGTTTTCTTTCCGCTTACATGACTAAACATTACATTTGCTGTTGGGCAAGACATAGTTTTTCTTTCTTTTCAGTCTTTTCCTTTTCTGTTTCCAATTCTTGAACTTTCTTTATCTGTCCAGTTCGAAACTTTTTTTTAGCACCCTTAGATAGGTTGGGAGGTGGATTTATTATTATTAAATTGTTTTCTATGTAGTCTTGTGGATTATAGCTTTCGTAATGTTCTGCGTCCCAGGAGAGATCAATAGGGACTGCTACAGACATGATCTGAATTGTGTTAAATACTGTAAATATTGAGAATTTATAGCAATAAAAGTGGTGTGGGGAAAAGCTGGTAGGAGGAATAGTTTTGAAAGCTCATTTGGAAGCTCCTGAGAGGAGTGGGGAGAGGAGTGGGGAGAGGAGTGTGGAGAGGAGAGGGGAGAGGAGAGGGGAGAGGAGAGGGGAGAGGAGAGGGGAGAGGAGAGGGGAGAGGAGAGGGGAGAGGAGAGGGGAGAGGAGAGGGGGGATTTTGGTGGGGTGAAGAGTGGGGGGATTTGGTGGGGTGAAGAGTGGGGGGATTTGGTGGGGTGAAGAGTGGGTGGATTTGGTGGGGTGAAGAGTGGGGGGATTTGGTGGGGTGAAGAGTGGGGGGATTTGGTGGGGTGAAGAGTGGGGGGATTGATGGACAACCGGCACAAACACTCTACTAAGACCTTTCAAATAATGTCTTACGCAAACTCCATACTATTTAGTTTTTTATTCCAAATGGCGCCCAGTCGCCATCTTGAATATTAAAAGTGTAAAATTTATATCAAAAATTAGTACATACATATTTTCTTTATACTGTTATTGTTATTGAAGTGTGCCAAATTTTATAGTTCACCGGTTCGAAAAAATAAAGGGGGGGGGGGCGTTTTTGAGCCGCACCGTATAACTTATTAAGATTTCCGTCATTCATCCAGAAATTCACAAACACTACATATTCTGTTTGCTTACCTTCGCCGCTGCTATCAACTGAGAAGCCACCCTTCTGGTCATGAACTCTATATCCCCAACCAAATCATTAACGTTGGCCTTAGCTATGCTTTGAAGGTTCTTATATCCAGCATTGTACAATTGTCTGGCTCGACTCTAAAAATGATAAAAATATTATTAAAAAAGCGTCGCCGCCGCCGTTAGAAAGATTAATTTTTTTCTGCAAGAGAAACCAGGGTACGAATTCGCCGGTGATGTCGCTAGAGTACAGACAATCGTAGTCGCCATGCCTTGACAACATCACCGAGGGAATCTTAACCTCAAGAATAGGGCTGCTGTACATCTGAGTACACCATCTAATGAAACTGGATGATGCTATAGTTAATATATGGAGGACTTCATTCGCATTTTAAATTTCTATCCCTGTTTTTTGGTTAGTTCGCTAGGTTGTCGATGGAGGCGCTCTGTTCATTAGTGATTATGACTTTTCATAGAAAGTGTGGTGTTTTTCTCGTTTATTTGTCGAAAACACTCTATTATTAATTTTTTTTCTTAACACTATTTACAGTGAGTAACGGTAAATCATATAAAAGTAGATCTTGCTTGATGCCGGTGTGTAAAACAGGGCATTCTTCCGATAAGAAGCTCAAGAAAGAACGCAGTGAAATCAACCAAAGCCTCTTTGTAGCTCCAAAGGTAAGTTAATTTGCTTATAAGTTATAATCAAGGGCTAAAAAACTCATGAAAATAGTATATCCCAAGCAAACCCAAACGATCTAATGAAAATAAGTTTAAACTTCGATCGATTTTTCATTTATTCTGTTTTGACGATTTTAGGGTTAAACTTTGTTTTTTTAAATTTAATTGTTGTTTTGAATTCGTTTAATTGAAACTAAAAATAAATTATCTTACCAAGACCGGCATGAGATTGGTGACAAATATCATCACATGTTCATTTAAATTTAGTTCTAGTAAGTTCTATTTCAGCAAGATTCTGTTCCACAATTTAAACAGTCATAAATTTTGGTAAAAATGTGAAGTTCGGTCCTGACGACCAAAGTTCACGTTGTGTAAACAGAATATTACTAGAAATAACAAAATCTTACGTGATATTAACTATAGCATGGTCAGCAAAGCGTAATTCGATTATATTCGTTATGTTCATTAAGTGTAGTACATGGTTGTATGAGACATTCAAAAAATTAAATAAAAAAAACCAGAGCAGAATTTAAAAAAATTGAGTTGATAACTTCTCAAAACGAAACATTAGATTAAATAATACACACAACTAAAAAGCTTGAAATATTTAATAAGTTCAAAAAACTAACACTCGACTATGCAAAATAATAAAATCGTAAAGTTGGAAACAAGTTGCGTGTCTATAAATGGGATTTATATTCATAGTTGTATTACAAATTTTTATATACAAAATTTCTGCCATACCTATTGATGAGGGAGAAGAGGTTTCACATAATACAAAGTGAAATACAAATCAACATACTCGGAAATTTACTGGCTTACTGCGCTGAATAGATGTACACTTTTCAATATATAAAAATTTGTAATACGACTATGAATATAAATCCCATTTACCGACACGCTACTTGTTTCGAATTTTTCAATAGTTATTTTGCGTAGACGGACTTTTAGTTTTTCTAAATTTCTTTTTTATTAACACGCACCTGTTTGACAGCCGGTAATTCCATAAGGGGTGCGAGTTCTTTAATGCAACAGTGAGCCAATCTTTGACTCAGGCCTTTCAATAAATAGGAAAAGGCCCAAAATTCTTCCAGCTGGTCGCAAAAGTGAACTACGTTCGAGGCGAAAGTGGCTGAAATTGTCATGAGGTTTTGCACTACTCCTCTGTTAATCTAAGATTAACAAAAGAAAAAATTGTGTAAAAATACAAGAAAAATCAAAGAATCAAAACAAAGAATGCGTTCTATTAAGTAGAGAGTATTTAAAAAAATCTAAAATTATTAATTATACACATTTTACATTAAAGAATACGTTATCGGCAAAATTTTACCTGATATTTTTCTGACACCTTAAACACTGGCATTTCATTCCACAGATCATAAAGCATGAGTGAAACGTAAAATCTATTTAATACTTTTTCCGGAATTTGCTGCAAATAAAAACGCTAATTATCTAACTTCAACTTTTCGATTTTTAAGTTTACCTTGGTTGACTGGCCGGCCGCCATTTTAATTGTAACTGCGTCGTCAAACCCTAAAATTCTAGCTGTTTGCAACTCCTTTTCACCCAGATGTGTCAGCTAAAAAATTACTGCATTGTGATTTATAATTCTAGCTAAGTTGATTTAAAAAAAAAAACTACTATATAAAATTACCATTAGGAAAAATAACTTTTCAATTAAGGAAGGAAAATTAAATATTTATGACCCTCGCGTCAAAAAGGTTTTATTTATTCAACTGTATCTTCTAATCTAAAGCGAATTCCCACGAATATTGCTCCATTCGATAGTAAATTTTCTGGAGATTCCAAAAATATATAACTCATTAAAGTTTCATTTAAGATTTTGTCCGGAAATTCACAAAAAATTTAATTAAGGTTGAAAATATAAATATTTATCCACGACTCGTCTATAATTTGATTATTATACATGAGTTTATGAAATAATAATATTCATTATTCACTAGTGAATAATGGTTTCATTATTCCCGGCTTCCACGGATATCTCGATCCAAACTCCAAACAAGAGCTGTGCTCGATCCAAACCGGCTTGGAATGCGATTGTACGCACAAATAAAAAACAAAGGTGGCTATGAAAACATTAGCTTCGTCACGTTGCGTTGTCGCGCTGTTGTGGTTACTTTAATTCCGAGTTTAATTCAAAACGTCAACATTTAAAAATAAAAACATAAAATATATTAATATTATCTAAATTTTTTTGATAGTCCTGGATAAAGTATAGTATTCTACTCGCATATAATGGCTGTTAGTCACTTGGATGATTTATGACACTCGCCTGCGGCTCGTGTCATAAACTTCATCCGCGTGAATAACAGCCACCACTATATGCTCATTGATTAATATACTATTATGACCCTCGCGTCAAAAAGTTTTTATTTATTCAACTGTATCTTCTAATCTCAAGCGAATTCCCACGAATATTGCTCTATTCGATAGTAAATTTTCTGGAGATTCCAAAAATGTATAACTCATTAAGGTTTCATTTAAGATTTTGTCCGGGAATTCATAAAAATTAAATTAAGAATGAAAATATAAATATTTATGACCTTCGCGTCAAAAAGTTATCATTTAAACTGTATCTTCTAATCTAGAGAAAGAACTTTCGGGCCGAAACTGCAGAGGCAAAATGCATGTAATTCTTTAAAATATATCTTCTACAGCGCAAGAACACTCTTTTCCATCAATACGAATTTGCTGTGATAGGAATCACTCACCACATCATAATAAACTTCTATATTGGGCCTGATTTGCTCGGAAGTTTCGTAGGGTGTAACGAGATATAATAAATGTAAGCAATTTAGTAGTACTAAACTTTTCTGTGCCTCATAGAGATCTTCGTATAGTTGGTGGGCTCGAGAGAGGTCTAATCCACCTTAAAGTATTGTCATATTTTTAAATAAACTCGTCCATTCTAAGTAACACAAAATGGTCAATATTATGTGAACTAATATAATAATGGATGCTAAAAGGGATACACGAATGTAACTTACCTTTAATCGCAGCTGACCCTAAATTACTAACCACTAACTTCGTTCTGTTGGTCAGTACTACAGTCTTTCTCGGCTTTTTACTAGAAGTACTTGCACCATCGTTCAGAGTACTGGCTAAGTCTGTCTAAAAAAATCAAACGTGCAAACTCAGATTCTGAAGAAGAAATATGGCTAGATCAAAGGATTTTATTTAATCAACTCTATCTTCTAATCTAAAGCGAATTCCCGCGAATATTCGGTTACAAATCTTCTGGAGATTCCAAAAATATATAGCTTATTAGGGTTCCATTGAAGATTCCGTCCAGACATCAATAAAAACTGATTAAGGGCGAAATCCAGCAATATTGCTATGTCCTATTATACCCATTATTATACTTTGATTAACTTACATTAGTAACATTAGCCACGGAAGTGTCCATCTTGACCGAGACATCGCAAACTGAAGAAGTACTTCCTTTGCCTTTAGCGCAACTCTCTTGTAACGCTCCCAACTTAAACAATTTTTTTATGACGCTATCTGTGAGTTTCTTAACGTCCACGTTTAATCTTTCCATTTGCACAGCCACAAGAGTCGATTTCGCAACTTTTTGTAGTTGCAGCCTCGTATTAGCTATTCCTAAACTTATGCAGCTTAACAATAGATGCCTGAAAGGAGTACAGTTAAAAGTTATGACCAAAAATCCCTTCCTTACAAAAATTTCTATTTAATCTAAAGCGAATTCCCGCGAATAGGAAATTTTCTGGAGATTCCAAAAACTTATTAAGGCTTCATTATTTTATATATACCTTAAACCTCTACCTTCCATCTCATGTAGGCTCGACATGGCTTCATTCATGGGGCTCATTAAAAGTTGCTTGAGCTTAGGAAGGTCTACGGGCTGGGTTACGATAATACTTTCCCCAGTCTCGCCCAATCCGGTACGACCGGCTCTACCCGCCATCTGTTTGTACATCGACAGACTTATAAATTCCTTACCGATGTACGGAGATCTAAGAACGACCTAAAACCGTAATGCTCTAAATTCCGAAGAGTTTTTTCTTTAAGAGATCATACGACATATTAAAGTTTGATTAAAGATTCTATCCAGAAATTCATCAAAACCAAATTAAGGTAAAAAATTTAAATTTCCGTGGTCCTTGATGTAAAAAGTTCTATCTAATCAGTATCATCTAATCTAAAGCAGTTCCCCACTTTAACTGTTGGCAAATTTTCTACAGATTCCAAAAATATATAACTGATTAGAATTCCATTAAAGATTCTGTCCAGAAATGCATAAAAACTGTAGGATAATGGATTTTTTCAATAGTCGGATCGATATACAAAGCTTAGAAAAAGGTATGCCATTTAAAAGAAGTGCGGTATGCCGTCGGTGGCGCCTTCTACTAGTGACATCAAAAGTATGGGCGAATTTGAATTCCGCGCCTCAAATAACGCCATTTCGTTGAGAACTTATTAAAAAAATCGAAAACAAAATTAAATTTTTGACACCCTGTATCTTAGTTATTATCAACTATGGAATTAGGCAAGTTTGAATAAATCGCAGTATTTGGACATAAGGAATCCGCTGTTGCTCTGTGCACCATTACTTTTGGACCACCCTGTATAACTTATTAAGGTTTCGTTAAAAACTATGTACAGAAATTTATAAAATCTGAAGTGAGGTAAAAAAATTAATTTTTATGACTCTCGCTTCAAAACGCTTCATTTTAATCGAAGTTGTAATATAAAGGTGCGCGCACACTTAGGCCAAGCGTCGCGAAGAGAACAGAAGAGAATTTTATCCTTCCAAGAACTACATGCAATCAAATGGGAGCCCGCACACTGAAGCGTCGAGAAGCGTTGTGCGGGCTTGCATTTGATTGCACGTAAGTTTCTTGGACGGATAAAATTCTCTTCGCTTCGCTTCACCTAAAGGTGCGCGCACACTTAGGCGAAGCGTCGCGAAGGGAAGCGCGGCGAAGCGAAGCGTCGTTTACGCGGTGTCCGCACACTTGGGCGAAGAGAAACGAAGCGCAGAGATCCACGGCAAAAGATATCCCATCCTATTTTCAACATTTAACGTTTACAATATTTTTAGTTGTTCAGTGAAGGTATACAAAATCAGCAGGTCGTCTTCGGACGAGGATCTTTTTATACTTGGCCATATGGAGGAAGAAGAGAAACCAAAAAGAAAAGTTCGGGTTAGTAAAATAAATAAAAAGAGGGATACTTTCGGTAAATTCCATCACCTATTTTCTGATTTAAGAAAACACAACACATCTACACGAAGTTTCAGCTGGTACCGACGTCTAAAAAGTAACGACAATCAAATATTTTGGATCTTCTCTTCTCCTCTTCAGCGCACACTGAGGTGGCGCGACGGGAAGCGGCGAGAAAAACGTCGTCTAGTTGCTCTCCAGACTTTCCGAGCGTCAATCAACGCTTCTCTTCGCTTCTCGCCGCCTCAGTGTGCGGGCTTCCATTTGATTGTATGTAAGGTTCTTGGGCGGATAAAATTCTCTTCTCTTCGCTTCGCGACGCTTCGCCTAAGTGTACGCGCACCTTAAGTGTGCGCGCACCTTAAAGCGAATTATCGCGACTATTAAAAAAATTAGGTTAAAATTTTCATCACTGAGTCACAAAATTCATCTTACCCTCTTAGCTGGTAAGTTCACTCCAGCAGCCAGTGTGGATGTGCAACAAATAACTGAAATTGTACCCGCTCTAAAAGCATCTTCCAGCAATCTCCTCTCGTCGTTTGTTAAACCTTAAAACTTACATAACTGAAAAACAACTATTTCCAAGTAAACTTTAGGCTTAACTTAAAAAAAATTATTATTCTCCAAAAAAATTAAGGCATATCATTATCTTTCCTGGCTATAGTATAAATTTTTATAATTTTATATATTATTTTGCATTAAACTTACCGGAATGATGATATGCAAGACCAAAAGGTACAGACACTTTCAGGATATCACAGAGTTCACCAGCTTCAGCTTTTAAAGCGTCTAACAATTGTTCTTTCTCGATTTTCTTATGATTTTTTAAGTTACTAAAAAATATTCTTGTAGAAATTCAAAGAAATTGAAATAAGGTAAAAAATTTAAATTTTTATGACCCTCGTTTCAAAATGTTTCTATCTAATTAACTGTATATCCCAATCCAAAGCGAATTCCCGAGAATATTGCTTTATTCGACAGTAAATTTTCTGGAGATTTCAAAAACATATAATTCATTAAGGTTTCATTAAAGATTTTGTCCGGAAATTCATACAAAGTGAATTAAGGTCGAAAATTAAAATTTTTATGGCCCTCATTTCAAAAAGTTTTTATTTAGTCAACTGTATCTCCTAATCCGAAGCGAATTCTCGCAAATATTGCTTTATCCGGTAGCAAATTTTCTGGAGATTCCAAAAACATATAATTTAGTAGGGTTTCATTAAAGATTTTGACCGGAAATTTAAAATTGTATGGCTCCGTTCCCAAAAGTTTTTATTTCGCCAACTGTATCTTCTAAGCTAAAGCGATTTCTCGCGAATATTGATTGTCAGACAGCAAATTTTCTGGAGATTCCAAAAATATATAACATATTAAAGTTTCATAAAAAATTCTGTCCAGAAATTCATAAAACTATAATTAAATATTTCTTATGAGCACGACAGAAAACAATGAAAACATAAACATTCTATCTCTAGAAATTATACATACGGTTTGGCCAGCTTGCATAATAAGTACACCACATTTTCGCAGTTCTTTTTTGAAGGGCAGAAAATTAAACAAGACCCTTTTGGCACTACTTCCAACGCTAATCCTCCCAGCATATCTGGATCTAGTTTAGTCACAGCCTCGGAATACTATAATTAAAGAAAAACCCTTATGTTTATCAATACACCATAAAAAATAAGTTTGAAAAACTAAAATTTGATTGCTAAAGAGTTAGAAACAGTTGCGTGTTTGTAAATGGGATTACTATTCATAGTTGTATTACAAATTTTTACATAGTACATGTCTGCTATACCTATTGACAAGAAAGAAAATGATTCACAGAACAGGTGTTGTGGCACGTCGTTGTTAGTCAAATACTAATTAAAGAGTGTGAAAAATGGGAAAAATCTTAGATATAGCAAGTTTTTAAATGCTGTTAAATCCGTAGGATATAATAACTATTACCTTATAATCCAATTTTTTAACATCAATCAACAGATCGCTTTCACTCTTATACTGCCAATTGATCCTAGCAATTTCATTGGTGCATTTGACATACTCGGTCAGTTCTACAGGCCTAAAGTCTTTAGTGTAAACTTCGGCATTCAAAAAATGGCAGATCTCTTGAATATTACCAATCGTGGCGCTCATACCAACAATTTGAATATTTGCTACAACACGTTGATAGTATACAGGGTGAGTATTTTAAAGTGTTACAAGTCGATATCTCGAAAATGGTTTATATTTTATTATGGGGGAGGGGAATAAACATATTTTTGATATTTACACCTCTCTCTATTTTGAGGGGATGGGGGTAACTTTGGAATTTTAAATGGGATGATGTACTTTTGTTTATAAAATTCGAATCTACGAAATTCATTTATAAAAAGAGTGAGGAAGTGCTTGGAAGAAGAAGGGGGACATTTCGAACAACTTCTCAAGCATGACAGACGATAAATAAGTTAAAATTAAATGGTAAATATTTTTTTTTATTTTACAACCTAATAGAATTCCGTAAACGAACGATCAATTAAAAAAAAATTGTAGACATACGTAGTTTTTTACATATATTCGAATTTTATTAACAAAAGTACATCATCCCATTTAAAATTCCAAAGTTAACCCCACCCCTCAATGCACAACGTGTTAAACAAAACAAAAGGCTAATTATGCTCAATGTCAATGGTTTTTCCAAATTTCTAATTTAAATTTCATAAGCATGTACCTTTTAAAAACAAAATTTTCGTCAAGCAAGCCTCCAAAGTAGACCCTCTGCCCGCTTCTCCGATCAGATGCAGCTCATCGATCACAATAAGACCTATTTCGCCAAGTCTACCTGTTTCTATAAGACTATTCACTAGTCCCAAAGCTTTTTCTATTGTCGCAATGTAAACAGTGTGTTTTCTGCGCCTTTTCCTCGGTGGATAAGTACCTTTGCTAGAGGCGTATTCTTCTACTAAAAAATCTAGGGCTACACCAAACGGTGACAAATCCCAAACCTAAACAATTATAATCCATACAGGATGCTTCAGAAAGCATGTGTCATTCCCTGGGGAGATTCTCCACACAAAAATAAGACAAATAAACTGCTCGTCAAAAAAACGAAAAAAAAAACATTTCAGCTTCAGTTTTCCGTTTCAGCATCCATCGATAATCATAAAACTTTTCATTTAGTCAGTCTTAAAATGTATACCGAATGTCCGCATTTCCAATTTCCCATTATACAGGGTATAAAATAAAGTAATGCAATGAATCAACAAATGTAGGAATGTTGTTAACACATATGTATGAATAAGATTGTTATTCCCTTTGTCCAAAACTTCGGGAATGATTTTATATCAATAGACGATAATGCTCGTCCACATAGAGAGAGAATTGTTCAAGAAGTTTTGAGGGAGAATAACATTGAGCCAATGGAGTGGCCTGCTAGATCTCCCGATATAAATGTTATAGAGCATGTGTGGAGTAGAATGACAGTAAGGTTGAATTAAGGGGAGTATGAGTTTAATAATCTGTATGGCTTAGCGAATGCACTTAGGGCAGAGTGGAAAGCTATTCCCCAAGACTTTGTTGCGAATTTGGTGAGCAGCATGGCAAGAAGGGTAGCAAATGAGCAGCGAGCCGGAGGTGGACCAACGAAGTATTAATGAAGAAGGGTATGTAAGTGAAAACAATAGATTTATTTTCCACTTTAAATTATTTTTTGCCCTGTAAAATGGGATAAAAAGTTGTTTGTTTATCGATGGAAATATTGGAATTAATGAAAATGCACCGGAATTTTTGAATTTCTTTAATAAAAAAAGACGTTTTTGAAAATAAATCGATAGTTTTTGTTAGAAAGTCGTAATTAAAAAACTGACAAAAACGTCCCGAGATATTGACTTCAAATCATGCCTAGTATGCAATACAACAAACAAGTACTAGTGCAAATACAAGAACTTAAACTTTTTAAATTTTTGCACTAGTCTTCTCCGCTCTGTATAATGTCCAGATATCCTTACTGACGCAAAACGGCTTCCTGAACCGAAATGTAAACAGAACGGCCTTTCAGGATCTGCAAAGCTTATCAAAATCCGTCCATTCGTTTTCAAACTACAGCAATTTAAAACTGATGCTGAAACTTTGTTTTATACAAAACGATTAATTCTCATTTTATGATCCTTACCAATATCAATAGGGTCTGTAGCCCGGATCATCTACAATCTACCTTTGTACCGGTCTGTAAAAACCGAATAAATAAAGAAAACACCCTATATCCCAGAAACGAAGCAAAAACGGATCTATGTTGATGAAAACTATTTATCTTATTTTTGGATGAGGAATCTCCCTATGAATAATTGCACCTGCTTTTTGAAACACCCTATACAAAGGTAAAAATCAGCTGCTTACAAGCAGTTCTTCATAATTTATAAAATAAAGAAATAATTATGCTTACTTTTTCTTGTACAATTGCCACATAAGGCAAAATAAAAATTGCGTTTCTTTGATAACATAGCACTTCTCTTAACATCAAAATTTCAGCAACCAATGTTTTGCCACCACTGGTTGGTAATGCATACACTAAATTTTTTCTGTTTGTTACTGCTAAATCCAGGCATTCATGTTGCCAATCTATGGGAAAAATTAATATATATATATATATATATATATATATATATATATATATATATATATATATATATATATATATATATATATATATACACATTAGCCGCATTATTTGAAGCCCACTATATTCAACAGGCAACCAGAGTCCCGCCCTTCATACTGGTTTTGAGAAGGTGTATTTTATGCGAAACATTAATTAGGTTCAATATTATTCAAGGCAACCACAGAGGGGTAGCTTAATTTTGGTATACAAATATGCTATGTATACTAGCTTTTTCGAATCCCTACAAGTTTTAATGGTAATAGGTTGCCCAACTGTATAAAATGTATATATCTGTGTAATGATGCGAGGCCAAGCTGCGTTGCCACATTTTCCCAAGGACATGAGGAAATCCCGTCAAAAGTAAGTATAACACTGTTCATAAACTATAAGGTAAAATTTGGATGGTAAACATATTATGTCTTTTTTTCTACTAGTGTGCTGTACAGAGTATAAAATAAAATATTAAAACACAGTTCACAAAGAATTAAAAGCTTTGACAAACGGAAGAGCAAACATATTTAAAATAAAATTATCTATAAACAAAAAATTTTTCTTCTAAGTTTAAACCGATTTGAAAACAATTTATTTATATCTTTTGCGGCTTTTTTTTAATCTCGCAAATAGTTAAATATTTCTGATTTTCTTCGTCAAATTTATTATTTTCCACGTTAATTACTGTGCAAGAATGTATTCTTAGATATGGAATAAAAGTATCTCTAACACGGTTTGTAAACTGTAAGTTACAGTTTGGATGGTAAGTATATTACGTTTTTTATACCAGTGTGCTAAAATAATGATCTTCCCTTACTAATATAAAAAAGTAAATTTTTTCATTGTTTTCATGTCCTCGGTATGTAAATGAAAAAAGATTTGACGAGAATAAGAACTGCATTTATTGATATAAAACCACTATTGATATAAAACCACTTTTATTTAACTACAACGTTTCGACTCTGCCGCAGACCTATAAATATGGCCTCTATATAGTCGCCTCAAAGCAACAGTAGGACATCTAAAAAAATGCAAAACTGAGATTTTATCTGCCTTTATGCCGTTAAAAATGCTACTTTAATCCAGTCAGATCCAGTGAAACACAAATATATACATAATGAAGTCGTAGCTGCTATCCAGAAGGGACATGGTTAAATATAAGAGTGTGAACAATTAAAGTGCTATCTTCCTTCTTATACAATTTATTTATTAAAGCCTACACGTTTCGGTCTGAGTAGACCATCATCAGGGCGTTAGGTCTTAGAGGTCTTAGCACACAATTGCCGAAATTACACGAAATCAAACGAATTACAAACACAGGTAAATAACATGTCACCAATAGAACAACTAAAAACATAACTCAGGTTGTGTTTTTAGTTGTTCTATTGGTGACATGTTATTTACCTGTGTTTGTAATTCGTTTTAAATGTCAAGTTTTACGTAATTAGGTTGTCTGTTGACCAAGGCGCGCCCTACCTATGGCAATTGTGTGCTAAGACCTAACGTCCTGATGATGGTCTACTCAGACCGAAACGCGTAGGCTTTAATAAATAAATTTTATAAGAAGATATGACTTTAATTGTTCACACTCTTATATTACAAATATATACTTTGTGGTGTCACTGTTTTCTCTTTAGAAACATAACTTTGTGTTCCACTGGATAAAGGCAGCATTTCTAAAGGCGTAAGGCAGGTATCTTAATTTCGCGATTTTTTTTTGCTGTTCTATTCTTACTGTTGCTCTGAGGCGACGATATGTTGAGTAATGGGCAATATATAATAGATTCTGCAAATAAGTGAAACAAACAGAACGAATACGACATGGAACCCAAATGGTGGCAATGCAATTTGTTGTGTGTTGCGGTTAAATAAAAGTGGTTTCATATTAATAAATATAGTTCCCGTCAAATCCTTTTTCATGTAAATTTTTCCCTCAGCAGCGCGTAAAAGTCCATGGTTCTGGAGCAAATTGTGTGCAAAAACGTAGTTATTTACTGATACTGTTGTTTTCAAGTTGAAGTGAGTAATTAATTATTATTTGATATTCTACTTTATTCTAGATTAGTTAATTTTTCTCTTATTTATATATTGCTAAGCCTACCTAACGCAAAAAGCACAAACGGTTGCGTGAGGGAAAGTATTACTTTCTGCATCTGTTATGAAAATAAATTGGTTTAGATATTCCTCAAGAATTTCCCATTGGCACAATAGTAACCTTTATTTGATTTCAGATCGATTGTATCTCCACGGCCAACCTGCAACCTTTCCTGCCTGCTTTTTCCATGATGGGCACATTATTATTATAATGTTTGTATTATATTAGCGTAATTTTATTTATTAAAATTAATTTGTAAATATTTAAGAAAAAAATAGAATATGGTACTCATTTATTGGAACCTGGTTATTTGAGCCGCCAAATGTTATGAACAGCCACAAGCAGCTTTTAATTACCAAAGTTAAAAGGTACAGAAAATAAGGCTACAAGGTTAGAAAGCAGAAACACGTAACTTTAATAAATACAGTAAAAACAGTTTCGTTTTAACTAAACAGTTGAATTCTATTCTGTAAAAAAACATTATGCTGAAAAAATAAAGCGTGAGTGTTTTACCATGCGCGTACGCAGGATTTTTTTAGAGAGAGATATTAATTTCGGGGTGGTTATAAAAATAAAAAGTATTAAATTTATTAGAAAATATGGAATTTTTTAATATAAAACAGGAGTTTGTACTAATTTGAATTTTGAGGTAGGTTTTAACCTTACAAATTTCTCCCCCTACGCACGCGCCTGAGTTATTATACAATATTTTCTACACTCTGTGTATTCAAAAATGAGTTGTATAGATGCAAAACCGGCCAGGTCAAAAAAAAACCTCAAAATATGAGTTATTACTACTAGTCTATAGTTTAAGTTCTTCTACACCAGACAATAATTTAATTTCAAAACCCGCTGATAGTATATGTACGATTATTTCACTCATGTGTTAAAAGTCCCGTAAGATGAGTGAAGTTTTTTAAAATTACAGCGATAATTTTTTTTTGACGTTATGTCAATTAAAAAAAATTACACCGATAATTTTTTCCTGTCATTTTCTTGGTTGTCATATTAATAATAAATACCACTCGAGCAGTTTGTGTTTTCATTCGTGAAATAATCCCCTAAATACCACTCGAGCTTTAAAATTACTGATAATTTTTCACTCTTACGTGTTTTCTTTGCAAATTTCACTCGTCCTGCGGACTCGTGAAATTATAGAAAACACGCAATCGTGAAAAATTATCGGTAATTTTTATGCTCTCGTGGTATTATGCCCGATAATTTTACTTAAGTTTCCGTTTAAATTCAAAATTAAAATTCAACTACAAAACCTGCTATAATTTTTAAATAGTAACATTTTTAGCACTACCAACATTTGGATTTTAAAAAATAGGTTTTTCGTCTAAAAGTTAAAAATACCATTTGTCAAATTGCCTGCTAGAGGTTTTTCTCACATATCTCAAAATCAGCTGGAAATTACTTGGCAGGTTTTGCATCTATACGACTCAAATAGTCTTAAAACTTTCATTTTACTACGTATTACATTTCTTTAAATTCCTAGTAAAATATCATTAAATCATTAAAACACAAGAAAAAAAGTGAGGTATAGGACCATGAATTAACAATTTATTATTTTTTACAGAAAGTGTTATGAACAAATAAATGTTTTAATTCGCACCCAGTCTCGATTTTCCATTACCTATAACAGAATGTAATGACAGAAAATCGTGGCATTCATGTCTCTAGGACGTAATCTTCTTTTCTATGTGTTTAATAAAATATATTCATAAACCAGCTTTTTTCTTTTTCCGGCCATTTTACTCTGGCAGGCACTGATTTTGCTTTCGCGCTTGACCCCGATAGCACTGTAATAGAATTAATATATTAATCTAATGACAAAAAGTAAACACGACCATTGTCTAGTGTTCCGTGAAACGGAACACTTATGGAATGAATCACTTTGGTGTCCGTCCGTCCGTCTGTCACAGGCGATTTTCTCTGAAACTCTCGCTGAAACTACACGACGTAAAAATTTGAAATTTGGAACAGAGATAGAGTGTGGTGGCCCAATTATAGACGTGAAGTATAAAAAGTTAAATTTTGATTCTGGGGGTTAATTTGGGGGGTAAATTAAGAAATGAAAAAAAAAATTGACATCGTGTAGGGTATCAATGAAAGCTTATTGAAGCACGAATTCAACGATATAATATGATGAATTTTTTTAATGCGTTTTTTTTTGACAATTTTCGGGAAAAACGCTTAAAACTTGCTCTCCTCCACCCTTATTACTAGAAGGATTGCTCTGAAAAATCTGAAAAAAATCATGGGCATTGAGAATTAGGTGTAGATTGAACGAAAATTATCAGAATTAAAAAATTCTAGCACAGTCATTTGTTATAAACAATTTAATTGTTTATTTCCTTATAACTGCTGAACCACTAGTTTTAGAGAAAACGTTTTTTGACAAAAAATATTTCTCACACTGTGAGGAACAACTTTTGTTCTTACACATTTTTCAAAATTTTTAATTTGGTCCACTTAGCTCCGCGCATACGCGATGCGATACGGCGTTGGTGAAGTCGGCGGCAGGTAGCGCGGCAGATTGGCGGAGATCGGGCGGCCGAGGTTTGCTCAGTGGGGGACTGATGGCACGGAACACTAATTGTGCAAGTATAGCTTGTACTTGACCGATTTTTTATTTCTAAGATTTTTTCCATATTATTTAATATACGTGCACCAAATTTAAAATCAATATATAATTCCTTTCGAAAGTTATCGCACATGTCAATATACCTAATGGTAAATATAATATAATATATGATAAATTGTTATCCCATCTCAAACTTAACTACGTATAGTCCGGCCATGTTCGGAAATAATGACAATATAGCATAATTTTCGGTTTATGTGTCCAAATATCCTAAAATGACATGCGCATGCGATATGCTACATTCTGACATTCCCTCTAAAACCAGCTTGATATACAACAATAAATCGTTATTAAAATTAGCTTATTTCAACAACCAGAAACAAGGAGAGTCAAGTAGTATTGCTTAAATTTCACAAAATATATAAGCCTACCTTTCGCTAAAGCAGCGTCACTCAAAAATTATAGGTCGATTTTTCCCTTTAAGTAATGTACAAACTTGAAATCGAAAAATCATTTTTTTTTTGAAGTTATTGCGGCAACAGACAGACCGACAAAAACAAGGAAATGTTTTTTGTCATACAGGGACCCTAAAACGTCAATAAATACAAAAGTCTTGGATTGTTTTTTACAAATACAATACTTTACTCAGCAAGCAAAATAAGAGTTTAATATAGTGAAAATTGTTTCTTATTCTAAAAATATTTTTAAATTCACAGAATGTTCCAAAACTTATTTATAAAAAATATATATATACTCGTACTTACTTTTTGGCCCTTTCCTAATGCAAGGGCTACAATTCGTTTGGAACGATACATTTGTCACAAACATACACGAATAAATATAAATACAATGCTAATATACGCACACTAATACTTCACGATGTCAATCGTTTACGACGCCCGGACTATTAGCTTCTGGTCTTTAAAATCTTTAGTAAAAAGACACAAGCATGTATAATTCAAGAAAATAAAAAATACCACGTGAGAAAACATGTATTACGATGTTGCCAATTCAACAGGCTTCGTAAAAGCACAGGGGTAACTACAGGCTTCGAATAATGCGTAGGGTGTATACAGTGTGTATTTATTTTACACGGATTATCTAGAGCGCCCCCTACTAAGCGAAGTAGTGAACTGAATCGCGTATGTTTTGCGATGGTAGGGTATAAATTCGAAGCCCTAGCAAAAATTTGGTTACTTGTTTCCTAACAGATGGCGTAAAGGTTGACCACTTTATACACGCTTATTTTTAGGAAGCCCAAAGTAGGGCTTCGTATTGACGGAGTGGGCTTCGAATAAACAGTGAAATATGTCATTTTTGGCTTCGTAAGGGAGGGTAATGCGTCTATATATATATATATATATATATATATATATATATATATATATATATATATATATATATATATATATACATATATATATACAGGGTGATTCACGGTGGATGGTACGTTAGACGAATCTGGCGAACCAGTCAACGAATCGTTCTGAATCTTTGGTCATTTACATAAACGAACATGCTCTACCTGTCTAAAATATTTTTGACAATGCAGTATCGCTGCTTCTACTAAAAAGTAGTAACAACATTGATATTTTAAATGGAGCACCTTGTATATTATTTCATTTTCAAAACCCCTATTAATTTCTTAACAACTTCCTTTAACATTGTTTTATACTTACTCCTTACCGTTTCCGAAATAATAATTAATTTTCAATTTTTTTGACAGAAAACGTTACCTTAAAAAATACTAATATTTTTGAACTCTGAAATATTAAGACCCTGAAATTTGGTGGAGAATTAAATAATACGGGGGGGGGGGGGGCTTTTTACCCTATGCTAAATCTTAGTTACAATATACAGGGTGGTTTAAAAATGCAGTTATTTTGGTTACTTGAAAAGGTGACCATAAGTATATTTTTTAAACGTAACACCCTGTATATTATTACTGATTTTAAAAGCTACATAAATTTGCTCTTTATTTTTGTCCATCGTACCTATACCTAACTAGTCAAGATTCTGACTTATAAGCCATTATTTGTAAAATTTTCTCGACAATTTAATTTCCATTCGGATTTTAGTAAGTATACCATGACAAACTATTGTTTGATATAAAATTCATGTAACTTTCGTTATCGTTTTGATATTTTATTAAATATTATTGATACAAGTGGTAAATACCATTTTATAATTTGTATAATGCAAAAAACTTAAAATTGTATTGCACAGATTAATAAGTTTATTTCTCACACTGTATGCTTAAATACTCGCTTAAATACTACCCAAAATCAATTGCAATTCCTGATAATTAATTATGTATTCAGCTACAAAAGATTCAAAAGAAAATAAATAGTGGCAAGCAGGCGCGGTCCGTGAAATTTTAAAGTTGTATATCTCTGTTGCTACTTATGGGACCCATGTCAAGTTCAGGTTTTTTAATAGTGAGCCTACTAGGAATGTTTTGGTAAAGAAAAAACATACTTATTTTGTAATTTTCGAAAAAAGTTGAATTTTTGAATTGACCCACCTGGGAAAAAAATTAACATGCTAAGGTATTTTATTTATTTTCTCTAAACAAATTTTACATCATTTTGTGGACAATTCTTAAATTTTAAGAGAAAAAAATGTGTTAGTAGGAAGTTACAGTCATTTGAATTTTTTTTTAAAATTATATTTTAGGTTTAAAAAAATTCAAATGACTATAACTTTCTACTAGCACATTTTTTTCTCTTAAAATTTAAGAATTGTTGACAAGATGATGTAAAATTTGTTTATAAAAAATAATAGATAAAATACCTAAGTGTGTTAACTTTTTTCACAGGCAATTCAAAAATTCAATTTTTTTTTTGCAAATTACCTACAAAATATTTCTTTTCTTTACCAAAACATTCCTAGTAGACTCACTATTTAAAAAACCTGAACTTGGCCTGGGTCCCATAAGTAGCAACAGAGATATAAAACTTTAAAATTTCATGGGCCGCGCCTTGTGGCAAGCGTAGCATTAACTCATATTTCAGATAGTTAATGGGTCATCATTTACCAAACTTACCATATAAGTTTTCAATGCCTTTATACTGCTTAATCAAATCCTTAACCTTATCAGAAAGTCCATAGAAACTCCCTAAACTACAAAATTTAGGTTCATTATCTGACAAACTTCTATTCAAAGTACTATTTAGGTTTGTTTCATTCTTTTGTTGTGGAACATGTTTAGTGGCATTTTTCAGCAGAGCTTGTTGAATAGCCGTTCCAAAACTACAATTCGGGTCGACTAACAAATTGTCACTTTCCCATTCAGTGTTTGCCAGAGTTTTACTAAGTTGTGGTAATTCTTTCTCCTTATTATCTTTTGATAGTACCATATCATCAGCAAAAAATACATCTAGGATTTTGTCAGGGATAGTTTTTTCATTTTCTGTACCCATGGCACAGATCGACTGCTCAATTTGTTCAAAAAGGTTATCTACTTCTTTTTTATATTGAGTTGTGACTGATTCATCATTAAAAAGCATAGATCTGTCCTGAATCTGTTTGTTCTTTCTTTCTTTAATCTTGGCTCTGAGCGATTTTATCGAAGGCATTTTGAAAACATCGCTCTCTGCATTGGTTTCATTTTCTTTTGGAGCATGCTCTTTCTTATTTTCACTCTCTACTAAGGATTGATTCTCTTCGGTAGTTACTACTGCTACATCTATTTGATTAATCATCTGTGTATTAAAGGACTGTGAGAATAAATCATCATTTGATTCAGTGTTTGGAGATTTTTCATTTTCTTTAATCCCAATATACTCGTAAGTTTCATTTTGCTGTTTATCATTGTTTAAAAAATTTGAAAAAGCATCATACGTTTTCTCTAGTGCTTCTGGTGGGTTGGGTTGGGTAGACTTTTTTAAGGAGCTATTTTTTAAAATCCTCGTGATATCTAAATTTTCAAAGGTATCTTCCAGAAGTAATGACTCATCAGCAGTAGGTTTTTCATACAATTTAGGTTTTTTGTCTTGGACTACTGGTTCACAATAATTATCTAAAGGTCGTTTTAGTGAAACATTACAGTCATTTTTTGGTATTTCTCGGGTTGAGCTTCCAGGAGTTTCAATATTATAATTTTCAGATGATCCAAAGCCACTAGTAGAGGCTGAAATTTGATTATTTTGATTGGGTTTGCTTGGGTGATCAAAGTGGCAGGTACTGATGGTTGTATGTTAATAATGGGATATTATAAAAAAAAATCTGTACTCACCTGATTTTTTAACAGATAAATGGGGATATTTAGCCTTGGTCTTAAATGACAGTTCTTGTGGATCAGATTCATTAAAAGAGGAAAGTTTTCTATTCCCTGCAAAAACATAAATAAAAAATTAAAAGGCACATACATATGTAAAAGATTACTGTCGAGTACCAAATAGTACCTAAAGGAGGAAAGTAGACACAGTGCGTTGGAAAATGAACTGTAGTGCTTTTCACAGTCTTATTAATTAACGCAGTACCTCTAAATTTTCTTTAAAAATGTAAAACATTCAAAATTTCTGGATAGTGCAAATTTATAAAGAAAAATTTTAATTGAAACTAATAGAATGAAACGTTACCTAATGTTAAAGGCTTTGAATAAGTGCTTTTTTTTCTACAAAAATCCATTTTTACATTTTACAGTCTTATATTCGAAAAAGTGTTTATAAAAATTGCTTCCAAAATGTTTCAAAATTTTGTTGTTAAAAGTTAGGTTATATCCTTTCTTTCAATTCTTTCGTTTTAGCAACTCAAATTACTGTTGCTAGTGACAAAACATAGCCAACCGCCAAGACTAAAAGGAGAAGAAAAGTCGGTATAACCTTCTGTTATACAAGGATGTATCTACAGAAACGCATAACGTAACATTTGTCCTAGAAATAACAGTCCGACTCAGATTTTTCATTTAAAATGTCGTGGTATATAAAAACAAATTTATCAAGTACACTAGAGAATAAATAACTCAAAATTACTTACGAATTTGTGCAGTTTGTCTAAAATAAAATTTAAAAAATGACGCCTCGTCCCTCTATTTGTATTTTTGCCTCGTCCTCTCTGTAATGTAACAGCTGTTCTGTGCGTAACAGTATCCACGACCATTCAAAATGCCTGTTTTGTAAACAATATTTTAAAATTTAATACAGTCTTTACTTATGAATAAATAATTAATCTTTTAGTGATTATTGTTCTGAAAATGTTCGCGTTACGACACATAAAAGCGTAAGTTTAATATTACATGATATAAAAACCTGAGCTTTCCCTGATTAGTGAATTTCTACCCGCAGATAATACTTATGATATTTTCCATACTTTTATGTTACTTATCAGGTTTTTACGCAAAAACTGCAATAAACTATTAAGGTCAATCAATAGTAAACCCAAAAAGATTCTTTGTGTTCATGTTTGTCTTCTGTTCTGATGTGCAAGTGCCTTGGAGTATCTGGGTCCTCCACATTTATCTTGTTTTTAGGAAAATGGTCTGGTAGTTTAGTTACCACAAATAGTTGTTTGTAGCCAGGGCTAGTGATGGGCGACGGGTAAATACCCAGTGGGAAGGTAAATTAAAAATGGGTATTTACCCGGAATTTACCCAAAAATTTATTTACCTACCCAAAATCGGGTATTTAAAAATGGGTATTTACCCGGTATTTACCAGTAATTTACCCCAAACTATATTTACCTGACTGAAAAAAGTGAAATTGAGAGTGAAAGTGACGTGACTGACGCGGAAACTGAGACTGACATGAGTGAAGAAGATATTCCGTATGAAGACTCTGAATCTGGCAATGAAAGCCTCGAGTCGGCTTCTTCTTAAACTTCACACTTGTGCTTTAGTTATAAAATATTTTTTTAAAAAGTTTTTTATTTCTTTTTAGGTAAGGCAAATAAAGTATACCTACATATTTTCATCTGTTTATTATAAGTATTAACAAAAATATCATATGTTTTTTATTTACCCATTTTTCTAGCCATTTTGGGTAAATACCCGGTAAATTCATGGGGTATTTACCCAAAAAATAAATACCCAGTATTTGCCCATCACTAGCCAGGGCTCTAGCTTTGTTCCTTTCTTACCTAATTAGAAACTTTACACACACTGCTTAGGTACTGAGGCTGCGTACTATGGTCAGCTTTTTAATAAAGTTAAATGGCATTAATGAAGTCAACCACCTTTCTTAACTAACTTTTGTTGAGTGTTGGCTGTTTGTCAAGACGTTAACATATTGAAGAACAAAAGTATTTTGCACAATCTGTGAAAACTATAATTTTAAATATTTGGTAATTATTTAGATTAACGTAAACAGCGAATTTTTACATGAAATTTTGCACAGACCCTAATTTTGGGTCGTAGAACACGAATCCGAAGTCAGTTTTTGGCGGTCTCGTAAAAAAATTTTTTTTTGCTCACCCAACCTGAGCAAAAAGGTGGTCAGGTTTGCTCAGTTTTGATTGATATAGATATGTATCTATATCAATCAAAACTGAGCAAACCTGACCACCTTTTTGCTCACCCAACAAATTTAAAGAAATTCATTGAAAAAGCTAACCTAAAAGTTTAAAAAAATTTTTTACGAGACCGCCAAAAACTGACTTCGGATTCGTGTTCTACGACCCAAAATTAGGGTCTGTGCAAAATTTCATGAAAAGATTCGCTGTTTACGTTAATCTAAATAATTACCAAATATTTTTATTAACAAATCAATAAATGGAACCTGAATAAGATAATGCTTGAATAGACAATTTTTAATTTTAGAACTTAATTCTGATGATTTTATTAGATTTGTGCTTGAAAACTGATTAAACATTTTTCAATAATTTTGCTACACAATTCCATTCACAATTCAGTGGCAAAGTTCATCAAAATTTGTCAAAAATATTGACATTATATCTATAATACGCTAAGTATTTATTGTTTACACTTTTATTATGTTTTTAAAAATGACGAAATGAACCCAATATTGTAAATACGTTTTTGTATCTTGATCTATTAATTTTTCCACAAATTACTATTTTCAACAAACAATTCGTATTAAACGAGCTGTTTATCCTGTTTATTGATTCGAAAGTTGTAAAAAGTACCATTATAACTTTTTACAAGATAAATTTTTCCTGTTTTTTCTTCCTTAGCTACAGTAATTAAAACAAAATTAATGACCTATTCTCTTCAACTAACAATCCCATCCACAGTTATGCTGATGATATTCTTTACTCCAACATTCATTTTTTCAGACAGCCTCAAATCAAGAGCTGGATAATAGACACAGATCTATGCACCTATCCCTTTCCCAAGATTTTCAATTAATCCTAGTCGGGTGTGGGGTGCCAAGAACTTTGTTCAGTTCAATGCCTCCAAAATTCAGTCGTGCTCGCTGCCACGCAAAAAATCCGGCACTACCCCATCCACGTGAATGACCAAGTCCTACAGAACAATGAAACATTCGATCTTGTTGGCATCGTTTTCAGACATGATCTCAGCTGGCACAAACACATTACTTCAATTGTCACATCAGCAGCTAAAAAGCTTGATTTTCTCTTTCGAGCTAGAAATTATAATACAAAACAATAATATAATATAATATTAATGATTATTCTTACGCTTACGCTTACGCCTACGCTAACGCTTACGCTTATGCTTACGCTTACGATTATGATGATTATGATAATGATAAGGGCGTTTTTAAAGGTATATCTTGCGTGTACAAGTGGACGAGCAGGCCTTTGAGGTGGTAAACATGCTGCAAAAGGTAAATAGACACATGACAATGGCCCTTTGAAGGAGACAGAACATGTACAGGGTCTTCCAACGAGGACTGAACAGGGGCTCATTTTTGAGCTTCCTTGTATTTAAAGAAAAATCTAAAATAGCCAATCGATGTACTTTTTCCTGCAGAATTCAAAAATGAAACCAAAAATTTATTTGAACCAGAAACAAAAGAGTTACGCTATGGATAAGGTGTTTTTTAAATGGAACATAGCTTTTTTTATACGATTTTCGGAACGAGTGATTTTTTTTATGTCCGTTCTGATTAAAATATTTAATATTGTGACAGCTATTTTTATTAAATTTTAATGTTTTATCCAGTATAATTTAACTTCAACCTGTTTGAAACATACACTAGGTAATAAAGGTAAAATCACCTTGAAATCCTTCAAAGTCAAAAAATTTGACAAATTTACTATAATATTGCCGAAATGAAATATTCATTAGATGAGAGATTGCAGATTGTTATCTTGTTCTACAAATGCCAAGAAAATGCAAGAGAAGCAAGGAGAAGATTTATTGCAAATTTTCACAGAAATATATCCGTCAATACTATTCTAAGGATAAAGAACCTATTCGAGGAAAATAAAACATTACATGATTCAGTCGAAAATAATTCACAATGGCACGGTCTCGATTTCTTTTCCTTTCTGGAATTCTTTTTCTGTCATGTAATGTTTTATTTTCCTCGAATAGGTTCTTTATCCTTAGAATAGTATTGACGGATATATTTCTGTGAAAATTTGCAATAAATCTTCTCCTTGCTTCTCTTGCATTTTCTTGGCATTTGTAGAACAAGATAACAATCTGCAATCTCTCATCTAATGAATATTTCATTTCGGCAATATTATAGTAAATTTGTCAAATTTTTTGACTTTGAAGGATTTCAAGGTGATTTTACCTTTATTACCTAGTGTATGTTTCAAACAGGTTGAAGTTAAATTATACTGGATAAAACATTAAAATTTAATAAAAATAGCTGTCACAATATTAAATATTTTAATCAGAACGGACATAAAAAAAATCACTCGTTCCGAAAATCGTATAAAAAAAGCTATGTTCCATTTAAAAAACACCTTATCCATAGCGTAACTCTTTTGTTTCTGGTTCAAATAAATTTTTGGTTTCATTTTTGAATTCTGCAGGAAAAAGTACATCGATTGGCTATTTTAGATTTTTCTTTAAATACAAGGAAGCTCAAAAATGAGCCCCTGTTCAGTCCTCGTTGGAAGACCCTATACATAACGAAAAGATTTAGCAGTTTTTGCTATTCGATAGAGAAGGAATCATTCTATACCATATCCGAAATTCAAGCTTCTGAGAAAATTTTTTACGGGCACGGGCATTCGATCTATTTTTCTGGTCACGCGAACATTTTTCGCGATTTTTCGCGATCCAAGGGAAAAATCTGCAACTTTTCACTATGATCATAAACCAGAGCATAAATCTACATAAAATGTAAAAAATTTCACTGTGAAATTCGGGATGAATTAAAAATTAAATTTTCAAAAAAGACCAGCCTACTACTACTCACCTAAAAAATTCCTTGATAATTAATATTAAGCATAATCGTGAAAAAAAATTGCCTAATCAAGGTCGCTTTAAATTTTCACATATTTACGAAAAACATGATTTTTTCCTATTTTCGTCGGTCTGTTGGTCTGTTTGTTGGCATGAAGATTCAAAAATTGTTGTTCAATAAAAAATATTTTGTGTATAGATTAGCTTTTGCCTAGGTCGAAACGGGATATGAGGTAGTTAAAATAGATTCACAATGAGCACCTAAGAGAAATAAAAAAATTCATTTTTGCTTTGCCTGAACCTTTAGTCCTGAGTACTGACATAAACAATGCCACTTCTGATTCCCCAGATACAAGATGGATAATTAAAAAAATATATTTGTACTTATTATGTCTTGTATAATGCAAAAGTTTTAATTTCCAGATATTCAAAGATCCAAGTAATAATTGTTGATAACGGCTCTCTTAAGGGATCAGATTGACAGTATTTTTTATGACTGACAGTATTACCGATATTACCTGTGGGGACAATTACTGATGGACTTTCAAGTCCAAATTTGCCAAGATAATGGTATAACGAAAAACGATTAACGAAAAGTTAAACAGTTTTTCAAAACTGGTTTACAAACAAATCGTCTATGTTTTGTAAGAAGGGGCCATCTATCATTTTCTCCTAAATAGTGCTATGTTCGCCATTAATATTATTATAAATTCTTCTATAGGTTATAAAAAAGGGGCATCTGCAGGATATGTCCTTCTCAGAAAATTATAGGGGGAGCTATCTGCAGAAATCTCACATTTTTTAGACTAAAAGGATTGAAAAAATGGCCCATCTACCATTTAGACCATTTGAAATTAAAATTTTTGTCTCGAATTTTGTAACATAGGCCAACTACCATTTGGGTAAATGTTAAAGAGTATTCTAAAAATAACGGTTGCCCAAAAAGCAGTGGCGTATTCACAAATTGGACCCTTTATGCGACAATAAAAATATTTCTTGGGCCAACCGATTTTGTTCTAAAAAAAATTGTGTGCTTGAATATATTTTCCTACAAGTAGGTACTAACACATAATGTATCCCATTATACATATAAGGTTTAAACTCTGTACCATTAGCCACTAAAAAGTTTTAAATCATAATATCAATCAAATTGTATATTTTAGCGCTCCTGTTTTTGTTGGATAGCCCCTTTTTACAAAACACAGACGAAATGGTAACTTTTTTAAGCCTTCCATTGCATTCTTTAAATTCTTTTGCCGGTTGCAGATATCTTGGGCGGACAATAAGACGCCTTTAGCTATATCCATTATAATAATGAATATCGGGACCGCTTTACAACATCATGAGATTATGTTTAAACATATTTTTCTAAGATATTAAATTTGAAGGTTGGCATGATTTACAGTTGTCTGTGACCCTAGATTTCTGGGGTAACAGAGGTTGCGACCCCCCCGGTTATTCGTAGATAGTAGATTTTTGTTGCTCTTAAAATGGCGTTCTTTGTATAATTTTTTATACTTTTTATGCATTTGGTGATAAGAGTCAGCCACATCCTGGCTGACATTTTATCTTTCGTGTAAGATAATGAAGTTAATGTCATTTTCTGTTGACTGTTGCATTATGTATTATGTAATTTGAAATGGATAAACTTTGATACTTCCTTTTGTTTAGGTTTAAGTATTATTTGGTTTTAATAGCTGTATATTTTTGCGTGGAATAGTTATTATCCTAACAAGTGCGGAAAGAGTCACTTTCCCGCAAGCGACTGCCGTTACCCGAACGACGCGAAGCGGAGTTCGGGTAAGCAGTCGAGTGCGGGAAAGTGCCTTTCCGCATGAGTTAGGATCAAATTTTTTTCTACTAGCGTTAAAAAAACCAACATCATTTTTACAAAGTTTATTATTTTTTAATAAACAAAAAATAACAGGTATATAATGTTTACTTATTACTTATTATATATATTTATCGTAAAAGTACAATTGGATGCACTGTGTAAATTAATTGCTGAAGCTAGAGAGGTTGAAGTTGACTGATTCTGCATAGTGGAAGTTTGAAGAGACAGAGGTGTTGAACTTTCATGGACGCTACTGGGACCCGGTGCAATATCTAGGGACAATCAAAAACTAATTTACACAATCCATCGGGAATACTGTTTTGGGTAGATTAAACGTGTAGAAATCTAAAAAGAATCACTGCGTGTCTGCTGGCGTTTACAAATGATGTTAAATTGTGACTTTGACAATTTAATAAAATTGTTTGAGTGATGGTTGGCATGCCAACTTCTATGTACAGGGTTTTTTGAGTAAGTATTTTTAAATTTACTATTTTTGCAACAAACAGTGAAAAATTAGTGTTTCGCTGATATATCTCACTTGATTTTATTGGAAATGACTCTAAGACTTCATAATAATATTATTCATACATCACCAAAATTTTATTTCAATATAAAACATTAAAAAATATTTTCCCGCACTCAGTGCGGGAAAATTTTTCCCGCACGGTGCGGGAAAAATTTTCCCGCACGGTGCGGGAAACTTAGTCTTTCAGAGACAAAATGAGTGCGGGAAAACGGTGAATTGCGCACGCTAGTAGAAAAAAATGTTTTACTAGCTAGGATAAGAACTGATTTACAGAGTGTCCGAAAAGGCTTAGTACGGGCAAGTATCTTTGCTATTAGTAAAGATAGATACACCACATTTTAGGAGTATCCTATTGGTTAATAAATCTACTTTTCATGTAATTTAACTTTTTCAATGCTAGGGAGATTAGGTCAAAAATTTTAAATGCAACCCTATGCCGTGTCTTACCTTATTTTAAAGGTCTTCAAAAAGGAAACATTTTACCGCAAACCCGAGGTCCGTATCTTAATTCGCTTTTAAATGGTAAGCCGGACCTCAGTAATCCCATAGTCTTCTCAAAAATATTTTAAATATTTTCTGTGTACATTGTCTTTCCAACGGAGTATGTTCCTGGAATGTAATATTCGAATCAAGTCTCTATACCCATAATTAAATTGTGAACTTCGAACCCTCATTTCACCCCCTTAGGGGCTGATGTCTAAAAGGTTATAAAACGTGTTTATTTTTTGAAGTACTTTTACGTAGTATCAAGGTAATAGATAGATAGATAGATAGTTTAGGATATGCATTATTCTTGTTTCATCGATCACTTTCATTTTTCCGCGAAAATCGCGACTAGCACATGATTTATGAAATATTTTTCCACAGTTTACACACACCAAATAACTGGATTGTCGAGTTTTACAGCACTCGAAAAACGATTTTTCAGAGACGACATTTTTCGACTGTTCATCAGATGCCGCCATCTTAGATTGATATAGACATATATACAGATTGATTGTAATAGGGCCGTATAACAATTTTACTCCATTACAAACTTTGAACCCCCTTTTCACCCCTATCAAACCCAAGAAAACCCCAAAAGGGGTTGATTTATTAAAAACTGTGAAACACGTTTTTAAACGTTTATTTTTTAGAGTACTTCTATGAAGTTTTGACTTAAAAGGACCATCAAATATTTTTTATTTACACAAAGTTTGAACCCCTATTAAATTTGGGAAACCCCTTCTTTAGTAGATGCCTACGTTATATAAGAAGCCTCTGTGGAAAATTTCAAGTTTCTAGACCCAGCAATGTGAGCTGGGCATTGATCTGTCAGTCAGTCAGTCAGGTTTTTCTTTTATACATACAGAAGATATACATTTTTAAGGTTCAAAAATTGGAGTCAGAAAATTCAGGATGTAACATTTGGGTTATTATTTTTTTTCAATTTTGTTTATAATTTTGTACCATTTTTCTTTTGCGTCATTAAATTTAGCGTAAATAAGTTAATAAATTATAATGTTATCTTTTCAGAGTATCAAGGCCGTACCAACTCGGACTGAGGTTATCGGCTCCTCAAAAAATCCACGCTTTTGGTCACCGTCATATGTTTATTAGACTGGTTTCTACGAAAACTAATAAAGAAAAATCATCTGGTAAGTAGGGCAAGAGTGTTGGCGATTTTGGCCTGTTATGGCCTAAAACAAACAAAAAATGATCTAGGAATACACATTCGGAGTTTTAAAGCCAATATGCCAGAAATTTAACGAACAAAATGTGTAAAAATGGAGGTGAAAGTTTATGAAACCTCAGCGTTACATTGAAGAAGAATTTTATGTCAAAACTTAGTTATGTTTATAGAGATAAACAAGATCGTAGGGCAAACCAGTTGGGAATTTCCCCTTTTCCCTGGGACTAAGGCTAAGTCAAACAAACTTGCTTGTGGATGAATTTACATAAAGTGCGGCTCAAAAAAAAATGTCCCCACCTTTTATTTTTTGAACTGGTAAACATAAAAATCTAAAATGCGGGGTGCGCTTTAATAACAATATAAATACTACTTCTTGATATAAATGTCATACTTTTACTATTCAAGATGGCGGCTGGGCACCATTTAGAAAGAAAATTAAATAGGAAAAACTTTCCAAAACTTCCACCTTATCCATTCCTTCAGTGTCTTCTATATCGCTGTCGGTGCCGCTAAAGAACATTTCGAGATTAAATCCCGATTTCGAGTCCGGTTTATACTCCGGGATCCCGGGACCCCGGAATTTCGGGATCCCGAAATACCGAATGGCCTGCTAGATCGCCCAATTTAACACCCTTGGACTTTTTTATGGGCCTATGTAAAACAAAAAGTGTATGTAACACAGCCCAACTATCTTTTGGAGTTACAACAAAGAAAAGCTGTTGCCTTTCGCAGTATTAATATGGGTACATTTAAAAATGTTAGTGAGGAGGAGTTCTCAAATAGGTTATTTTACTGTTTGGAAGTAAACGGAGAATACTTCCAACACCTTTTGCAGTAAAAAGGTAAGTTTAGTTTCTTCTTCAATTTTTTACGAATATCCTAGTGCTAAAACTTCGACATGCCGTCATTTCTTTGTTAATGCTATTAATGCTTTCAAATTTTTACACAGTAATTTACTCGGCAAGACCTTTTCAAATTATGTACTACACAACCCCCTTTCTATTTTCTTCAAAATGGCGCCCAGTCGCCATCTTGAATATTAAAAGTGTGAAATTTATATGTAAAAGTAGTATTTATAATGTTATTGAAATGTGCCAAATTTTAAATTTTTAGATTCACCGGTTCAAAAAATAAAATGGAGCCGCACTGTATACTACACAGGGTTATAGATTATCGAACGTTTTTAACCTAAAAAAATTAATTTGATTAATAATATTCAACGTGTATCGCTTTGTTCGTGGCACAAGTAGGCGCACTTGTTAATTGCTCTACAGGGTGGACTAGTATTTGTCAGAAAATATTTTCTAATTCTTCCACGTTGGCATATTTTTGCGCATATTTTTCTACAAGAACCATTCTCAAAATTGGTAGCTAACAGTAAATTTTTTCGTATTTTAAAATAAGTTACTGCGATAAGAATTAGAAGCAACTTTTTCCGGTTGACTGAAACCCAATACAGATATCTTCTCCCACTATGCACTGATAAAACATAACAATCGTCACCGGGTTATGAACTTGATAAGAACCGTTTCCTATAAAAGCCCCGTGTTTTCAAAACGCAAGAAATTTTAGTAATAGTTAAATGTGTCGAGTTTAAGATGGAAATAGTGAGCGAAAAAGTAACGGACTACGATTTTTTTTATATCGAGTACATCTTCTTAATAAAAGGTCTGATATAACATTCGCGACGTCGAGTCGTTTAAGAAAAAGCCTTGTTTTCGAAAATACATGGTAGTTTTCCTTCTTTGTTGCGTGCTACTTTGTCTTAAAGTAACGTTCTCTTTTTAAAAATTTGTGACATCGTGTTCTAGAACTCTTTCTTTTTGCTATTTTGTATGATTTTTAGGTCTTAGGTAGGTATATATAATAATGTATGTAGGGTATTTGTTAAAAAGAAGAGATAAAAAAAATGATCTTATAATTTTTGAAAACTGCACATTTAATGGGGTTGTTCAGTCGCGTTCATTTAGCGTTTTCACTAAATATGTTAATATTATTGCACAATTGACTATTTACTAGACCAAATTTTTACCCTTTAGTTTGGATGTTGTCCATTTTAATAGAGCAATTCTTTAGTGTTAGGTAAGAGGGGCTTAAGTCAGAAATTGTTGTTTTCCAGAAAATGAAGTTAAATATTGCATTATTGCTTGTAAATCTAATTATTACTTTCAGAAACTAATATTTGGACATAATTTCACAACAAGAATTTCTGACGAAGTTCCTTTTATCTAACACTAGAGAATTTGTCGTTAAGTTTATTTGTTTGGCACTCAACGATATAGTTTTCAAAAAATGTAGCAACATTTTGCTACTTTATATTATTTCCTGCACTTTCAAATCAAAGATTTTCCTACAAAGCGATTTAGAAGGTACATCTTTTAGATATCTTTGTAGGAAAACATTGATTTTTTAGATTTAAAATAATAAATTGAAAATAAAACTAAGTTAGAGAATTATACACGACTCCAATTAATTAACGCCCCACAATGAATTTATCATGATTTTGGAAGCGATTTGCTTTTGATCCGACCGTAAAAAAACTTTTTAGGTTGTAGGTTCATTCTTTAGGAAAGTAAGTATACCGGTATTGTTTAAAAAATCAGTTTTGTACAATATAAAACAAAACAAGTTGTTTTTCCCTAAAGTTTGTAGCGCCCTGTAGATTAGACCAGCCATAATTGCGATTCACGTTCACAACTAGACTGTGGCTTCATCCATTCTTAAGATTTTGTTTTTTAGTTCACTCTGAGCTCCCAGTTATTGAAGAAGATACAGGGTTTTTTTTTAAAGAGGGATGATTTTTTACTTAATGTACTTTAAAAAATAGCAACAAATAAAACAAAACAAACAAATAAAAATTAACTTTATTAAGAAAATACAGCGATTATTATGAACCAATAAAATTTAAATAATAATAATAATAAAACTAATAATAATAAGCTTTATTGTCTAACAGGTCTACCTCTATTAATAAGATAATGTTATGCCAGTAAACCTAAAGAAAAATATTTATATCAAAACTGAGTTACTACTCGAGAAAGGGAAAAAACACAATACTAAATTATAATCTGTACAATCCACCTTCTTAGCTTATTCACAAAGTTTAATGTTTTAAAGGAAGATATGTGATACAATCAACAGGTGCATTTTACACAATGTTATAAAAATTTGCTTTTCATTGACGCTGTAAATTGAGCAATAGTGAGGCTATTCATATCAATGTCAACGCAGGCGGTGTTAAATATGCCCATTGACTGAAAGAGTGGACTTTTTACCAAGAAGTTAGTTGATGGGTTAGGAATATGAAACATAAGTGGGTATCTAGCTAGGCGTGAGGGCACATTAAAGTTGACGGTACAAGAGATCCTCTGCATAATTTAAATAAAAATGGATATGGCATATATTTTCTTCGGTTAGACAGGAATGGGATCTGATGTCTATTGAGGAGTACATCATGGTCAATTCCTTTAGAAGGAAAGACTCCGTTGCGATTTAAACTAAACAAAATTTAGGAATTTCCGTTGAACATTTTCAAGTTGTGTTATGTATTTGCTATAAATAGGGTGCCATATAATCGCGCCGTACTCAAGTTTAGGTCGTACCTAACTATAATATAATGTTTTCAATGTTTGAGTATTCGAAAATCCTTTGGAATTCCGCATGATGAACCCGGCCGACCTACTTGCACCATTACAAACCTGATTTACATGTGTGTTGAAAACGAGATCCTGGGATCAAAGGTGATGCCAAGATCTTTAAATACATCGCGCCGCTGAATTACGGTATATAAAGTGTATATTAAGTGTATATAAAGTTGGTAATGTTTCGTTTATTTGCAAACGTCATTGTAAAGCATTTATCCGCATTAAGAGGCAAATGATTAGTATTGCACCAATCATTGACAGAGTCTACATCCCTCTGCAACCGAATGCAGTCGCCAGGGTTCCGAATAACTTTAAATAACTTGAAATCGTCCGCAAAAAGTAGGACTTTGCTCGTGATATCCTTGATAAAATCAAGATTGCTACCTTGAGGGGCACCACTGGTTGCCACGAATTTGTTAGATTTATGGCCGCTAATCTCCACTTATTGAAACCTATTGCTTAAGTACGATTTTAAAAAAGATGTAAGACTGAAACTGAATCCCATATCGGCTAATTTACTTAATAAAATTGAATGATCAGCTCGATCGAAGGCCTTCGAGAAATCAGTATAAACCACATTCACTTGTTGACGGTTATCTAACGCTCGAGCCGTAAATTGGGTGAAACAAGCGATTGCTAAAGAATCCATGTTGCTTTTCGGAAATTATATGCTGAACTTACCAGGAGATGTGCTCATATGTACTTCAATCTCGAATACCTTAGCAAAAGAAGAGAGTATGGACACAGGCCTGTAATTCGAAATTTCATCAGCATTGCCTTTTTTAAAAATAGGGCTAATTCTGGCTTCCTTCCAAGTGTCGGGAAAAGTGTTTGTTTAAATAGCGAGATTGAAAAGAAAAGATAAGGACTGGAGCAAGGCTGAAGCACATTCTCTAACAAAGAAACATGGTATTTTGTCAGGGCCACAAGTCGGCTTGTTTTTAGTTTTTTTCAGAGCGTTACCTACAGATGTGTCAGAAAGATAATCAAGAGTAATATGAGTACTGGGGTTAGTAACACTCTTGAGTCCGGTTGAGAGGGCTGTAGTCAGAAGGACTATACACTCTGCCAGAAAAGGTAGCGAACGCATTTACAATCGAAGTGGGAACGGAATACTGCCTTTCTCCGTCAGTCAAGGTTACAGGTAGCGTTGAGGAAGTTTTTCTGGAGTTGACAAATGACCAGAACAATTTAGGATCGGTATGAATAGAGCTTTCAGTTTGAGGCACGTAGTTTTTGAATGCCAGGTCGATCTTCCTTTTATGCTTGCTCTGATATCTCTAATTGAACTCGAATTTTTTTTTTCTAAAAACTAAAAAATAGCATTTTGCGCGTAAAACAGCTTGACACCGACGCACACCTCATCTTATTTCATTTTGATCTAGTCCATTCCAGATTTAAATAAGTCTCTGTCCTACCTTTCCAAATTGCTTGGTGAAATTTTTGAAGTTCCTAGCCCCCTTCTACGGATATCCCAGAGGTGTTCAATGGGCTTTAAGTCCGGACATTTTGCAAGCCACACCATACCATTTACATCCACGTTTAAAGGCAATTTTCACTTTTTGATATTGTTCAAAGTGCCTTAAGCAAAAAACATCCCTCTTTGAAAAACCCTGTATCTCCTTCAGTAACTGAGAGATTAGTGTGAATTAAAAACAAAATGTTAAGAATAGATGAGGCTACAGTCTAGTTGTGAATGTGAATCGGAGTTATGACTGGTTTAGTCTACATGGCGCTACAAAGTTTAGGGAAAAAACAACATTATTGTTGAACCCCTGTATACTGTACAAAATTGATTTTTTTAAAACAATACTTGTGTACTTACATTCCTAAAAAATGATAACGTAGTTGGATAATTTAAATACTTAAAATTCTAGTTAGACTTTTTTAAAATGATTAAAAATGCTTGTTATGTCTTATTAATAATTGCTAACATTCTTTAGATAGGACAGCTAATTACTAATTATAAACACTTTAGATGTTTTACGACTTTATAACAAAGATTGCGTGTACGAGATAAAGAGGTTACTAAACTTTTAAAAATAAGTCTGAATGTCTGACACCTTGTAGATATTTCGAAAACGAACGACACGAGTGATATGAATGTTCTTCCAAAATCTTGAACATATCCATGTTGCATGGATATTTGTTATTTATTTAGGCGTACAAAATTTGATAGGACTTCGTCGTACGCGGCAAAGAAGGAAAATATTACTCGATTTAAAATTTATATTGTTTAAACATTCCAAATGTTATTTTTTCTCTTTTCATTAATTAGGTTGGACAGAATGGGAAGGAATCCTAAAACGATTCGTTCCTATTGGAATATGCCTTATTGCCGTGATGCAATGGCGCGCCTACCGGCGAAGAACAAAAGAGGACACTGTGGCGAGACAGTGGGAGATTAACTGTTACTGCCGATTGCCTTTGAGGACTATGAGTAGATGCTGGGGCTTTATAGCTGGTAAGAATATAAATATTTAAGTTGCAACCAGTTTATTTCATAATATTTTTATAAGAGCACGTGATAATGCGATATATTCCCGTGCATTAGATTAAAAAATACAAGGTACATGGAAAATATGGAAAAAAATTCCTACAAACACAGGGCCCTTCTATTTACATCTTAAACGGCGGGTGGTAAGTTTAGACCAAATGTCAAGCATTTTTGAGATATCGCATAGTAACACTTCAAAATCCTCACCCTGTATTATTATCATAATAATATTTTCCAGACAGATTCTCCTAAATATATATATTTATTACTTTGACCTTTTGATACTTAATAACAAATAGGAAGATAAACAAGAAAAATTAAATAATATTGTTCAGGACAATGCTAGTCATAACAGATAAACTTTTCGTATCGGTTTTGTGTTTGGCCAGACGGAATGTCATCAAAACAAATTTCGTTTAAGAGTTGTAGACAACGATGTATCGACAATTAAGAAAATTGTTAAACTTTAGGACAGAGCAAATTCAGTTTTAGGGAAAAATATATTTTTGAAAGCATAATAGTTGTCTTAAATAAACGACATAGTTTAGTCAGATCGATGCCGTACATATGACTTTACACAATGGTCCTAAACATGGTTTGATCCATTGACCTTCAGTCGTCTCTTGTCTTGTCCCATATATCCCGAGTTCGTTGAAATAATGCCAGAGCGCACGATCTGGCTGGCACTACAATTCTGCCGACTGGGATGGTCTTCGAACCTTATTCTCTGCTTTTCCTTGGAACCCTGTCTGTTTTTCCACTCCCGATTCCTCCGAAATTTACTCTTATATCACAGATAGCATTCAAGTAGGTATTGAAAGTTTCCTTCCACGTACCCGCAAAAAACCTAAACTTCACCATCAAAAGCCCTGGTTTTCCAAGGTTTGTGATAAAGCCAGGCTCACAAAAGTTTTCTCAAACTCCTACACTCGAAAATCGTCAAATTTTTACCGAGGTAAGAAATCAATACAATCAAACTATCTTAGTAGAGTCCAAAAATGCTTTTAACAGCAGCTTAAAAGATAAAGTGCTTTTTTGTTCCAACGGCATCAAATCTTTCTGGTCACTTTCCAAAAGCATTAGTCAAAACTTCTGTAAAAGCACTTTTCCTTGCTAACATCTGACAACAAAATTATTTCTACCACTAAAGGGAAAGCTGAACTATGCCAAACAATTCGCTGTCAATTCCATCCTAATTTCTCCTACCAATTTCGCTCTTCCAATCGCTACGTCTGTACCCCACAAAATGTCTGACATAATACTTAAGGTCAATCAAGTTCAAAAAATTCTTTTATCCCTTGACACCAAAAAGTCCCCCGGTCTGAATGGCGTACCCGCAATTGTTCTAAAAAATGCGCCCCAGAACTTGCACCCATCTTAACTCGTCTTTTCCAGATCTCCTATGACAAGGGTATCTTCCCAGACAGGAAGACTGTTCGTGCGCAGTCTGTCTCGAAGAAAGGTTCCAAGTCCAATTATAAACCTATTTATCTTCTCTCTGTTGTCAGTAAAGATATGGAGAAAGCGATTAACTTGCAAATTCTAAAATATCTACAAAAGGCAGTACTGATGTCGCCACCAAAGATCCGCTGATCTCCGTAGCTTTGTCACACATAACTGGAACAAGTCTCTCGAATCTCATGGCGAGCCAGAAAATACTTCTCCCCTTCTAACTTACACACTCTCTATGTTTCCCAAACAAGACCTAACCTAGAGTACTGTTCTCCCATCTGGGGAGCGGCATCACCTTCGACAATTAACATCCCTGATTCTATCTAAAAGAGAGCCATTCGACTCATCAATGACCCAGTCCTCACAAGAAAACTTCCTTCTCTCGCTCATCGCTGTGCTGTTGGGGTTTGATTCCCCCCTTGACTGTTCCTAACAGAACAACAAGAGGCACATTACGTGTGCATCCCTTTACTGTCCAGCATACTTAGGGTCTCCAAATTATGGAGAAAATTGCCTGCAGATCTTCCCCTCCCATCCTCCAATCTTTTAAATCCTGTGTCAATAGACTACATTTCTCCTCTCTTCAGACGCCCACGGTACGTTAGGCTTGAAGTGTCGGATAAAAAATATATCAAAATTATTCTTCTACCACCCTCATTTTGTTTCAGTTTTATTTTTAACAATTTTAATATTCTGTAGATAGGCGATTACCCGAATTCGCTAGACCGATAGTCTTCGAACTATACGCTAAAGCCTTTAATGTTAACCTAGAAGAAGCCAAGTGTCAAAACCTGAAAGATTTCCCTAGTTTAGCGGAGTTCTTCGTTAGATCTCTAAAAGATGGCGCGAGGACGGTAGACCACCAGAGTTGTCTTGTTTCACCGTGCGATGGAACAGTATTAAGCGTCGGTACTGTCCATAATGGACAAGTCGAACAAGTGAGTTTTGTTTAAATTTGATACCGGTTAATTCTTCGAAAATTTAACACTCTGTATAAGCCTTTTATAATGGCAAGAAGTGAGGCAAACTGTTTGTTGGTTTTTTAGGTAAAAGGCGTTACATATTATGTAAAAGACTTCTTAGGTGAAAAATTGGACAATGGTAAAAGTATTAATAATAACAATGCCTCGAAGGAGATCCAAGAACATTTACTAAAAAATCCGCAAGAGGGAAACACATTGTACCAATGTGTGATCTATTTAGCTCCAGGCGACTACCACAGGTAATTTTTGAATTTGTAGCATCTTTTTACAATAAATAAAGCAAGAGTGTGTTTGTTGATTGTATGAAACCTGTCTATCCAGTTAACCCGTGTTAGAGTAAAGCAATAGGCAGTCATAATAATTGCTGTAATTTCATCTTCTGTACTTTTTGGCCAGAAGCACCTTTTAAGTGTTCATTTCATCTATTTTAAATTATTATGAATAGGGAATATGCATCTATTTTTAGTGTCCGTTGCTAAAATTAACAAAACGGAACACTTATGTAATCACTTCGATGTCCGTCCGTCTGTCACAGGCGATTTTCTCTGAAACTATTCGACGTAAAAATTTGAAATTTAGCACAGAAATAGAGTGTGGTGGCCCAATTATAGACATGAAGTATAAAAAGTTACATTTTTTTTTATCTTCTGACAGCCGACGAAGACCGAAGCCTAAGTACTATGTACCGTGAGTGTACTGGCGGATCGACTCACTCTGGGGGTTAATTTCAGGGGCTAAATAGGGAAATGAAAAAAAAATTTCAGGAGCATCGAGTCGGGTGTTAAAGCTTATTGATGCACGAATTCAACAATATATATGATGTATTTTTTAAACATTTTTCGGAAAAAAAACGCTTAATAATTGCTATCCCCCACTCTCATTACTAAAAGAATCGCTCGGAAAAATCTGAAAAAAATCATGCACATTGAGAATTACGTGTAGATTGAGCCAAAATTATCAGGATTGAAAAATTCTAGCGCGGTCAATTGTTATAAACAATTTAATTGTTTATTTCCTTATAACTGCTGAACCATTGGTTTTAGAGAAAAAGTTTTCCGACAAAAAATATTTTTCCCGATGTAAGGAACAACTTTTGTCCTTACATATTTTTCAAAATTTTTAATTTGGCTTAGTCGAAACGCTCTTACACTTGACCGAAATTTTTTTTATTAGGGGTTGAAAATAAAGATCACTTGCCATTTTCCACTTATCTCATCTCACTCACTATTGTTCGAATTGTGCGAATACACACGCCGGTAGCAGTTGAAGCACCCTCTAGAACTTTCTTTAAATCCTTGATGGGTTTATTCGTTTCAGCTTCTTGCCACCAGGCCCGGATCCAGGGCCCCTAGACAGTAACAGAGTTAGGGCCCCGTTTTAGTAATTTAGTAAAAAACTAACTTTATTTTATTTTTGATTTATTTAACTTATTTTGACTTTATAACATTAGCAGACAGAAATGAAATAGACCAGTAGGTACCAAATATACTTTTGTTTATTCATCGTATAATTACAATCTCACCTAAACCTCCTACCTAAAGGTTGGAGGGCCCCAGTGCCTGCGGGTCGCTATCCGAGTTTCCAATTCGGAGTCCCATTTTCGAGGCTTGGTTGGAGGGGGCCGTACTATACGAGGTTTTAATTCAGACTTGTAACTCCAAGGCTCAAGTTCGGAGGCGCGGTCTACCCAATCAGGGGTCCCCACCGAGCTTGGGGCCCTAGGCAGCTGCCTAGGCGGAAATTCGCCCCTGCTTGACGCATAAAATGAATAATATTTACCAAAAGTTCAGTACTTTGCGCAGATAACACTTTACCTTTTACTTTAGACACGAACTCCTTGTAATAGAAAATCTTGTTATTTCTTGATAATAAAAACCAAAATAAATTAATAAAAGCAGCCGAAAATATATAATTTATGTAGAGAATGAAAAAAATATACTTCATATGTATTTGGATTATATGCATATTGCCTATTTCACAACTTAAGGGTTAAAGTAAATTATTATTCTCAGAGTCGGAATATAGAAATTTGTACTTTTAAAGCATTCATTGGTGATTTCCACGAAAGTGAGTCATTTTGACGCTATTTTCGTTTGGTATAGAAAAATGTGAAAATAATAATGCATTTAGTGAATACTTACTTACAGTAAAACCTATACTCTCTTTTGGTATATACATAAGTATACCTAGTTAACTATTTCTTTTAAGAGAAGTTTCATAGTTACTGTAACTCTTGACTGGGACTGATATATTTTACCGTTATTTTGTTGAAAACAAAGGGTAAAAGAAGAAAATTCTTAAGTACATCTCTTATTTTAACATCCAAAGTAACACTTTGAGATTTTTGTTTTTATTTTTCCTAAACTAGGAAATAGGCTATCCGCAAAAAAAATGTACACCTAATGACTCACTTTTGGGGGAATTACTCTCAAATAGATTAAATGTAGGTCAGAAGTACGTAAAATATGTATTAATTTAATAATTGCCTTTAAAATACCTACTCTAAATAAATTGATATATTTTTTGAATGAGTATTTTTTTGTGTGCTTAAATTAAGTGGCATGCTTTGGTCTTCGCAGACCGTCAAGAGGTAACGTTTGCCGATTTCAGATGTCCAGTACCTGCACAACTCGTATTAGTTTAAACAGAGCGCGCAGCCCGCCCTCTGGTGGCCAAATATTGTGTGTGCGACCCAACCTTGTGGGACATTGTCCGCTGGTCGAAAAAAAATAGGTTACTACTTTATATAATATTTTTTTCCCGGAAGCGACCAAGACTGACCTGAAATAATTTGTAGGTTCCATTCCCCTACCGACTGGCAACCGATTCGTAGGAGACACTTTTCTGGGGAATTGCTGTCGGTGAATCCCCGGATCGCGAAATGGCTGCCCGGTTTGTTTGTTTTGAATGAGAGGGCGGTCTATTTGGGAGAATGGGAGCATGGCTTCTTTTCTTACAGTGCCGTAGGTAAGTGTTTGGAGGTGATTACCCCATCCTGTTTCTTGCGTTGGAGTAGATACTGATTCATCTGATGCTTATGGCATCAGTGCCAAATGGATCCGTCGTACCGATACTGATATACAATTACGGATGCACTACTACGGATCCTGTTGCATCTCCCTGGCCTGCTATTTATATGAAATTGTCGAGAACGGTTTATACAAACAGCATAAACTGGCCAGAGTTAATATAATAAACGCGAGGCTAACGATCAGGCGCGGCCCGTGAAATTTCAAAGTTGCATATCTCTGTTGCTACTTATGGGACCCATACCAAATTCAGGTTTTTTAATAGTGAGCCTACTAGGAATGTTTTGATAAAGAAAAAAAATATTTTGCAATTTGCGAAAAAAAGTTGATTTTTTGAATTGACCCACCTGGGTAAAAAATTAACACGCTTAGATATTTTATTTATTATTTTTTCTAAGCAAATTTTACATCATTTTGTCGACAATTCTTAAATTTTAAGAGAAAAAAATGTGTTAGTAGAAAGTTATAGTCATTTGAATTTTTTGCAACCGAAAATTTAAATTATTTTTCGGTTGAAAAAATTCAAATGACTATAACTTTCTACTAACACATTTTTTTCTCTTAAAATTTAAGAATTGTCGACAAAATGATGTAAAATTTGTTTAGAAAAAATAATAAATAAAATATCTAAGCCTGTTAATTTTTTACCCAGGTGGGTCAATTCAAAAAATCAACTGTTTTTCGCAAATTTCAAAATATTTTTTTTCTGTACCAAAACATTCCTAGTAGGCTCACTATTAAAAAACCTCAATTTGGTATGGGTCCCATAAGTAGCAACAGAGATATGCAACTTTGAAATTTCACGGGCCGTGCCTGGATCGACGACAGACCAAATATTTCAAAAATTCCCTTCGTGTGTGCCTGGTTGCATGAATGGCCCTATAGAAAAAAGAAACGTTTGATCTTGTTGGCATCGCTTTCGAGCATGATCTCAGCTGGCACCAACTAGAGATGTGCCATGAGAATGTTCTCAAGGGAATATTTCCGGAAAACGGTAAATTACCGAGAATATTTCCCAGCATAAATTCTCGAGAATTTATGATTTTATAAAAAAATAAATTACTGGAAAATTACCGAGAATATTTCCGAGAACGAGACTGTTCTCGGGAAAATTCATATTCTCGGCGAATTTATCAGAATTTACGGAAATTTAAGGTAATTTATTTTAATGCCACGCTATTGTATCATAGATGGAGCTTAACATTCTCATGGTACATCTCTAGCAGTGCTATCTCTTTATTTTTTCAGATAAAATTATTGTAAAAACTATTTTAGGCAAAAAAATATGTTCTTCCAATTTATGCAGTCAAAGACAACAGAAAATTCTCCAACATATAAAATAAATTCTTCAAAATTTCCGGTTAATTCTCATTTTTCTCGGAGAATATTTCCCAATAATAAATTCTCGAGAATGTTCCTACTCTACATCTTATTATTTTCTCAGATGAAATTATTGTAAAAACTATTTTTAATAAAAACATATTCTTTCAGTTTATGCAGTCAAAACATAAAATTCTCCAACATATTAAATAAATTTTCCAAAATTTCAGATAAATTCTCATTGTTCACGGAGAATATTTCCCAAAAATAAATTCTCGAGAATGTTCCATCTCTCGCACCAACCCGTTACTTCAATAGCCACATCAGCAGCTGAAAAGCTTGGTTTTCTCTTTCAAGCCAGAAAATACTCCTTCCCTTCCAACTTACGCGCTCTTTATGTTTCCCAAATAGCACCTAGCGTAGAGCACTGCTCCCACATCTGGGGAGCGGCATCTCCTTCGATACTTAGCATCATTGATTCTATTCAAAAGAGAGCCATTCGACTCATCAATGACCCAGTCCTCACGAGAAAACTCCCTTCTCTCGCTCATCGCCACGCTGTTAGGGATTTATCCTTTTCTACCTACTACCAGGAATTTTGCTCTGACTGCCCCTTGACTGTTTCTAACAGAACAACAAGAGACGCTTTAGGGATGCGTCCCTTTACTGTCCAGCTACAAAAACGTAGAACACAGTAGCGCACCCAGAGGAGGGGGCTGGGGGTTGCAGCCCCACCGAATTGCACTATTCAGCCCCCACCACCCCCCCCCACCCCCAGGCGAAATCCTGGATGCGCTACTGCTAGAACATCCCACTTCTCTCGCTCATTCATACCTAGAACCTCCGGATTATGAAACGAATTGCCTGCAGATGTTTTCCCTTCCCCTCCCATCGTCTAATCTTTTAAATCTTGTATCAATAGATTACATTTTCCTTCTCTTCAGACGCCCACGGTACGTTAGTACTTAGGATTGAAGTGTTCTTGGGCTGGATATTGTATGTTTTTAAATGTTGTCCCTTTTCTCAAGACCATGACCTTAAGGTATTTTATTTCAGGTGCGACGAATGTGGGCTCAATAAGAGTAACGTTCGACAAGACGTTACATACGAACCAGAAAAGAAAAACCCACAAATTCAAAGAAATCTTCTTGGGCAGCGGGATAAACTTGTACAAGGGCGACTTAATCGGCGAATTCCGTATGGGTTCGACTATTGTGATAATTTTCGAAGCGCCTCTCGCTTTTAAATTTAACGTCGTCCCGGGCCAAAGAGTATTAATGGGGCAGAATTTCGGACGCGTAGAGGGAGACAATCTCGTTGAGAGAGTAGAAAGAAGAAATGTAAGAGCGGGGCATTAGGTTAGATTGTAAGTTATATAAATGACATATTTTTTAGTATTGTATTTTTATATTTGTGATATTTTTAATAAAAACGTTGAATATAAAAGCTCTAAATGTGGTTTTATTAAACGCTTAAGGTTTGTTATTTTGTGTTGCGCCAAAGTGCACTAACCTGTACTTTTTTTATTTGTGGAAAATACCCATAAGCAAAAAAATGCAGATTAGTGCAATTTCGTGCAACCCAAGAGAACAAACCTCAAGTTATCTGTCTACAGTTTGACACTGCTGACAGATAAACAACAGCCTGAACGTCAGTTGTCAGTTAGTAGACGCCTGACGCGCAAAATGCTGGAACCTGGAACTTAACCTCAACGGGATGGGGGGGGGGGGGGGGGGGGTTGTTGGGGCAAAAACGGCATGCAACTTAGGGGAACACCTTTTTCCCTTTGTTGATTGCTTTACGTGGTATCTGGACTCTGAAATTTGTGCTTTGTATGCTTGAATATGAGCGAGTTATCCTGTTTTTTGCTTTCAAATCTCTTAAGTAGGTTTGACTAGATCAGGTGACTGTTTACTGTCAAAAGCGCATTCTGCTATTCGTCTGCAAGCGTTTATTTGACAGGCGCTGTAAGGTGTGACCAGGGCCGCCGAGAGGGGGGTGACTGCTCCGGGCCCCATCTTTGTTTGGGGCCTCATCTCACATAAGTTGAGGCCCCATCCCACATAAGTTGGAACCCCAGGAGTATTTGTTACCCCACGCCCCCAAATAGCCCTCGGCGGCCCTAAGTGTGACATTTGGGTTGGCTTTGTATTTGCTCGGGCTTCCGGTGGCCGAGTTGGTTACAGCGCCAGCTTTGCAACCGAGAAGCGCGGGTTCGAATCCCGCTTCGACCATGAATATTTTGTGATTGTTAACTGTTGGAAGGTGGTAGAGGAATTCTTCCTCGACCGAGGTGGTACCACCCCACACATCCTCTTAATGGGCTGGTGAAATCCCAACGGATGTTTCCAGCTCTGGATGTGCGAGTCGGACTTCCCCAGTACACCCACGGTACATAGTATTTAGACTTCGGTCTTCGTGGATTGTCAGAAGATAAAAGAAAATGGTACAGCTACAGCGCAGATGCTTTCTCGCGCGACTAAAAAATTCTTTTACACGCTCGCTGTTGTCAAATTTGGCGTTTTAACTAGTGGCGATCGGTGGCATGAGGCAGGTGAGGCCCGGCCTCACTACAATAATTCATTTAAAATGTGAAAATGAAAATTTTCGTAAGATTGATTGATAAACATGTTTTGTTTTGCTGTTCTTCATCACATTACTTCAAATCTAAAATTGATTACATAAATTTGGCAATTATAAAGGTCGAAAGGTTTAGCAAACGTCTATAAAGTCATTTTTATTTACAAGTTAAGGAACCGTTAATATTTGCGCCAACATATTCGACTAAAAAAGAACCGCACGCGATATTCGCAGTACGCGCTTGTATGTTGAAAAGTTCTTCTCTGAGAGAACGGCCTGTGCACCAGAGGCCCGGTTAGCGCTAGACTCTCGTCGCGGCTTGTCTCTGCACTTACGTGAATGGTCCTGTCTTCATTTAATCTGTTTTCATTACTCACTTCCACGCGCGAATTTAGAGTGAAGAGAGGCCTGTAAAGCGCTTAGCCTCCTGATTGACATATTTTATTTGAGAATGGAGCCGCGTTATGATGTTGTTTTATTGCTGCAACAAACATCATTTTCTGTGCGTTCTCAACGTGACAAACATGAAACTATTACTAATGGGAGACCTACTTCAGAAGTTACTATTATACAAGTAGATATACGGACAAGAACCGAAAATAAGGACCTAATTAACAATAATGTTACGTTAACTTATGAGGCGTTATTTTATGAAGTGCTTAATAATCAAATTACAGATCGATTTAACGATATTAACAAATTATTTTTGAACCTAATTTAACCAAACGCTTTTTGACGATTTTGACGTATCATTTTCAAATCAGTTATTTAAAAATTTCATTCAAAGTTAATAATCTTTTCCAAAAAGACCGATTAGAAACCGAGCTTACATTTTTTTTTCTGACGAACAGTTCCGTTCCTTATCTTTGCCAGATATCATAGAGACAAACAATGTACAAAAATGGTCTAAACGAGATTTTACTAGAAATGAACAAATTGCTGTTTAATAGCAACACTACCTGCATTTTCGGTTTTAGTTGAACGAAATTTTTCAGCTTTAAAACGCATAAAACTTATTTGAGAAATTCGATTGCACAAGAAAGGTTAAAGGTTTGGCTGTAATGTCTATAGAAAAGGGCTTAATAAATAAAATGTATTCTTCTGACTCATTTTATGACTTAGTGATACGATCGTTTCCGATTAAGTGCAACCTCCAATCCTTCAAATCCCGTGTCAATAGACTACATTTACCTTCTCTTCAGACGCCCACGATCATGGGCGCCCGCAGGGAGGGGCCAGGGGGGCCGCAGCCCCCCCTGAGATTGTGAAATTGTCATACTTCGTACTTTTTGTTGGACGGATTGTCAAATATCTATTATTTTTGTAATAAATAATATTTCTTTTTATGATAAATGTTGTATATTTTTCTGATATTTGAACATCTTTACAAAGCCACGTACCAAAACATCAATGAGGATTAGGAATATTATTTAAACCCAGTCCTAACTCAGTGCAACCGGCACGGCAACTAAATTACTATAAATTTTCTGCAGTCTGCATGTTTATTTTATGAAGAAGTTTTTAACATGTTTTTTTTAGTCTTCCGTACTAAAATTAGCAAAACGGAATCACCTCGGTATCCGTCCGTCCGTCTGTCACAAGCGGTTTTCTCTGAAACTATTGGGCGTAAAAACTTGAAATTTAGCACAGAAAATGAGCGTGGTGGCCCAATTATACATGTGAAATATAAAAAGTTGAATTTTGATTCTGGGGGTAAATTGGGAAATGGAAAAAAATGAGAGCTTATTGAAGGACGAATTTAACAATATAATGTATTTTTTATGCTTTTTTTATGCGTTTTTTTAAACATTTTTCGGGAAAAACGCCTAAAAATTGCCGTCCCCCACCCTCATCACCAAAAGAAACGCTCAGAAAAATCTGATAAAAATCATGAACATTGAGAATTAGGTTTAGATTGAGCAAAAATTATCGAGATTGAAAAATTCTAGCGCAATCAATTGTTATAAACAATTTAATTATTTATTTCTTTATAACTGCTGAACCTTTGGTTTTAGAGAAAAAGTTTTTCGACAAAAAATATTTCTCATGACGTAAGGAAGAACTTTTGTTCTTACACGTTTTTCAAAATTTTTTAGAACACTAATTGTGCACGTATATAGCTTGCACTTGGCCGAATTTTTTAGTGTATTTGTATAAATCATTACAAATAAAATCTTTAAAATTATTTTTTTTGATTTTGACCCCCCCCCCCCTGAGAAAAAAGTCTGCGGGCGCCCATGCCCACGGTACGTTAGTACTTAGGCTTGAAGTCTACGTGGGATGTCTTAGATAAAAAAAAACAAAAAAAGAACAGAAGGATAGACTTAATCAATAATATATCTGTACCCCAGAGCCAAACTATGTTAAGTCCATTTTTGCTAAAAATGAGTTATCTATGTTAAATATATGAGAAATACTTTATCTTTCATATGAGATTTTTAATATTCAGTTACCCGCTTTAGCAAGGAAGTTAGACCTTTATGAATAATGTTAAGTCCAGAGTCTCCTTAGAGCAAAACCAGGTTAAGTGACCTTAACATTGTTTACCTTTAAGACAGTATGCCGCTGGAATACTTTAAGTCCACATAACCTAACCTAATTTAGAGTTTGTTTTTATCTATCAGTATACGGTATACTTTGGACGCTGATGTCGATCACTCAATCATCGAGCGAGAAAGGAAAAAAGTCTCCCAACTAAGAATCGTCACTCGGTGGGACTGGCAACAAGTCGTCAGGTTATGTGGTACAAAAAAAACATTTGATGTGACTGCGATGGAGACAGATAACTTTTTCAATTTTAAAAGTCTTTGTGATGGTAATAGTTCTCCCTTTGTTTTAAGAAAGAAAGCAGATTCAGGAGAAAATTTCTTAATCTCTCAATGTGTCTACTTACAAGTAAGAAAAGAAAATTCAGGCGTCCTCTTTTACAAATATAAATTTACTGATGAATTTTCCACCTTTACAATTACAAGAAACACCAGAAACGCATCTTCCATTCCTGAGATTTTGTCCAAAATTCGAGAAAAACTAAAAAATATCCCTACTAAAAACTATGCACACTTACAAAAACTATTACCTTGGATACCAAAAACCTTCCATGATTTTTATCGTAATTTGCCCCACGGTGGTGAAGAATCCGACTAGCCAGTTTTCTTTCTTTTAATAATGCAATAATATCTTTTTGACATTTTTGTATTAAAAATAAATTTTATTTTGGTCCTTAACTTTGTTTGCATTTTATTTATTTTTATCTTTATTGGACTTAATATATTTCAAGTCCGGTTTTGATATTTTTTCTATGAGACAAACAAGGTTAAGTCACCTTGGGGAAAAAATAAGTATTTTTTCAAAAAAAATACCATTAGGCAGTTTTTAAGGACGCACTGAGAACTTTAGTTTTTAAATTTTACAAATCTGCAATCCAATTTGTTTAAGCTACTGCAAAAACTGCGTGAAAAATATTTTTAAACTTGATTTTGTCAAAAGAGGGTTTTGTGACTTAACATAGTTTCGCTCTGGGGTACAGATATATAATTTTGGATCTTTCTTAGTCGTTTTTAAGTTTGCCATTTGATTTCCGTTTTATGATATTCTTACGTTTTGATGTGTGTTTCAAATAAAACTATATGCTTTACGATAACTTTTTTGGCCTCACCTCTTTTACTGACCACGGATCGCCACTGATGTGTCAGGAATGTTTTCAGAAACAATCTAAGAGCATGTAATCAAAAATTCCAAAAAAGGCTTGCATTTTTTATATTACATATTAGTATTGATCTATTATTCATATTTTTTTTTTTTTGGTATAATTGATGTTAAAGACCTTACATAGACGGCAAAATGGTTGTTTTTGTTTTAAATATTTTGTATGTAGAAATGCTTAATGTTTATGTTACAAAATTTATTTTTAAAAAATTCGCTATTAAAATCCTTTTGGTACAAGGCTCTAGGGGGGCGCACCCCCCCCCCCCCCACCCCTAAATCCGACACTGCTTTAAAGACGTCCTCCGTACTTACACACGCGAGAAAATACCCGGACTATATCGATAACAACCTGACAGCAGCCGACACATAAAGTGCAAAAGCCGGCTCGTCGTGCGTGACATTTGTAACAGGTGTCGGCGTCGGCAGCAGCCTTTCTGAATGGATACCATCTGGTGCGGCGCCACAGGTCACACTTACTTCGCTCTCCGGTGACACCGTGGCTGCAAGCTGGTTATTTCGCACAAAGGAGGTAAGTGAAGTTTAATGAATTGCTATAAGAAATTGAAATAAGATTATTTAAAAAATATATATAGAAATACTACCTGCATTTAAAATCTTAAAAAAGCATTTTAGGTAATTTTTCCAATTTGATAGAAAAACGTATTCGCGTATTTTGTTTGTCATTAAATTTAAAGTTTATTGTGCAAAATTAGAATTGGAGTTTTGAGCCGGTAAACAAAAATTTAAACTTTGGTACACTTCAATAACAATAAAAATACTACTTTTTGGTTTCACATAAGTATGAATTTTGAGTCAATTGGAAGAGTATTTTTTGAGTTACAGCTACTGAAAGTTGAAAAAACTGCATTTTTTGAACTTTTTGGAAAATTGCACATTTTTGTTTGTTTTATTTAGTTATTAGGAATTTTTTATTCATGTTTTTTGAACTGCATATGAAAGATTATTTCGTCACGAAAATATATTGCCCAAGTTTGTTCAAATCGGTTTTAAAATGTGGAAGATATTACTGATTAAGTGAAGGCAGACCATTTCAGGTTTTGCCATGAACGCCCAGAAGTCCGGAGAAATTAGGTGCTTTACTCATGTAATTAAGGTAGTACGGCCTAACGTACTCATTTGAAACTAAACTGAAACAAAGATACCAATTACCGTGAGTATTTTCTCTTTGATAAAAAGGGGTTTACAATGGTCACTTGTTTGTTAATGCTAAAAATGCTCTCAAATTTTGACACAATAATCTACTCGATAAGACCTTTCAAATGATGTAGTACACAACCCTCTTTATATTTTTTTTTTCGAAAAGGCGCCTAGCCGCCATCTTAAATATTAAAATTTATGTTGTTATTGAAGTGTGCCAAATTTTTATGTTAACCGGCTCAAAAAATAAAAGGGGGGAAGACATTTTTGAGGAGCCGCATTGTATATATCTAAATTTAAGATTTCTTTACGCTCTCCGTCACTGGCAAATTTTACCCATAATGTATAATTATTACCCTTTCGTGCCGGGGTATCAAATTAAAGGTTCTTTTATATCTTGATTAAAATAAAACGCTTCGATTTACATGTTTGTAATTTAAAAATAACATAAGAGTTTATTTGCTGTGCTAGAACATGGAATTTTATTTACCTTTAACCTTTAATTCGGTACAAAAGAATTTTCCGATAATTACTTTTCTAAATATAGGGTCGGTGTTTATTGGAAAAGGGCATAAAATTGCAATACAATAAGGAAAAACCTTTCGGTAGAAGTTATCGGGTAAACAAAGCCATTTTTAGGTTGTTTTTCTTTCTTTTATAGTTAATATAGAAGTGTTTATTTTAAGTATAAGGCATTTTTTTCTTGTAGTGAAATAAGTGTCTATCGTCTTCAAGACAATTAGGAATGTTTTAACAAAACGTGTGTCACATTATTAGAAATTATGCTGACAAATAAGGAAGAGTCGTACGATCACAATTTAAACAAAGTCATACTTAGGATGTTCTTTTTGCTTTTATAATTAATATACAAGTGTTTATTTTAAGTATGAGGCAAATAGGCTTTTTTCTAAAACCCAAATAAGTGCCTATCGTCTTCAAGACAATTGGGAATGTTTTAACAAAACGTGTGTCACATTCTGAGAGATTATGCTGACAAATAAGGAAAAGTCTTACGATCACAATTATAGAGTAAACAAAGTCACACTTAGGATGCTATTTTTTCTTTTATAATTAATATGGGTGTTTATTTTAAGTGTTAAGGCCAAATAATTGCCTAGCGTCTTCAAGACAATGTTTTGAGAAAACGCGTGTCACACAAATATGCTGACAAAAGAAAACTTTACGATATTAATTATGGAATAAACAAAGGGGAATATATAATAGCACTTTGGGAAAATGTTCCTAACTTTGGGTTAATGAACTATAAAATGAAATAGTCCCACTTTGAGTAAGACACATTCAAACTTTAAGATTTCCACCAATAAAATGACAGATTCGCAAATATCAGATTCGCATTGGAAATATTGTACATTTAAACTTTTACCTTACACACTATTGTGGAGGAATACTGTGGAGGTTACCTAGGTTTGCTCAGTGTTAGTTGGCCAGTTTTTGTTTTTAATCTGAACAAACCTGCACGGCCAATGTCATTATTGTCCAATTTGTATGACTGTCCCTAAGATATGTTTTTTTCTACACTACAATAATAGAAAAATAAAACATACAACTAATTCTAACCTTTTACCAAAAATACTGTTGCCATTCGTGCAAGTTCGCAGGTAATATTCCGTCATTGCCGGCACGTTTCAAAGTGCAACCTATTAGTGCAAGTAGATTTTATGAAAGTGTTAAAACCATTTGAAAGGTAAATTTTCGGTTCAGATGTAACATATTTTATAGAAGTTGATGTTAATTTTTCACCGGGCATTTTTTCTTTCAAAAGTGACAAATAAAATTGTTTTTTGTGCATGCTTTTTTTTTGTAAAGTGTGAAATGTTTTTTATAACGTTTCACTATCTTTTTAACACATGATGTATATCACTTTTCATGTATTCATTTTTTAAAGTTGGAAATATTTTTCTAATGCTTATTAATTTCTTTTCGTAGCTATTTTGATCTATTTTAAAGTGCAAATAATTCTAACCCGTAAACAAAGCCATATCGAAGATAAATTTTTAAACAATTACAATAATTTCGTTCACGACTAGTGATGCTGAACACTAAAAAGTACAGTATCCTATAAAAATATTCAATATTAGCCTTGCACACAGCAATGGAATTGAGTCGCGACCTTGTTTGTTTTGACCTTTAAATAAATTTACTTGATTGAACTACACAGAAGCAATCCTTATGCAAATTATTAATCCCACAGCAATAATTTAATCTCTTAGCATTTTCAAGGTTTCCGGCAGTGAATATCACCAGGAGCCCTTATTCATTTATACATTTTGTGTCATAAGCATTAACTTGTATATATTTTCGACATTATGTTTAGTTCCCGTGGTATTTATAATGGTATAATACATATTTGTGATACCATATGACACAATATTGATCTTGAATGAACAAAATAGTTTGTTATGAAGGTCGAATACACCTGTTAAAAAGATTTCTTACATTTATTCTGCTAATATTCAACTCAGTACTAAAAAATGTATCTACATATAATCAGTTGTAAGTATAAGTTAGATTTTTTTGGCACTATTGTTTAAAACTTCTTATTGTAAATAAATAAAACACATTCCATCATTTTTTCCCAAAATATAAATTAAATAAGAAACGTTCCGTCTTATTAGCATCGCTTTCGGACATTATCTCAGCTGGCACAAAGACATTACTCCAATAGACACATCGACAGCTAAAAAGCTAGTTTTCGTCTTTCGACCCAGAAGATACTTCTACCCTTCCAACTTATATACTATCTACGTTTCCCAAATAAGACCTAACCACATCTGGGGAGCGGCATCACCTTCGACATCCTTGATTCGACTGATCAATGACCCAGTCCTCACAGGAAAACTTTCTTCTCTGGCTCATCGTCGCGCTATTGGTGAAATGTCTGTCTTCTACAGATATGTGCACGAATTTTGCTGAGAAGAACTAATCTCTATCATTCCCCCTCTCTGTCCCAAACAGAAGAACCAGAAGAGCATCGTATATTCCTTCACTTTTCAGTACAACAACAAAAACCCAGAACATTTCACTTTTCTCATTCACTCTACCTAGGGTTTGTAGATCCCAACCTAGAAACCTCTAAATCATGTATAAATTACATTTTCCTTCTTATGAGACAGCCGCGATAAATTAGTACATAATTAGGCTTGAAATAAAAAATCCCATTACATAAATGTGTTTTTCTTCCATAGTTTGTTAACAACGCAAAAAATAACTGATCTCTATCCCCATAGTGCAAATCTTTGCTGTCCCCCGTTTCCGTGTTGCACGTACACAATAGAAAATTATGTTTTAGCTCCACCTCAAAATTTAGGCTGATGGGGCTGTTAATTATGCATAAAATATGACTCTTTAACTTAACAATAGCTCTTTTATTAAGTAATTACCGGTATAACAATTAGAAAGTAAGTTTTGAAAGCCATATTTTAAACGGAAACATATAAATTTCAAAAGTTGCAATTCCGCTGACGTAAGACATAAAACACAGAGCTATTAAAGAAAAATATGCCCTATATCTATCTGTCTTCGAAACCCATTGCCAAACTGATGAAATACAATTTATTAAAGATCGGTATCTGTTGACATCACGCGAGTTCAGAAATATTTGATTCTTGGTCTTAAAAGTACGAAATCACGCCAGGAATAATTTGGCGAACAAGGACTTATTATCGAAGTGCAATTTAACTTTCAAACTGTTGCATGTTCATTAGTATAACATTTCTTTAATGCTGTTACCCGCAGCTTCGCCTGATAATTATTATAATCCTTATGTACAGGTATATCCAAATAAAAGTGAACAGGCCCTTATACCTTTTTTATTTTTAAAAATGGGAAAAAATGTTAAATATGAAAGGATTTTTATAGATCATTCATATATCTTATCAGCAAAGCAATTGAGCATCGAATAAAAAAAATATAACATAAAACATCGATTTTCTCGCTTATTTTAAATTGAATGGTATGATTTTTATCATATTTTTGCATTCTAGGAGAAGTTGTAGACATATTTTGTATAACATACCCTATGCGGGTTTTCAATCGTTTTTGAAATATTTCAAATTAAAAACTATTTCGCATAAATATACTTTAAACGTAACTATCCAAGTTGCGAACGAAATACCTGCTACCTTTTTAAATCTTCTTCGTAGGTAAGTCCAAGTTAATATCAAGGTTGACAATAATTCTTAAGTCACCGTGAATTTATAATTTTATTTTTATGCAAAATCTAAATAACTGTTGATTTTTATTAGTTATTAATATTTGAAGCAATAACCAGTGATTATAAACAATAACAAATGAATTATAAAATAAACAGATAAATGTTAACACTGGCAAATAAATATCAAAAGCAATTTTCAACATGTCCGCCATTTAATTATTCGAAATTTTCATACATTCTTCTCTGCCTCTGAAGTGTGTTTATAATACTTTCAGCATCATTTTCTTTCAGATTTCTTACTTCATTTCTCACCTTCCTTTGAATTTCTTCAATAGCTTCATTATGATTGCTGTATACGACATTTTTCAAACGACCCCAAAGGAATGTATCTAAAGGTGTGAGGTCTGGGCTATTTGCAGGCCAGTGTAACGTTCCATATCTATTCGTTATACTGATGGTTTAAAAAATGGTTCGAACCTCAATTATATAATTGGGAGGCGGTTGGTCCTGTTGCCATATAACACGTCGACATTCTTCAAGTGGCAATTCGTCGAAAATATCTTCGATTTTATTTTCTAAAAAATAAGATATCGCAGGCCAGTTAAGGCTTCCCGAAAAAACAGTGATCCTAGAATTTTATTTTGTAATATCCCACACCAAACGTTGATTGAATTACGCCCCTGAAAAGCAAATCTTCGACGGTAAAGGGATTTTCATCCGACCAAACATGAACATTTCGTCTATTAAACATTCCCGAAGTTGAGAAAGTTGCTTCGTCTGTCCAAACGATAGTATGAAATAAATTAGGATCTTCTCATTCTTTCGTTAATATTTGTGACAAAAGTATATCTTCTTTCTTTTTGATTGGCACTAAGCTTTTGAACTGGCATAATTTTATATGGGCTATACTTAAAATACTTTTACGTTCTTTGAACTGTTCCATAAGTCAACATTTTATCTCTTCTACTATATCTGAGATACCGCTCACAATCGGGAATTGATTTTTTGGATCTCTTGAAAATATAATAAAATCGCTAGGTCCCTTTCTTCATTTCTTTCTCTTCTTCTTTTCCCATTGTCCAGAATTCCTTTTTCTTCTAGTCTTCTATTTGTATTTATTGTGGTGTTTAATGATGGAGTTCTTTGTCCCTCTTCAATACTTTCTTCATATTGTCTCTGAGCCGCTCTAACATTATTAATATTTTTTAAATATAATTTTAACGTTTTGTATCTCTGATTAATAGAACAACTCATTTTGCATAAAAATAAAATTATAAATTCACGGTGAGTAAAGTATTCTTGTCAACTTTGACATTAACTTTGACTTACCTACGAAGAAAATTTAAAAAGGTATCAGGTATTTTGTTCACAACCTGGATAGTTATTACGTTTAAAGTATATTTATGCGAAATAGTTTTTAATTTGAAAGGTTTCAAAAACGATTGAAAAACCGCATAGGGTATGTTATACAAAATATGTCTAGAGCTTCTCCTAGAATTCAAAAATATGATAAAAATCATACCAACCAGTCTAAAATAAGCGAGAAAATATGAATGATCCATAAAAATCCCCAAAACGTTCCTATTTAACATTTTTTCCCATCTTTAAAAATAAAAAAGTTACAAGGCCTGTTTACTTTTATTTGGATATCCCTGGATATTTTAAATGTAAATTACTGTTTGTATGTTTGTTAGTACATCACGTCCCAACGGAGCAACAGATCGCAACGAAACTTTGCATAGATGAAGCTTGCGTTACGGAAAAGGATATAGGATACTTCGGCTGAAATTTAGATATTATCTTACTAATGTTTGCTTCCGGTTTTTCCTTTTGGTAAACCGACTTTGGCAGATGAAACGCGTACGTGGAGAGAACGAGAATTAAAGCATTAGGAAAATAAAATACTATAATTTTATGCGATTTTTAAAACTCCCCCCACCCCCCCGTTGTCCTCGCAATAAAAGAATCAATGCCAATCGTCTGATAATATTCTCTGTTCAACCTTCGATGCCAATTTTCTATATTCATATTTTTATTAGGTTCGCGTGTTTTGGCTTAGACAATTTGATTTTTTATAAAGGAATCTAATATTATCGACAGTGAATTAGCAAAGTTGATGTTTTAAGGGGATATTGCCAATAATTTAACAGATTAAAAAATATATTAACAAAATAACGTAATAACCTTAGACTATATTATAGTAAATACCATATAAAGCTACTCATTCATAAATCATTCTGTCGCAACGAGCTATCATTTTAGAAAATTACACGAAAGGAGGAAAGAGATATAGTGATATGGTATTTATGTCAATGAAGTAATGTTAGTTGTAATAAAAAAAGGAAGTCACTCCGCTGCCGGCGCCGGTTCCCTAAATGTTGATGCATGGATACTGCGCCGGCACCCGAAAACAAAATTTCTCGGGTGCCGACAGTTCTAACCTAAAATAAAAATTGTTACGCCTTTTAAATGATATGTAAACATTGTATTGTTTTAATTTTGCGTAAAAACTATAAAACATGAAAGTAGGGGATCAAATTTCTTCAAATTAAAATTTTGGATTACATTACAATAAACAAATTACATTTGGTGGATTATATTACAATAAAGCCACAAACAATTAGTTTTGGTTGCGTAATAGCAGAACAATTGACAATCAAAGACAACGAAATCCTAATACTGTGGTGGATATTAATCCGGCTCTGAAATACTATTATCTGCGGTTAGCCTGTGTTAAAGGTGGAAGACCATTCAAGACAAAAAATGAAAAGTCAACAAGAAAGTGTTCCACGTATAAGCAAGGCTGCCAGGCTAGCATTTTCTTGAGAGCAAGTGAACATAAACAATTTCTATGCTTCATGGAGCTTGTACCAAATCACGATCATACTTCATTCAAAGCTTATTTCAATTCTCTAGCAAAACAAAGACTAAATTTGCCAGAAAATGTCAAACTTTACTACTCAAGAAGCCTTGAAGGCTGGGGCAAAAAAAATCATTTTAGATAACTTAATTAGAGAAACAGGTTGTAAAATGACATTAAAGGACCTCACTAATCTTGGAAATCGTAGCAAGACTGAGGCAAAGAATTTTGAAGAATGCATGCATATTTTAAGAAATTCACACCATTGTATTGATATTGAGATTTTAGTTGATTAAAATGGGCTTTTCAAGGTTTATTTTTCCAAGATGACGGAATGAAAAAATAAATGGAATGTTTTCCAGAGATTATTTTTGTTGATGGTACTATTCTTTATAGTCTCTGATGGTACGTACCTATTGCATGGTAAATCTAAGGTTTGCGACTTACATAATAATGGTAGAATATGGAAGCGGCCTGGGTGAGATTGTAGCAATTTGCTTGTTGGCGAACGAGGATGAAGATTATTATATTATTCGCAGAATAATAATTTTGTTATATATTTTTGCATTAGTTTACGTCAATGTATTTTTGAAGCAAGATTTAAATTTCTTTAAAGTTTACACTATAATAAATTATTGTTTTTTGATTGAATTAAGGTATTTTGACATTAATTTTCTAATGTTGCCGGCACCGAGCTCAGCTGCCGGTGCCGGCACCCAGCAAGGTTACCGTTAGGGCTGCCGGCGCCGGCATCCATGATGGCTGCCGGCTCCGGCAGCTGAGTCACTTCCTAAAAAAAATTATACAGTCCATTCAAGTGGATCCTAAACGAAAACTGAAACGAAAGTGTTGGACATTTTTAAACATTAATATTTCGTACCCCACTGCGTACTTAATAAAAACGATATAATTTTAGAGTTTGCCCTTCTAGTAATATGACAGTAATAAAATTGATGCTAAAACTACAATTTATACGCACGATAAAAATCATACAGGTAGCTCATAAAGTTTTGCAGTAAAAACTTTACGTGTATCTCAAATACACTTCCAATACAAGAATGTTATTTGAAAACACTTTTGATACTCGTATTATGCCTTTGTGGGGATTTTCGGACACTTTTTTAATTTCTTACAAATTTACAACCGACCACAGAAAAGAAGGCCCTCAATTCGTCCCGTATCTATGTTTTTAGTGTTCCGTGAAACAGAACATTTATGGAATCACTTCGGTGTCCGTCCGTCTGTCACAGGGCGATTTTCTCTGAAACTATTCGACGTAAAAATTTGAAACTTTGCACAGAGATAGAGTGTGGTGGCCCAATTATAGACGTGAAGTATAAAAAGTTGAATTTTGATTCTGGGGGTTAATTTCAGGGGGTATTGTGGGACATGAAACAAAATTTTCAAGGTCATCGTTTAGGATATCAAATAATGAAAGCTTATTGAAGTACGAATTCAACAATATACAGGGTGATTCAAAAGTACTTTGACAAACTTCAGGAGGTGATTGCCGGCATTATTCTAAGGTGAAAAGTTCATATAAACAATGGTCCTTGGCGGCTTCGTTACCGAGATACAGGGTGTGGAAAAATTTAAAAAAAAATAAGAATTTTTAAGTAGCTTCTAAACGTTTTGAGCTTGTGTTATGAAATTCGGTGGATGAGATAAGCACCTAAGGACACTCATTTTAAAAGGATATCGCGCACTTTAATTTATCCAGTGGCGTCGGCACGAAACTTTCATATAACATTTTTTGAGAAAACTATGCTACGCCACTGACTTATTTTATTTTGACTATTGTGAGTATCATTTTGTGAATCCTTGCTTTATTTGCAACAAAAAAAGTCTCTCGCGTTTTTTTCATACGGGGAACGGTTTAAAGGTAAATCATTATTTTATTGGGCTATACAGATGTATTAAAAAAATTATTTGAAATTGATCAAAAACATTTATTTTGAATTGATCAAACATTCAGACATTATTAAAATAACAACTATTTATTTAAATAAATAAGCAACAGTTATAAAATTGCCTTAAATAAATTGTTGGAAATGTCCACCCACAGACAAGATGGCGGCATCTAATTTTTCAACACCCTGTAATTCCGTAACGAAGCCGCCAAGGACCATTGTTTATATGAACTTTTCGCCTTAAAATAATGCCAGCAATCACCTCCTGAAGTCTGTCAAAGTACTTTTGAATCACCCTGTATATGATATTTTTTTTATGCATTTTTTAAACATTATTTTGGGAAAAAACGCTTAAAAATTGCTGTCCCCACCCTTATCATCAGAAGGATCGCTCAGAAAAATCTGAAAAAAATCATTAACATCAGGAATTAGGTGTAGATTGAACGAAAATTATCAGCATTAAAAAATTATAGCGCGATCAATTGTTATATACAATTTAATTGTTTATTTCCTCATAACTGCTGAACCATTGGTTTTAGAGAAAGTCTTTTGACAAAAAATATTTCTCACTATGTAAAGAACAACTTTTGTCCTTACACGTTTTTGAAAATTTTTAATTTGGCTCAGTCGAAACGCTCCCCACTCAGTTCCGCGCATACGCGATGTGATACGGCGTTAGTGCCGTTAACTGATGGTACACCTCTTCGGTCTGGGTCCAGTGACGTTAATTAGTACACGAAGTTTAATTAAGTGGCGATATAGGTATGTGATAGTTGATGTATTGTTTCCCGCTTGAGTGCTGAAAAAACTTTCAGCTCAAATGTAACGTTCAGCACGAATATAAATGCGGAAAGTAGTTACTTTCTGCATGCTCGTAGCAAAAATAATTATATTAAACTAAAGAAAGGCCATGGAGATAAACAATTTTCAATAATTATTTCTTCATTGTTTAGGATTCGGTAGTCCCATTGGTATTGGACTTTAATAAAATATTAAAGGGGAGGAACAACAGGAGATAATTTTATGTACGGGATTGCCGATTATAAATGAACTCCCATCTACATATTATGTTTATTTATTAATATTATTAATCTGAAAAAATATAATAATAAAATGTGTACATTTTTAGGCAGTTTACAACACAAAATCCGCTAACCCCCTTAAGAAGTTCCGAATTAAAGAAACCTAATAGAATTTAGCATAATATTAAAATAATGGAGGAGGATACAAAAATTGATCAGACAGCACCAGACACGGAAACGAGTCGTCCTTTAGCATCACCGCGTGATCATCAGCTCTGGGTTAATTTGAGTGCGCTTGGTGAAGGGAATGTGTTCGCAGTTCTGCCTACGGTAAGGATTTTTTTAGTAGAAATTATGTTTTAGTTCTCAGTTAATAATAGTAAAGAGAGATTCTTTGAAAGAAAATAAGGCAAAAAGTTCAAATGAACATGGGTCCGCAGATGCGTTGTTTCAAAGATACAGGGTGTTGAATTTTTTAAATGCTCTTGTTAAAACCGATGTGCAAGGGGGAATATACGTATAACCCAAATGTTATGGCGGTAGCTCTTTTCCAATTATTTTGGTCTTTATTAACAAAAAAAAAGGATTTTCTACTGAAAATTTTCGCGCGAATTTCGAAAAGTGTTTTTATGACATATAATGAGTACATGGCGAATTCCAGTGTTGTAGGGTCATCGAAAAATTAATAAAATGGCATTTAATGCGTAACTCATCCAATGAAATATCCCTGCACTTAAAGTAGAGGGTTCCTAAAATCTAATTCGTGTATATTTCAAGCCGAAATCGGTCCAGAACCTTTAAATTTTGCAACAAAAACTGACATTTTTGACTTGACACATCTCTTAATAATTTCGAGTAAATAAACTACATTTTTTTGTTGTGATGGCAATCTTCGAAAAATCAAAAATTTTCAAATTTTGCATGTCCCGATGCAAATAAACCCATTTAATTATAAAAACGAAAAAATAAGCGATTTAAACTAGTGGCAGGTATTCTTAGATAATTACCGGATAAAATAAACCTAAAAAGAATTACTAAATAAGGAAAATAGTGTGGAATAATGTCGGTTAAAAATAGGATTTGTCGGAAAAAATCAAGAAAATCGGTTTTTACCCCGTAAATACGCTCCTGGATGACCTATTCGGTATTCATTTTAAAGTGTGATTATCCGTTTTTAAGATAGTGTTGAAAAATTGGGAAAAAATTAGATAAAATACGGAGTGATTTAAAGGTACCGATGTCGAGTGCAAAAAAAGTAATTTTTATTTATCTGATAGACAAAGTTTCTATAATTTATGGAAAATTATTTTAAATTGTTATAAGATTTATTAAGGTTTTCTAAAACGTCCCAACTTTTTTGTGTTTCAGTGTAGGTACACAATTTTTGAATAGAAATTCTTATTCCCCTACTTTATTTACTTAAAAAAAAAACTTGAAACATTAGTAATGTCGCTGGAAGCAACTGTTTTTGAGAAAAATGCATTTGAATTCGGTGTTGAACAAAATAAATAAGAAATAAAAATTTTAGTATCAACAAAAAATAAACCTGTTTATTAAGGAAATGCAAATATTAAGTGAAAATAATAAAATAAAAACCAAATAAAACATTAATGAACAATGAAAAATAAACTGCTAAAAATGAACTTAAGGCATTTTGAAGACTTGCTTATTGACTTTTTATTATTTTTATGTCTCATTTATTCTGTTCAACACCGAATTCAAATGCATTTTTCTCAAAATCAGTTGGTTCTAGCAACATTAACAAAGTATACGTTTTTTAAATAAAATAGGTAGATGGATAAGAATTTCTACTCAGAAATTGTGTACACTAAAACACAAAAAAATTGGGACGTTTTAAAATGGCATTTAATGCCGTATGTGGCGCCCCCTACAGAATGCAGGAAATTTTATAACGGATTTGCTTTTCCCATCCGTAAAAGCCCCCGCTTTATTTATTTAGTAGAGCAAGTTTCAAGCTATTTCGTGGCCTTTTGACAAAATGGTAAGTACCTCAATAAATGTAAATATAAAAATTTCAAGATTCTTAAAAGGCACCAGAATCGGAGTGGTTTATATTCGGAATAATTTTGGAAAAAATAAAATGGTGTTAAATTACGTATGATTAAATCGTTGTTCATTGATTTATGTCATTCGATTTATTTGAACAATAAAAAATTATGATTTAAATTTAATAATTACAGATTTAACTCGGTTTCGCTGTCACTGTCATTTTCATCTACATTAAAAACAAGTGGATCTACAGTTGCACTTAAAGTCGAAGAAGTGTGCTCTAACATTTGATTTTACCTGATGCCACATATGCTCGATTGGGTTAAAAATACAGTAATATGGGAGAAGACGTAAAAAGTATGCCCCATATCGGTAGCAGTAGTCATATCATACATATTTATTCTTAACCTTAAAATAAATGTTTTAATATTCCTCTATCACATTTTTTATATTCCCCATTCGTTACCAAGTACCCTGTATATTTGTTTAGGAAATTAGTGAATGTAATGAAAAGTCAATAAATTGAAATAAGTAGGCAATCTCTAGTTTAATCTAAATGTAGCCTTATAACTAGTAAATTTATAATCAAATATTTGCAAGAATTTGTTGCTGTATAATATGCATTTTTGTCTACCTTTTATCTAAATAAAACATCAAAATAAAATGCCCTTTTCGTGTACTGTTATGAAAATAATGTAAAGCGTGAGACAGAAAGCGCGATTTTTAACGAATTTTCACAACGAGGTAATTTTATTTATAGGTCTCAGTCGTTTTAAAACATTTGCATTTTCTGTGCTATCTATCAATTTAAAGTAAGTAAAGCTCTCCTGTGTTTGTTTTCCAGTTTGGAAACTATACTTTAATTTAATAGTAAGACATGCGTTTGCAATTTTTTAAATGCAATTTACAGTGTTAAAGAACACTTCAGCTTCTAAAAAATTCGGTATATCATAATATTATAAATTGTGAAAGTGATTAAGTACATGTGTATCGTATAAGTAATTATTGTGACGATTATTTCCTGTCGAATAAGCTGCTAATAGATTAAGTTTTACCATTATTTACTAACTATTAATTATTTTTCTCCGGTAGTTTCACACTTTACACTATAATGAACAAAATTTTTTTATTAAAAGAGTTGTTACCTATGTAAAACATCAATATCCTTTAAGAGTATATAAGCGCATTTTATATGATATATATTTATTTAGCTTTTAAAAGAGTACTTCTTAGATGGAACAGACGAAATGGACGAGGAATTCTTTGATATTATTCTGCCCAGTGACAATACGTGGCAGACGAAAATCTACTATCAGCTGGTGGAAAAACAACGGTTGATAGACAATAACGCTGAAGAGTAAGTACAAGGCTGTGCTTTATAATAATTTACAAATATAGTTTATAGAAAAACGAAAGTTTTTCTGTGCGTAAAATGGACGATAAATCATTATATTAGCGTGCACGATATCTCACAAAGTATGACAACAGAAAAATATATTTTTGTAAGGGTGGATAATCAATCCCCTATTGCCGTTGGTTTTCTGATTTGAAATGCGATAGTTAGGGCTAAGTAAGTGTCGTCTTATTGGTTTGTATTTTCTGATAATGGGATGGGTGGTAAGGAAAGATCTATATAGCGAGTGTGAATTATGGGTAGGAACGCGGGAAAAGTATGTTGGCTTCCTGATTAAATTGGTGGGCGAATTGCTGATTGCAAAGTTTTCTGCCGCTCTGCCTTTTGAGTCGGTTTTTGTGGATCCTAGTCATTCCTTGCTATGGACGTTAAAGTCACCATATATTATTAGTATCTTAACAATTATCAGTCCGCTTTTGGGGATTATATTTTCGTCTTCGTATATTAGCTTTTAAAAACAACAGAAGTTTATTTAAAATAAAACCGTATTTTTTTTTACTTTTGTTCAGAAAATAAAAATAGTGTCTCTTTTTCACAAGGTCTTGGCCTTAACACAATCCACTATTATTCTAGTTCAATTTACGTTTTGTTTTAATAAAATCTATTAAAATTAAATAAGTTTAAACGGCATAAACATAATAATCAATTGAAAATGCTTTTTGGCAACAGCAGAAGATTCTTAGAAAACTTTAATTACCTATTGTTTACATGTCTTTGTGATTGGCCTTGCATGTGATAAAATAAGCCTTTTTGTGCCAAAGATAAAGCTGAAATTTAACAAGATCAACCAAAGTTGTATATTTAAAATATATACAGGGTGTTGTCAGTTTCCAGTTTATTTATAAAAAAAGTATTTTACGAATTTTCTAAGACGCACCATTTTTACAAGCTTTTATTTAAATTCAGCCGTAAGTTTGTTAGTATGTTTAGGTCAAATATTGCAATCAAAATTTCGATTAGTTCTGATTAAGCTAGAGCTTTGAAATTTTGCACCCGTATATAAATCCGGTGACAATGCAATACAGGGTGATTGATGGTGAGTGGCCTATTAGAAGTTCTGGCGAACTAGTCAACGGATCACTTTGAAAATTTGGTAGTTTACATAAGTGGACATGACCTTTCTTTTAAAATTATTTTTGGCCTTGCGGTGTTGCCGCTTCTACTGAAAAGTATTAGCACCTATGATAATTTAAATGGAACACCCGGTATATTATATTTTTTTTAGAATCCCTGTTGGTTTGTTAATAAGTTTCGTTAACATATTCCTATGTCTATCTAGTATCGTTGTCGAGATAATAATTATTTTCTTCTTTTTTTCTCGGAAAACATGGTAGTCAATAAGGGCTGATATTTTTGAACTCATGACAGATAGGACACTAGAATTTGGTGGAGAGCTAGGTAATACCACGAGGCTATTCACTCGGTGTCCAAATCGTAGTTATATTTGTACAGGGTGTTTCCAAAATAAACATATTTTGATGGTTTGGAAAAATGATTAAAAGTACATTTTTTTAAATGGAACACCCTGTATTTTAACCGCGGTCCTAAAAGCTCTGTAAATTTCCTATCTTTCAATATATCATGTCCCTATACCTATCTCGAATAGTTTTTGACTTATTAGCATTTATTTGGACAATTTAACTATTACAGATAACATTCACGAGTTTTTAGGAAAATTTGAAAAGTAGCCTTTGGAAACTGTTGTTTTTAAATGGATGACACTTTTCTATTATTTATTCCGTTTCGTTGTCAGTTGGTTGCCGTACTTGAAAATTCTAATTTAAGGTTTTAAGAGAAATGGAAGAAAACAATAATTATTCAAATACAGTACTTATGAATTTATTTGTTTTACATGGTCAGTGTGATAAGATCATTAGTCGTACTTGTAGGAAATTCAATGAAATGTATCCAAATTTGCCATCAATGAACAATAAGAAATTTAGACAAATTTTAAACAATTAGTAAATTCTTAAATGCTTAAAATTACTTAATCATATTTAAGTTGTAGTGTACATAATAATATTTTTTTGACTTCTAACAAAATTACCAAGAAAAAAGTAAAAAACATTTAATTAGTTTTTAATAAATGTTCAAAACGTTGGCCGTTGACATCTAAGCATTTTAAAATTCGCTTGTTTACACCATGTCCAGTAGCAAGTCTAAGTTCACCAGCATCCAAATTTTGAAATGCCCGATTCACCCGATCTTCTAACTCTTCCCTTGAATTTACCGGTGTCTTGTAAATAATATTCTTGAGAGTGCCCCAAAGGTAAAAATCCAGAGGTGTTAAATCTGGGGACCTTGCAGGCCAATTCCAAGGTCCCAAACGCCTGAACCAACGATCTTCAAACATTCTCTGTATTTCCGCACTAACTTCGTCAGTGCAGTGAGCGGGAGCCCCGTCCAATTGGTACCAGCAGCTGCGATACTGGGCGAGAGGAAGGTTGTCCACGAAATTTTCGACAAATGTAGTTAAAATTTCTAAGTATTTTCTGGAAGTTAAATTTTCATCATATATCAAATATTGAATTTTGTTGTCCATCATTACACAAAAAACATTAAATCGAAAATTTTCTTGAAATCCAGTATCTCTCGTTACATGAGGATTTTCCTTCGCCCAATAATGAATATTTTTCCTATTAAAAATTCCTTCGCGAGAAAATTTTGATTCATCAGTCCAAATGATAATAAGTCAAAAACTATTCGAGATAGGTATAGGGACATGATATATTGAAAGATAGGAAATTTACAGAGCTTTTAGGACCGCGGTTAAAATACAGGGTGTTCCATTTAAAAAAATGTACTTTTAATCATTTTTCCAAACCATCAAAATATGTTTATTTTTGAAACACCCTGTACAAATATAACTACGATTTGGACACCGAGTGAATAGCCTCGTGGTATTACCTAGCTCTCCACCAAATTCTAGTGTCCTATCTGTCATGAGTTCAAAAATATCAGCCCTTATTGACTACCATGTTTTCCGAGAAAAAAAGAAGAAAATAATTATTATCTCGACAACGATACTAGATAGACATAGGAATATGTTAACGAAACTTATTAACAAACCAACAGGGATTCTAAAAAAAATATAATATACCGGGTGTTCCATTTAAATTATCATAGGTGCTAATACTTTTCAGTAGAAGCGGCAACACCGCAAGGCCAAAAATAATTTTAAAAGAAAGGTCATGTCCACTTATGTAAACTACCAAATTTTCAAAGTGATCCGTTGACTAGTTCGCCAGAACTTCTAATAGGCCACTCACCATCAATCACCCTGTATAGTATATCTAATAGTGTTCTAAATCCAATATGGCGGACGCCCCAGGATGGCGGATTATTTTTCTTCACAATTCACTTGATATGGGTATAAAATGAAAGGGTTTGACGAGTGGAATACGATAATAGGTAAAATGCCTTGTATTAATGATGCATTATCAGGAATGCATATGTTAAGACGTAACTAAAAATTTAAAAATAAAATCGTATGTAAAAAATACTTTTTAAAAACAAGCTCTTGTTATTTAAATGTACCTACTTAAACGAAAAAAATAAATTTTTTCGATCGTTTTTTCATCGTGGCAATGCAGAATGCTATTGATAAGTGGGCGTAGTTCGCGTGGGTGGATCCTAATAAATCAATCAAATCAAAACATTCTTTATTGTCAAAGAACAAAAAATTCTTATTGACAAAGATGAAACATAAAATAGAAAAATATAAGATTATATACTCACAGAAAACAAACATCAAAATAAAAATTTAAAAAACTTACATCAAAATTAAAATATAATAAATTGAATATGGAGGACACTATGTTTTTTAAGGAAACTTAACATTCACTTTTTCGCAAGTCTTTCCATAATTTTACTAATAAAAGTAGTATCAAAGTTATCACTGAAACAGATATAATAATATTGAATGTATTGTCTTAAAAGCTTGTCGCGGGAATAGAAAAAAAAATAGATACTCAGGTACTTACAATTGCTGCTGAACAAAATTAATGCCTGTATAAACTTTTTGCGCGCGACAAGCTTTTAAGACAATAAATTTAACATAATATATTATATTTGTTTTAGTGAAAACTTTTATACTAGTTTTATTATGATTTGCCCACGCAAACTACGTCCACTTGTAAATAGCATTCAGCATTGCCACAATGAAAAAACTATACTTATTTTTTTCTTTGTAGTACATCTAAATAATAAAAACTTGTTTTTAAAAAATATTTTTACGTAAGATTTCATTCTTGTTACAATCAGCAAACTGTTTTCCTTGAAGATGATTGGCTCTGACTAGTTTCAAACTGCTGCAGAAACAAACCTTATAGCAACCTCTGATGATAATAATAACATTTATAGTATGTCAATGTATCTTTATTTACAATTCGCTTCGGCCACAACATATACAAACAAATACACTACTTCGATTGGCATTGAGCGCCAAAAATCACGACATTTCAAAATCATTATTAAAATCATCTGAAATTTTGGTTACTTCTTGAAAATTATGTTCCTTCGATTTTTCCTGTTCATTTCGAACAAAATCATCAGTCGCAGTACAATTTGGTTTCTGATCAGGCGTAGACGAGTCAAATTTGAATCTGTGGAATTGTTTTTTGGTCAAAAAGATCATTTTAAAAGGAACTTTGAACCATTTCTGTTTCTTTTTAATATAGAACATCGACGGAAAGCCTTTGTTAGCTGGGGAATTGTTACCGTACACTACGCCTTTTATTTGTCGGCCTTGCTGCATAAAACAAACTTTGGAATTTAGCAAGTTTCCATGTTGGAACAGAATATCGGCCGGTTTAACGTAAAGACATTTTTTGTTATGGTAAAAGCTCACGATAAATAGTTGACGTTTCTTGCTCCTGTCGGCAATGCATCCTGGACGGTAAAAACCATCCGTATATTTGGCCAAAATGAATTTGTAAGAGGGCTTCACTGTATAATCTAACATTCTTTGTTTTTTCGTTTCTGAGTCTTCTGAGCCAAACAGTTCGCTTCTGTATTTTTTAAACGTTTCAATAATCGAGCCGAACCAGTGGTTTGGTTGCTTTGGACATTGGCATAGTGGAATTGGAGTATCCAGTGAATTACAAATAACAGGTCCCAACATATTAATTTGACGTTGAATGTTGAAGCATAATATTGATTGTATTTTTTTATCGTCCACAATAATTTTCAATTTTATAAATTGACATAATTTGTCATTTTTAGTGACAATTATATTAACCTCTTTACAGGTCGGAAAATATCCTGAAATTTTCTAAAGTGAAAACACAATTATTTTTATGAAAATTTTAGTCATATGTTTGTGCCCCTATTTTTTTTCTAAAAAAAAAATCGGCCAAGTGCCAGCTATACTTGCACAATTAGTGTTCTTTGCCATAAGCCCCCCACATACCGCCTTCGCTAACCTGCCGCGCTACCCGCCGCCGATAGCACCACCGCCTTATCACATCGCGTATGCGCGGAGCATTGAAAAACGTGTAAGGTCAACCCCCTGAAATTAACCCCCATAGTCAAAATTAAACTTTTTATACTTCACGTCTATAATTGGGCCACCACACTCTATCTGTGTGCTAAATTTCAAATTTTTAAGGCGAATAGTTTCAGAGAATAAGTGTTCCATTTTACGGAACACCAAAAAATTGAGGATGTAAAAATGTGGAAAGTGACGGCAACATCAGAACATTTACCTCGATAACGGGGGGGGGGGGGGGGGGGGATGGGTTGTAACAAACCGCTTAGAACGCGATCTGTAATAAAAGAGTGGTTTTGAGACCACAAATTTTTTTTTATAAGATAATTATAGTCCTTTCTGCCAGTGGATTAAACACAAATTGGCTGCATTACCGAACGTAGTTATTTTTGTTTAAAAGAATGTCACAGTACGTCAAAAAATCTGTTAGTTCTTTTGATACTAACTTAAAAAATTAAATTGTGTAACAAATTACAAAGTAAGTTTGTACTTCTACTGAATTTCCAAAATAGATATAGCTTCTAAAAACAAGTAAAGTTTTTTAAAATCATCTAAACTGAGTAATTGATAAAAACAAATTCTATGCGTTATTCTCCAATTTTAGAATGATACTCGAAGAAGAACCCAAACAGCAAAAAATGCACGAATGGAACATTATGCCGAAAGGTATGTCTCCGGCATGCTCTCCGGAACAAGTAGTTTTAGGGAAAAAAGCCAAGAAAAGTCACATATCACCAATCACCTGGACTGTAAGCGATATATCTAAAGCCGGATGTTTGTTGACGATACCACCGCTGCCAGTTTCTTTTGACGATGAGCAAGAGATGAGAAGAGTTTATACACTTATTTATGATGTTTTTCGATGTGAGTAAGTCGATGGTCTTAAATATTGTGTTGTTAAAATTTACGTTCTTTTAGATAAAAATGTGCTGACCAAAGCTCTGAATGATGCTCTGTTTTTTCAAATATTTGCAAAGGTAGGTAACATTCACCCCTCAACACCCCCCCCCCCCACTGGGAATGTTGTCATAAAGAAATTGTGATAAAGAAAAAAACATTTTATAATTTGCGCAGCATCCCCTGAGAAAAAATGAACACGTTTAAATATTTTATTTATTGCTTTTTCTTAACAAATTTAACATCATTTTGTCAAGAAAGTTTAAATTTTAAGAAAAAAAAATGTGTTCGTAGTCATTTGAATTATTTTTAAAATTATATTTGGGGTTTATAAAAAATTCTAATGACTATAACTTTCTACTAACACGTTTTTTTTCTTTTAAAATTTAAAAATTCTCAACAAAATGATTACAAAGTTGTGTAGAAAAAATAATAAATAATTTACCTGAACGTGTTCATTTTTTCCTGGTGGCGTGTTGTGAAATTTCACAGTTGTGTATCTCTGTTCCGACTTACAGGGCCCGTACCAAATTTAGGGTTTTTTGGGCCATTGTATTGCCATGTTTATGCGTATTAAGCATTTTGTTTACATTTAAACCCAAATTTCTTTAACATTTAAATTTCCCGAAAACTACTTACCCGATTTCAATGAGCCAGGTCCCGTTGGAAAGGCAGTTTAATTCCCTTTAAAATAAGGTATCAGTCGAACCACTCCCCCACGTTCGAACATGGGGGGTGAAAATGTCAAAAAAATATGTCCCTCCAAAAACTAAAGCGTACGGGTCCGAGCGTTTTTTGATTTATTTATTTAAAAGAAAATAGACCTGGGTGGAAAGCTTTCGGTGCCTGCATCGAAATACACTTAAGAACACTTAAAAGTTTTAAAATAAAATCAAATTCAAAGATTAAAAAATGCTACAAAAGTTACGCAAAATATAAACATTCCCTGTTAGTACTAAACGGCCGAAGGAGCTCATGGCGGTGTTGCCGTATCCCTAATTTGATTCGCCACGCTTAGTTTTTTTTTGAAGTATGACTTCAAGCGGGAAATTGAATGTTTTGAATTGGGTCAGTAGTGTAATATGGCAGTCCCCACCACTATGACGTCACATGAGCTTGACCTTGCAATTCCCATAGTTCACTACTTGGGTCGAATTTTAAACTAATATTTTTGTTATTATCCTTCCAACCGACGTGATTTTGGTGCGCGTGTGTGTTTCGATTGACTGATTGTGCAATAATATTACTATATTCATTGAAAACGCGAAATGACTGATCAAGCCTACGTATTAAAACTTATAAACTGTTCCCGAAAAAAATAATTTGAGTCGTACAATTTACTCTAGTGCAAAAATATAGGGGGCCCATATGGGCAGATTTCAAACTAATAAAATATATAAATGTATCGCTCCATCTCGACAAAATACTGGACGTGCATTACGAAACAAAGAAATAAATTTTACTTTTAGAACCATTCTTTTTCAAAGCAATAAACTATCCGGTGTTATTCTATTTTCGTGCTTTTCAGGTTTTATAACGCTTTTCAAACTGTTTACGACATTGCTTTGCACTAAACTAGTCAATTGCTCATGCGATTGTGTGATTCTTGAAAAGGGCAAATAATAAACTCTTTTAAATTGCAGTGTTCTGGAAATAAATTGCAAATAAGTGTAGTCTTAATATTATACTATTTACTGACATAAAAATAACTTATTTACAATGTAGTTTTCTACCAGCACTAATACAATTAAATATATAATAGGATACCTAAACGTGTACTTAGTTAAAACATATTTTGTCTCTCTCCAGCTTGAAGAAACATCCGCTCATGTGTGGTTGCTCTTCTACGACCTGTACCATAGAAATTTCAAGAAGCGTGAGACTTCGGTGGCAGGACTGGCTTCAAAACTTTTCGATTCTGTCGGTTTATCTTTTGCCGAAAACGCTCTTTGGTGCCAGAGGGTGAAATTGGCAGCCGCGGTGTCCAGATTAAGGTAACTTTATACCCAAGCTAAGTTACGTAACAGTATATATTTAAATTTTTCGATACCAAAGAATTTTCGATTATTTGTAGGATTCAGCACAACGCCCTTTCTTTGAGTGAACTTTTACCTCCCCATTTAAAAGATGAAAGAGTAACAGATCAAGCCAAATGTAATCCAGTGACCTGTTGGGTAAATTGTATTAAAGTCAAGTAAATACCAAATTTATTTTCTATCGTGTTTCAAATTAAATAAGTTAAACCCACTTTTGTTTGATCGAACGAGTTAGTAGTGGCAAAAATATCTTTCTGTTACAGTTTGAAGAAAAAAAGCATTATAAATTATTTTATTAGCATAATGTTTACGTAGCAAATCTATTTTTAGTGACATCAAAGAACTAACTGACGAGATAGAAAAAGTATTCGATCTCACAATCGTGAGCGACATGGAACAACTTACAAAAAACAAATTTAGATGGGACAGACACTGTCCGCAAGTAGTAGGATTTCATTCATCTATGAGGGGAAAACTGGCTAGAAGTCAGTTTGTAAAGAATCACCAGTTGGTTGTTCAGGTAAATATATAAGTACCCTCCGAATCTCCGAATTGGTCAAGAGGTAAAATTTAAAAAGGTTTATCAAACAAACAAACAATCAAAAAAAAAAACAATCAAACGAACAACCAATTAAACAAACAATCAAACAAACAATTAAACAGACAATCAACCAACAGATTTTCGCATTCATAGGTAAGAATAAAATTTGGACACAGATCTATTAGTAACTTATTATTTTTAGGATAAATCCTTTTGTCGAGGTGCTGCCACATTTGGCAAAGTCCTTTATGATCTTGAACTGGCGGGCAGTGTAATACAAACTCACGTTAATTCGCCCAGGACGACGGCGTATTTGGCAACGTTGCTGACCCACAATGAGAAAATTAAAAAGATAATGGCATTCAGTGCAGGTAGAAGGTACTAAAATTTATCTTGTTGAAATATGTCTATTGATTAACTTATCATAGATATTAGGTAAATGACAATCACTATTACAAAAATTGTAAATGAGAATTTTTATGATAGTTATTAAAATTACGAAAATGGAGGATAGCTTGCAACTTTGCTTTTTTCATCCGTCTCATTTTATATTTGATTTTTCTGACAATTTCGCTCTTACATCGTCCATTCCTTACGCAGGTACTCTGATCCTCATAGTTGCCACATTTCTTTTTTTTGTGGCTTTTCTGTGTGCTCAACTTTTAAATCGAGCCTTATTTAATTTTAAAAAATGTCTGTACCTTATGACGTAGTAAAAAATACAACAAGGAAATGTTGCTGCTCTAACCATCAGATTACCTACCTGCGTAAGTAAAGAAGGGTGTGAGAGTAAAAGATCAAATATATATAACAGAGAAATCATAAAAAGCATTGTTGCCAGCTATCGTCTGTTTCCAAAATTTTAATAATTCTCTCAAAAATGATCTTTAACTGCACAATTGGACCAGGGGAGATTCGGCAAACCAACGTTTTCTTATTTACCTACCTTATATCTATTTCCCTTAAAATATAGTTTCTTTTCTTATACTTGGCGTAGATTGAACTGCAGTTGCCTCTTAGATATGATATATTGTCACAAAATGAATCCGTTTATGTATGTTTTTTATCATTTTATTTAATAATATTTTAGAAAACCGGAATATGAAAACTACTTTACGGAATTAGGAGTCAAAAATATAACAATTTTCTCGGATCGACTGATAGATTCGCCTCCAGATGCTTCGTATATGGAAGAGGTGGTGGCGGTGTTCGCGACTCCTCCAAATAGTTATTCAGCAGTTACGGATCCAATAGATTTGGTAATGATATATCATGATAGACATACCTAATTTTTTAAACTAATATAATAACAATCGCTTTATAATAATAAAAAACATTGCTATTTTTCTTGAGGTCTGTAGTAGAGGTGGGGATCTATCGATGCTGGAAGTTCTGACCGAATCACACGAGACTCAAGAAGCTAAAGAAAGAGTGATAAAAATTTTAGAAGAGCAAAGGAAAACTTTAAGATTCGCCATGTCGAGACCACAAGTGAGCATTTCTAAATCCGGTTATATTTTCTCGGATCAAAATTTTGGACGAACCATTTTTTAGATTCAGTTTGTACTCTATGAAACGCATTCCGAGTTAGACGCTGAAAACTCTGATATGGTGAACAGAACTCTCAGAGATATCAATAGATTGGCCAAATTGCAACATGCCACGTTGCAGGGAAAAATTCCATTGACGGAATTGCCGCCGGAAGAACAGATTATTGTTGTATGTAGCACATACATTTTTTATATTTTATTAACCTTATAACAATGGACCATAAAAATTTATAAAAATTCCTAAGATCATTCCTGATCATAAGTTAATAGAGTACTATGCGCATTCTTTTTTTCATGCGTTTCATAATTTTTAGCATTATGGCAATCCTTTTCTAATTTTAATTCATTAATATTGATAGGACATAAAGGAAACAAAAAATAACGAAAAGGTGCAACCAACAGATGCCGGAGATGACGCAAGTACGATGAAAAGAAATTCTGTGGATTCTGTAACTTCAAAATTGACCGTAGATACCAAAGAGAAGTTTCTGGAAAACCTTGAGGTATAATATATACAGTGCGGCTCAAAAATATCCCCCCTTTATTTTTCGAACCGTTGAACAGTTACAATATAAATATTACTTTATGATATAAATTTCACACTTTTAATATTCAAGTAGACGGCTGGGCGATTCCGAAAAAAATATAATAGGGGAAGCTGTCTAATATATCATTTGAAAGGTCTTGTAGAGTAGATTATTCTGTAAACATTTTAGAGCCTTAATAGCATTAACAAAGAAATATAGAAAGTAATTATTTAAAAAAATTAACGGTTTAAAAATATTGTAAAAATTAATTAATATAATAGGGAGAAAAGACAGGAATTCCGCTTATCTATCTTAACAATATCAGATCGTCAGTATTCTCCTATATGCCGTGACAAACTGAAGTTATTTTAAAATGTGTACGTGCTTTATTGTTTTTAAATTAGTATTTTAACATAAACAATCAATAACAGGATAATTTTCTTTCAAGGTAGGCCATATTATTTTATAATTTGTACAACAAAATTTATCTGGCAAGCTGTTCTCTTTCAGCAATGCAAAAAATAAAGGAAATTCTAAAAAAAATAATTTCTGAAGAAGGTCGAAAGACTAGACCGAAACGCCAATAAAAGTATAGAAAAAACACGATTTTTGATTCATTAGGACCAGTAAACCCAAGATTGAAAAAAACCTTCTTAGTTTTTAATTAAGTAGGGAAATAAATAACTAAAAATATTACTCTCTATTCATAATTTACTAATGTATTATCATTAAGGATTCCTATTATAGATACTTTAAAATTGCGCCGACTTCAAAGTTTAGAACATCGGTGTACAAGTTACCTAACTTTAAACAAAATTAAGTTTACCAATAACCATAGTTATAAATACGTACAAATATTATTTCATACTTTTTAGTGCTTTTTCTTTTGGGAAGTTGGTTCCTTTTTTTCTGAAAAAAAAATATTAGTCATGGAAATTTTGTTTAAGTGTGCCAAACTTTAAATTTTTTCTGTTTACCGGTTCAAAAAATAAAAAAGGGGGTGGCATTTTTGAGTCTTTACTGAGCTAGTGATGTGCTTTAGGTTCCAGATACTGACGTTTTTATCATTCCCGAATTGCCAAGTTTATGCCCGAACGAAGGATGTGCTGATTTCAAAAAAGAAGGATGCTATCTAGTTCTTATTCAAAGAAAGGTAAAAATATCTACAGCCGCTTGTCACATAAATGAAATAGTTCTATTCCGTTCCTATTACCTTCAAAATTCCTTTTTTTAGGTCATATTTCCGTTAAAAGAAAACCTCGATTGTTCTCAATACATCCCTAAAGTATTTATTTTTAGGAAATAATTCGACTGGACGACAAATATATGATACAAATGGCTGAAAATCGAGGATTGTTCGGCAGCGCAGCTTCGCAAAATACAGTAAAGACGAAAACTGCTAAAAAGAAAAAGCCGGATAAAGTTGAGAAAAAAACAAAAGGCAAAAAGAAGGAGATAGAAGTAAATATATACTATATACATATATAATAAATTTATTCTTTTATAGAAATAAAAGAAGATATGACACCAGGCAGGTAGGCGTGGCCATGTACGTCACGCTGTGAGTAATTCCGCCATATTTTGTAAACGAGACACGTCTTGGTTAAGTTCGCGTTGTACTTTAAAGTTTTTTTTAGGTGTTTTTATACCACTATTAAGAGTTTAAAAGTGAAAATGAGGTATGTTGTGTATGGTTGTGATGTGGACAATCAATGCAAGGGCTTTATGCCCGATATTAAAGTTTTCAGCTTCCCCAAAGACAAAGAAACACAAAGTGTTTGGAAGCGTCTGTGCAAACGGGAAGATAAGTGTAATGTGAAGAATGCTAGAATCTGTTCCAGACATTTTTTAACGAAAGTGATTATGAAGGTAATTTAAAGCATTAATTGTGTCATGTCATGAATGTCAAATGTCTTTAATGTTTTTACAAACTCGCTTCAATAAAAAAGTTTACTGTGACAAACAATTAGTAAAAATCTCCGCGGTAACGAATTACCAGACTTTAATTGAGAAAATACGACAAACAAAAAGACTGAGAAAAGGCTATTTTCTTTATAAAAAAATTCTTCTTTTACCTAATTTCATAAATTTAGATATTTTTGTCTTGTTTAGAATTGCGAAACTGCGAACTGCGAAAAACTAAAAAAAGCTCTTGAAATCGACAATTTTTGCTGATTACCATAATTTTTTCTCCGTTGTGTTTCATGATAGAATAAAAGGAAGATATGATACCAAACCGTGTCAAATTCGTCCGGGTTCGCGCATGACGTCACACTGTGAGTTATTTTTGAAATTTATGACGCGCAATATAGAGTTTCTATTGGCAATGTACTTTGCCTCCTGCTTATAATACAAATTACAAAGTATATGATTTAAAATAATCATGTAAAATAATAGATATTGGTAAATTGCCTGCCAGTTTCGTTCCATGTATTTATTTACGTGAAAAGACAAGGTAACTAATTCTATAAAATAAAACTGTGCCTAATAATTAAGATAATAATTTTTATTTAGAGGCATATTCTTATTAAAATACATACCTACAGAGACTTCCCGAAATATGTTATAAATAAGAATTTTGTTTGTTCCTATAATTTGTCAAATAATTTTTGGGGTGACTAACATCTGTATGTTTGCGACGGAAACATGTTTTTTAGGATAGTTTTTTGGGTTTTTACACTTTACATAGTAAATTATTAAAAATTATTGTATTTTTGTATCCTTTGATTTTTCAAATTTAAAAACAATCTTAAAATGCCAAAAATTATTCTAAACAAGACAAAAATATCTAAATTTATGAAATTAGGTAAAACAAGAAATTATTTTTTAAGAAAATAGTCTTCTTTCAGTCTCTTTGTTTGTCGTATTTTCTCGATTAAAGTCTGGTGATCCGTTACCGTGGAGATTTTTAATCACAGTAAACTTTTTTTATTGAAGCGAGTTTGTAAAAACATTAAACACATTTGACATTCATGACGACACAATTCATGTTTTAAATTACCTTCATAATCACTTTCGTTAAAATGTCTAAAACAGATTCTAGCCTTTTTCACATTAGACTTATCTTCCCGCTTGCACAGACGCTTCGAAACACTTTGTGATTCTTTGTCTTTGGGGAAGCTAAAAACTTTAATATCGGGCATAAAGTCCTTGCATTGATTGTCCACATCACAACCATATACAACACACCTCATTTTCACTTTTAAACTCTTAAAAGTGATATAAAAGCACCAAAAAATAACTTTAAAACACAACGCGATCTTAACAAAGACGTGTCTCGTTTACAGAATATGGCGGAATTACTCATAGCCAGTGGCGTGCCGTCGAGGGGGCTAGGGGGGGCACAAGCCCCCCCCCCCCCCCGCCCTCGTTTTAACGGCGCCCTCGCGCCCCTACGGAGATTCACTGCCTACTATGACCACATACTCTCCAATACAAGGAAAATAATTTACGGCGCCCCCTGGAGATTCACTGCCTACTATGACCACATATTCTCCAATAAAAAGAAAAAAAATTGGCGCCCCTAAATCATTGTGCCCCCTCCGCCTCTAAAGGCACGGCACGCCACTGCTCATAGCGTGACGTACATGGCCACGCCTACCTGCGCGGTATCATATTTATCTTCTTTTATTTGTATCATGACACCATACCAAACGAATAAAACTTGAGCTTTTTTTTTATAGAAAAAAACCCGACTGTAGGTATAAGATAATTAATTTTTTAAAATTATAAAAATCATTCACGAATGAATATTTTTCCAAATAATTTCTGAACGATTTAGAGAATAGTGTTAACAATATTTTTTAGATTGACAGAATCGCCGCACCAACGCATACATTTTTATCGCATACGAGTCATGACGTTCAGATGTGTCGCAGATGTCAACTAGAACACGAAAATTTGAGGGTGCCTGCTTCCCAGTACAAAAGGTGGTGGTCGGAGACCTCGCGTCACATTATGGACCTCAAGAAGTTTCTCGTTAGGCAAAAAATTAAGCCTTCTCAAAAACTTAAGCAACTCACACAGAAAAATATCATTAATAGCTTTATAGCTTCCACTGCGTCTACTAGAATAGACGAAATAGCTGCCAAATGCAACGTCGCCTCTAAGTTTCCCATATTTCCGAAACTGAGGTTGACTCGGGAGACTAAGTTTATCAAAATTCAAGTACCAGTCTCGGTGACTACCGTAGAATTTCCCGAGTACTGTGTTTTTTGTGACAAGTAGTAATGCAACGTGCTTTAACTGTGATATTTGAGGCTGTAATGTAAAGAAGTGATACGTATATTTTTTTTTGGTTTAATAAATAAAGTATTGTTTATTGGGAATTGTTATTTTCCCTTCCTGTTAATGGCGTAGATTGGGCACAGAGGTCATTTTATCTATTCTAACAATAATTAATAAATCAAAAAAAGTTCCGAAATAAACTAGACTATTTTAACAAGAACAGACTAATTTACAATAATCGAAAATATTTTTTTTCCATATTACTCGCATTAAGTTGTTGTTGTACCACAAATAATCTGCATTTACTCCAGTCATGTCACTTTTGCCTCGTATGTTTGACGTGCATTAGCCTTATATTTTCGTGTGTTGCGCTCGCTACGTTTTGTGTGAAGTGTTTTAGTTTGAGGTTAGTACTATAGTTTTATTACCTTTATTAGTTTTGTGCTTTAAATTAATTTGGAGGTAGTATTTTTGAAAATTTGCTGAAGTTTTGCAGATTTTTTATAAATACCTATGCAAAAGCATATTAGCAGTTCTAAGATTTCCACAGATTGTGTGTGTTTTTAGGTTTTTTAAATATCTGACTCAGTGCCTTCTTAACTATACAGGGTAATTCACGGTAGATGGTTGGTTAGACGTATCTGGCGAACCAGTCAACGAATCGTTCTGAAACTTTTCAAAAATACTACCTCCAAATTAATTTGAAGCACAAAACTAATTAAGGTAATAAAAACTATAGTACTAACCTCAAACTAAAATACTTCGCATAAAACGTAGCGAGCGCAACACACGAAAATATAATGCGTCAACACGTCAAACATACGAGGCAAAAGTGACTTGACTGGAATAAGTGCAGATTATTTGTGGTACAATTACAACCTAATGAAAGCGGTACGGAGAAAAATATTTTCGATTATTGTAAACTAGTATATGTTCTTGTTAAAATAGCGTAGTTTATTTCGGATTTTTTAACAACTTTTTTTTGGATTTACTAATTGCTAGAATAGATAAGATGACCTCTGTGTGGCGTAGTACGCCTTATTGGTGCCGCCCTTTTTCGATTTCCAAAAATTAATCATTTCGTGATCCAATTTTCGTTCATCCAAATCGGCCGAGTGGTTTCCAAGGGAATTGGGTACACGCGTAACTCATATAGCTCAAATATGAAAGTCGATATACTGAATACAAACAAGGTAATACTTATGTAACTTAAATATTCCTTTTAATTGACGAAATTCTTTTCAGATAAGGGACGAGTTTTCGCAGACTTCGGACGAGTCCACTGACGAAGAGGAAAGTTCAAGCAAAGATGAAACCGTGGATGAAACTTCTGCAAAAGACACACGTGAGGTTGGTGTGGATACGAAAACATCTACTAGTGAAATAAGACCATTATCAAGAAGTATACTCAACAGGTTATTTGTGTTCATATATTTCTTTTTGTGTAGATACTATTTTGCTTCCATTGGTCTGCCCCCCTAAACTTTTTGGAAAAAAATAAATTTTTATACATTATAGATACTGTAATGTTATAAAAATTTAGATTCAATTTCTTATAATTTAAAGTGATCGAAATAAGTTAAGAATATTGTGGTTTCTCTGAGAAAAAAAAGTTCAGGAAAAAGTTGACATGCGGTCATGTTCCATCATCATTTCTAGAAATAAACACATTTATTTAATTTGTGTGTGATAATTTAACAATTGTTTTTTCTAATATATAACAAATAGGAAAATATTTTTGAAAACTGAAAATTATTTAATAGCAAGTAATTCTACCTTTGTTGTCTATAACCGCTTGGACTCGTCGTCGAGGCATACTTAGAATTAAGTGACTTAACTCATCTTGATCCAACACATTCCATAAATCCGGAAGAACTCGCCTTGGTGTCCTTACGCCACGAAGAGCCGGTTGGCGACCAATTACTGCTCTTTCAAGCACGTCCCAGACATGTTCAATACAGTTTAGGTCTGCAGAGAGTGGAGGTAACGGTAAATGATCGGCTTCATCCAATGCTAGCTGTTCTAAAACTACCCTGGTTCTATGAGGGCGAGCGTTATCATATAGGAATCTGAAATTGCGCTCCAAATTCCAACGGTAATCATTTACTGTATTGCTAACGATGTCTCGGACATAAATTTCACCTGTCATTGTACGTTCACAAACATGGAACTCCGTGTGGCCTCCGTAAAAAATTCCACTCCATACCATAGCACCGCCACATCCAAATGGATGTACTTCTTGGACATATCGGCTTTGGCGTTTCTAGGTGGGAGCTTGGGGGGGCTAAGCCCACCCAAATCTCGGATTAGCCCCCCCCCCATTAACTCGTGAATTGGACGGTCTCCAGACACGAACTGTACGTCTGTCATCACGAAGACAAAAGCGGCTCTCATATGTGAAGATTCCGGTCTTTCACCGGTCACATCACAACCATACACAACACACCTTATTATCACTTTTAAACTCTTAAAGTGTTATAAAAACACCAAAAAATAACTTTAAAAACAGCGCGATCTTAACAAAGATGTGTCTCGTTTACAAAATATGGCGGAATTACTCACAGCGTGACGTACATGGTCAGGCCTATAATACCTGCGCGGTGTCATATCTTTTATCTGTATGGTCTGCCTAAGATATCTGCAACCGGCAAAATAATTTAAATAATGGAAGGGAGGACTTAACGTTGCAAATTTGTTTGTATACCAGAGGTGATAAGAAAAGGTTAAATCTTATTAAAGAAAAATTAAACAGTTTTTCAAAACTGGTTTACAAACAATTGATAACGTTGTTTAGGCCTTACATTCCATTCTTTGAATTATTTTGCCGGTTGCAGCTATCTCGGGCGGACTATATCATGATTGGAGATCATAAGCAAGCCATTTTTTTTCGTTTCGGGATTTTATAGAATGTTTAGAGAAGTACATTTATACTCAACATCCAGAAAAATTAAATGTGTGGGCTGGAATTTTTGGGGACCGTATTATCGGGCCGTATTTTCTTCCTGGCAATTTAACTGGTGAAATAGACCGTGTCAATGTGGAATTACTTTCCGAGGTATCGCCTTCGATTTCACCAGGCATCTTCAGGGATGTTAAACAACGCTTTTCCGTACACCTATGGAATTGTTTTATGACTTACCTTGTTCTTAGTTTCAAAAACGGAACGTATAGCACTAAAAACCTAAAATATTTTTGAAAATACCGTAACTAATAATTCGATCTGTCAGATTTGTCAAAATATAAACCATTGTAATGCAATTGTTTCCAATGCCACCACTGATTAAATTTTGCATGATGTTGCCTCCAACAAGACAAAGTTTTCATCGAAGTTATTTCCGTTTTCTCTATTGATGTAATACTATATACTGTAGGTTTTCTTATTCTGTTTTAGAATGACGAGTGCCCACATAAGACAATTCGTATCTCCCGATTTTAAACAAATCGCAGCTTTTAACAGCCCCTCCATAGCGTTCAGTCGAATTGGGAAAACCATAAAAAAGTGGGATAATGTACCTGAAAACGAAGCAGACAAAGCACCAACAAGTAATGAAACAGATTTAAATACTGTCGAAAAGAATGTGGCCGAGACAAGCAGGCACAGTAAGGATTATGTAAAGAGTAGCGCGAACAAAAGTAAAGATAAGAAGAAAATAAGAAAAAGCGTATTGGATCGGTTGCGATGCCCGACCTTAAGTTTTATTTTAAAGACGCAACGAAAAGTAAGATGTCTGGAACAAAGCTATGATCGTAAATCCACTGTTAAAAGCAAATTAATTTTATTTTAACAGGTTGCAATCGAAGACACTAACAAAAGGAAAACAATCGACTTGCTCACCCCAATCGTGCTGCCTTGCGAACGCTATAATAGAAGAAATAACATAAAAGATGTAAAAACTAATTTGTAATTCATACCATATACGTTGTACCTTCTTGTATTTGGAAATAATAACTGTGGCAAAATAGAAATACTGTTCTTATTAAAATAATGTTTATTATTTAAACTTTTAAAATAAAATATACATAAAATACGAAGAATCAACAATTATACAGGGCGTCCCAAAACTTAGATAATCATAGCAGTATAGGAAGTAAATCGATAATAATGGACTTATCCAGCATTTTTTTATTTGATAATAAAAAAGTACTCCATGCGATATGTTTGTCCTCAAAGATGGGGTCTGGTGGTTAGCCTCTGGTGACGTAGTCCCACGATGGGAGATTTAAAAAATATATTAAGCGTTGGCACAGCTGCAAAAATTTTGCAGGTTGGTCATCGAGGTTTGTTATCGAGAGTTTGCCTTTGGCTTCCGTTGCGTTAACATCTCTCGGTCGACTACATAGTTAGATTTCGGGTTAGATCGCCTAGAAGCGGTGAGTAGAGTGTTTTGTGACGGAATACGAAGGGAAGCTCCACGGCCTGTTGAGGGGAGTCTTTACCAAATCCAAGGGGGTGAGCGATGAGGCCTAAAATCCCTGTTCGTGCTGCGTTTTTTCATCCACACAAGGTGGACATGTGACGGCCATGTCTTGTTGTGGGAGGAGCGTAGGGCGGAAGTGTGGCTTAAAGAAAAGGTCATGCGCAATAGACTCTACCAGAGGCGGGAAACTCCATAACCTCAACTGTGCCAAACCGAAAACATTGACGTTTTGTCATTTTTTATCATTGTTATTGTTTGTATTCGGAATCTCCGAGGGTACATACCAGACAAATCGGAGATTCTAAGGGAATTACCACCCAAACTGGGTAACGTGTAAGCCATCCCTAAGGGTGGCTAGGGCTCTGGTAAAGCGCCGGACCGGGTGGAGAGCTGGCCAACCTGGCCAATAACAGGTGAAGAAAGAAAGAAAAGGTTTGTTATCAAACTAAATTATAAAAAAACCTAATATTCGAAATTAACTGAGCTATTACACAGATATATTAAGAGAACTAAGAAAACAGTCGACACATATTTTATAACCTACAAAGGATAGGTATTTATAAACTACTACACGTTATTTCACAATGGTTTTTGGATTTTGCTATTATTTTGTAGTTCATCGTTATACAGGGAGGTCCAAAAGTAATGATACACAGAGTAACAGCAGATTCCTTATGTCGAAATAATGCGATTTATTCAAACTTGCCTAATTCTAGCTATAATTTTCTGTGCTGGTAGATCAAAAATTTAACTTAATGTTTAATATTTTTGAGGGTAAGTACCTGTATTTTTTAAGTAGGGTTACTTATTGTTAAATTTCAACTACAATCTTTTTAAAATTTTACGTAAAAAAAGTAAATAAGGTACTAGGTATACTTAGGCCAAATTACACAATGTATATTGCTAACAAATGTTTTACTAACTTGTATGCATACCAATAACAATAAATAATAATAATAGCAATTTATACATGCAAGTGGCTAAAATAGCGCTTTTTTACAAGCGATAGGTTTAAACTGTGAACGCAGAGAGTAGTTTAAATAAGACCGCGGATGAAAAATCACAGTTTAGTCACAAGTTATATACAATATTTTTTAAAACACCAGTTTTAAAAAGATACAAACCCATTGAAAATATATTTATATATTTTTTGATAAATATGACTCTTTTTGAATAGGTATACGAGTATAAGTAGGTACAATACCTATATATAAAAGAAGAAACTGACTGACCTACACCAGTGGGTCTAGAAACTTGAAATTTTGCACAGAGTTTTCTTACATAACGTAGACATTTAAAGTATGCCCAAAATATATTGCAACCGGCAAAAGAATTTAAAGAATCCAAGGGAAGGTTTAAACAATGTGTAAATTTGTTTCTAAACCAGATGGTGATAAGAAAAGTGTAAATCTTTTTAAGGATAAATTAATCAGTTTTTCAAAACTGGTTTACAAACAATTGGCAACGTTGTTTAAGCCTTCCTTTGCATTCTTTAAATTCTTTTGCCGGCTGCAGATATCTTCGGCAGACTCTACTAAGAAGGGTTTTTTGAAATTCAAATTTTTGACATTTTTCTGTCACTAGGACCTCAATATTCTATTGTTTTTCTAAAATAAATCATAAAATATCTTGAAACTTTTATTAATACGCTAAAAAATACCTATAGAATATGAATATTCATACAAAAGGAAAATGAATCAAAAAACTTTACTAAAATTAAATTAAGTTAGCCAACGTGGACGCCATATGGAGAATGCCGCCTTAATGAACATTAATGAAAAATATTCAAAACAAAATTAAAATTTTGACATCCTGTATCTTGGTTATTATCAACTTTAGAATTAGACAAGTTTGAATAAAATTATTATTTTGACATAGGGAATCTTCTGTTTCTCTGCGTACCATTACTTTTGGACCACCCTTTATTTAAATACACTTAAGCACTTCGAAAGAAGTGTCAAAATAAAATTAAATGCGAAGATTAAAAAATACTACAAGAGTTACGCAAAATGTAAACATTCCTCGTTAGTACTTAAACGGCGAAAAAGTAGCATGGCGGTGTTGCCATATCCTTAAATTGATTCGCCACATTGCCTACTATGTTCAGTTGTTTTTAGTAGGATGACGTCAGACGGGAAACCTAAATTTTTGTCGAATTTGATCGAATTTCAAACCTTAATATTTTTGTTGTTATCCGTCCAAGCGACGTATTTTTTTGTGTGCGTGTTTCGATTGACTGTTTGTAGTGTTTGTGCTATAATTTAACATATTTACTGAACACGCGAAATGACTGAATAAGTCCATTAAAGAGGATAAAAAAACGGGTTAAATTGGAGTAAGTTTGTGACTTTTTAGGTGTGTACCTACCTATTTATTGTGCACATGTGTAGTGGTACAAACACTATGTAATTTTGGGACACCCTGTTTATATTTTCACATGAGAATGGTACAGGTTAAAAGGAATGTAAGTAAACTTACATAAAAAAATTTAAATCTTTGCTTATTCTTCTAATTAGGTATATCTGAATCGTGTTTGTTTCACAGACACTGTAAAATCACAGGCCAATGAAGTTTAGTGGATAAAATATAGGCGATTTGGGTCATCTTCCCACCATTAAAAACTATTAAGGAAGAAGAAATTATACAACAATCTTACATAATTTAATTCCTATTTAAAATGGGGAGCGTCACTGATATGTACAGTTACCTACTACCATAGACTAAATAATAAGTAGACGAACACTGCCGTGCAACGAAAGCGGGTCTCCCTTGAGACATTTGGTGGGTTTACTGGTTTATGGTTTAAAAGTTTGTCTACCATTATATAAAGATGTATACTATGTATCTACTTGTATATATAATGGTAGACAAACTAACTTTTAAACCATAAAGCAGTAAATCCACCAAATGTCTCAAGGGAGACCGGCTTTTCGGTATATTCGAGTGTCTGTCTATATTCTTTATAGTCTCTGCTACTACTTAACTAGCAAACTTAAAAGTTTTTAAAGCCTCAACTCATAGGCGCAACCAGAATTTTAGCTTGACTGGTTTTGGGGGAAAGCTGGGTTTACGGACCTAGTGATATGAATTTCTTTTTGTTTTTGGCAGAACATCGCCTGTTAAATTTTGTCGGTAGAGTTTTGCAATACCCTGTATATGAACCTCACAGATTAGCAGAAGAATTACCTTTTGAAGTAAACATTAGATTTATTATTTAGACGGTTTCGTTTAGCTTTGGTTACGATTATGGTTTGGCAATGGATTAAATGTCATTTGTCACCAATTTCGTTGACAGCTGAAGTTTAATCCATTACCTAACTGTCAACTGCAACTGCAACCAAAACAAAACGAAAATGTCTTTTCTTTTTTTATGCAGTCAATAACTTAAGCCCAGTTCACACCTGGCAAGTTTCCATTGCTGGTAATTTTAGTGTAAAGCGTGCTTTGAAAAATTAATAGACTAAAATTTACATAACTTGAAAAAAAAAATGATCACATTTTTTCATATTATACTTGGAATGGTTTTTTGGCAAAGTTTCTGTTCTAATCTTGAGCTTATTGTCCTTTTGGTTGTTTCGTCTAAATCACAGTGAACTTTTTACAGCTAAGAATTCTTCTTTTCTTGCAAAATACTCTACTAACCGAACTTTTGCGTATCTAAAAAAAAAAAAATAAACAAATGCCATACAACTCTTACCATACCAAGGGCAAAACTTACTTCATAAAATCGAATGCAATGGTGGAATGTTCTGCTTGGATAAGAGCCCAAATGCCCCAGAAAATGTGCGATACCAGAACGAACTTAGTTACTTTAACATACAGATCTTCGATTTCTTTTTCACTGGGAGCCCTATTAAGGAATTCTTGCAGATATATATTTAACCAATCTTTTTGAAGTTCCTTTGATGGAAACATAGTCTTGTAATCTACGGTTTCTATATTTATACCTGAAAAAAGAAAACATATAAAATTAAAAATTCATTAGTGTTCCGTTCCACTTAACCTGAGCAAATCTCGGTCGCCAGATCTCCGCCCATCTACCGCGCTACCCACCGCTGACGACACCGACGCCGTATCAGTGGGCCAAATTAAAAATTTTGACAAACGTATAAGGACAAAAGTTGTTCCTTACATCGTGAGAAATATTTTATGTCGAAATTTTGTTCTCTATAACCAATGGTTCAGCAGTTATAAAGAAATAAACAATTAAATTGTTTATAACAATAATTGATCGCGCTAGAATTTTTCAACCCTGATAATTTTGGCTAAATCTACACCTAATTTTCAGTGTTCATGACATTTTTCAAATTTTTCTGAGCGATCCTTTTAGTGATAAGGGTGGGGACAGATATTTTTAAGCGTTTTTTCCAGAAAATGTTTAAAAAAATGCATAAAAATATATCATATATATTGTTGAGTTGGTACTTCAATAGGCTTTCACTTGACTCCCTACACGGTACACGATGCCTTTGATTTTTTTATTTAAAATTTGGATGCCTTGTATCTAAACTTGTAAAAATGTACTGTTTTTATTCCAGTCTAGGTTTATTACTAAAACCCAGTAATTTTATATGTTATTTATGATGCGTTCTATGGAGTAGCGCACCCATTGTCCTGGGGGGGGGGGGGGGGGGGGGGGCTGAATAGTGCAATTCGGTGGATTTTTCAATTAGTAGTGCACTTTTTTAATTTTTGTGTGTCTTGGATGTTTGTCTGAGGGCAGCCCCCAGCCCCCCTAGGTGTGACATTGGTTCTATGTATAATTTATAAAATTATATACAATGTATGTATGTGTATGTGCTGTGGTAAAAAATCCACACTTACCTACAAACTCCGAAAAATGATTAGCAATATCGTAAGCTTGATAATTGAAAGCTGCATATTCGTAATCTATAAACGTAACGTCGTTCTCACTTTCCGTATAGACGACATTTCCTAAAAGCAGATCATTGTGGCAAAATACTATTGGACTCTCGGCTTTTTCCAGAGTTTTTTGCAAATGGATAATTTCGTCGTTCAGATCGGACTGAGAAGGAAGACTCAGTTCTTTAAATCTAAAAAAGATCATATATTTTAAAACATCGGATCTCCTATTGCTGAAGGTCAGTGGTAGGAGGGGGGAGATGGTGCGATACGCATCAGCTCCTAAATAGCTAAAAACAGGCCCTGTTTCTGGAAACAGCTCTTAAACAGCCACAAAGCAGCTAAAAAACAGACCCTGTTTCTGGAAGCAGCTATTGCAGCAGATATTTGGAAAAAGAGAATTATCAAAATCTATTTTGGCTAACACCAAACTTGTATCTATGTAGGTCCTTGTAAACGGATGTAATTCAAGATGTTTTCCATGTGGTCATGGAAAAATTGTGGGTTAATTCATTTTTATCATTTTATTCAAAATAAAACAAATAACAAAAACAGTATTTTAACCTAATTATCTCATTATGTGTGTCGTTTTCACTTGATTCGGTCTCAAAGTCTATTGAGCATCAAAACCATCAATATTATCCTCAAATTGTGCAGTGTTTGATTAAAATAAAACTTTATAAAATTCCTGAACATTTTAAGGAACTAATTTGCACAATTCTCTTAAATCTTTTAGTTTTTCAGAGCAAAGAAATACACCATCTGGCCACAAAGGAGACCATTCTATATCTTTTATGGATGGTTTACGACTTCCTCCTTGTTTTTCTTAATTATTTGTTATTCTTGGCTCAAATCAGATTTCATGAATAAACTAGTTGGTTGCTCCTTAATTAATAATTTGTATCTTATGGCAACTTAATCAAGACACTTTTTTACTTTTCGGTCGGTAGCAGCTTTTACCAAACTCTCAACAGATACGAAATCACTTTTTTCAAGACGGGTCATTATTAATTTATGTTTTCTGCGGCATTCGGCCATTACATTCATATCGTCACTATAAAGTCACTCTCTTGTACTTTCAGTGCCGGCACAACATCACCGAACGGGGAGTCATTCGGCAAGAAGCTGTGCCCGGATAGTAAAAATCTTACTGTTATTTTTTCTTTTTTCGATTATCAGATGCTTTAGTAGGGCATGAATTAATAGCAAAATGAGTTTAATGCTGCGATTTTGACCGCCACAGGAGTCAGACCATAGCCTTAGTTTCTTTACTGGACCACGAATTTCCCTGATGTACTTTAAAATACAGGGTCCTTCTTGCTTATCCCTTCTAGAAACATTTTCTGTCCACACATTGAGAATTCCTTGATATTGGCTGCCTATATTTATACTTTAAACTTAATAAATTTTAAGATAAAACTCAAAAAACTACCACAAAGCCCTACACCCAAGCAAACCCAACCGACTAACCGACACAGCAAATAACTCATTATTGCTAAATGTCACATTATGTTTTGTGGGTTGACCCATTATTGCGAAATGATAGATTCGTATATCCAAATTTAATGGTTATTATTATTATGCAGACAATCTTTTATGGCTGGGGGTTAAAAATCACAATAATTAGAACAACGCTAAAGAAAATACTGAAGAGATAATTTGTATTTATCTAATTCAAATAACGATTATTTATGTAAATAGTTCGTATGTACAAAGAGATAAAGATAAATAAGATTTCTAATTAATCTAAGTGTAATTAACTTTGATATATTTTAATGAGTTCTCATGGTTGTAAAATTTTGGAATAATTTCATAAAAATTTTACAGTACTTGTTGGTTCTGTAGAGCCAGCGATAAAGATAGGTTTAATGTAACATCTCGCCATTTTGATCAGCTCGGTACGTTTGAGATTACAAGTAATTTTTTTCTTGACAAGACAACCGTGTGCATATAAAACTTACCTCGACTGTTGCTTTACACATGAAAATTCCTCAGGTACTAAATTTAAAAAATCTCTAGCTTTCTTCCATATAAATGGTTTTGGATCGGCGTCGTCTTCGACTTTGATCTTATGTAACCTGGCTAATCTTCTGGCTACTAAAGTGTACATTTCCGGTTTCCGCACCGTTTCCGCGGTTAAGGTACAACCCGGTTGATATCTGTAAGCTAATCCATTTTCGAAAGTCGCATAGAGGTTCGGTGGGTGCCAGGCCTTTTTGGCTAAGCAGTAGAATATTTCTGGAATTAATAATAAGAAAGACTAAACTATATTTGTAAAAAACTCTTTGGTTCTCATCAGTACAGGATAGACGAACATACCAACCTTCCGAAAAAGTAATTCCTTAAAGCTACAATGTCGTACTGCATAAGCAGTAAGAAAGAGAAAGAAAGAGTTTGAAACCGGTCTGCAGGTGACGACATTCTAACGAAAGAAAAAGCTTCCTTCTTCCTGGTAGGTTCTTGCATTCGAAACATTAGTATTTTATTATCTAACTGTGTTAGAAGAAAAAACGGCAAATTTTGGTATGCAATTCAGCGCTCGAAGGGGCATATAGCCCGGAGAATAGCTGTTTTACCATTATTTGTTGAAATCCTTATTTTATAAGGAATTTTCAGGTGGTTAGAGAATTGATTCTCAATTTTTGCACACTTAAAAGAAACAGTTAATGAAATAAAACTTTTTGAAAACGGAGTTCATAAAAACTGAAATTTTCTCTTAACTTAGTCTGAAGTTTTTATCAATTTCTGAGCAGAATCTTTAACGAAATCTTAGTAAATTGTATACTTTTGGAATATCCAGAAAAAATTAACAGCTTATTCAAGATAGTTGCGTCACTTTGATACCACGATAAGAGTGGGAATGATGTTTAAATTTAGAAATCATCTCATTTCTTAAGCTGCTTCTCAAAAATCATTTTTA